>NW_023590689.1:169543-409179 GCF_014843425.1 Jatropha curcas
CCCACCTCAAAAAGCATATTTAAGTATTCATTAGACCACACAGAATTTAGCCCATCAGTCTTCGCGACTGATGTTCAACTGAAAAGCCAGCATGGGAAATCGTCCTGTCCTAGAGCTGTTGCCACGAACTCATTTGGAAAAGCGTTGTCTGTAACTCATCCTAGGAAAGGACTGGGCAGCAGAGGATTCAATCCAATGGCTAGCTTAAAAAAGGGAGAACATGGTCGCGAATCGGGAAAAGAGGATCCATGTCAGTTTACTAAATATAGGCTTAGAAAGAGTCCCACCGCCATCTTCATACAGGGATGCTTTTGGCTTCCAGCCCAATTACCCTTCCCATCTATTGCTAAGCATAGATGATATGAATTTGTTGCTTCACTCGTTGGATAGCTTTAAGACAAAGGTGAAAGACATGTTGCGATCACACAAACCACCCATGCTTGCTCTGAATGTTAAACCAAGCCTTTCCTCCCTGCATAAAACGAGTGATTCCGGCTCCTGTTATGAGGCAGACCTCTAGTTCGACAAATAGGGGGTTAGGGCCTGGTTTCAAAGCTGATTTTGGATACCGCTCAAATACGCGGCAAGCAAATCCTCGTATTCTGGTTGAACGACATTGACCCAAAACTGCAGATTCTAGACTTTTTCGAACTGCGCCTATGAGAAATTGCCGAACTGCCAGAGAGTAGAGGAAACATGTGTCCTTACCATCTTCGAAGCCACCATCTGATCAAAAACTTTCAGGGGTAAGCCATAGCCAGCTAAAAATGAGAATAGTTACATGCCCTAGGATTCTCTCTGTGCACATAAGAAAGTAGAAATAAAAGAGGAGAGATTATTCTGAATAGATACTGAAATAGAGAGAAGGCTATATCATTACCTAAACCGTATAGCCTATCCAACCGTTCAATAAGGGTATTGGCCGCCCTTCTCCATGTAATCGAATTCCCCTTGAAAACCAAGACTAAGAAAATAGAGACTTAGTCCAGCCTCCATTAGCAAGATCTTACGCTATCAATTGCCTGAGTTTATTTTGAGACTGCTCAAACCTTTCATTCACTACTGAAGTGGTTCAACTTAAAATGCTCCATGGGGTAGGGAGCCAGGGACTGAGTCCATACTCAAGAGCTAAAATAATCAGCTCTCTCCATTAGAGAGTTCCGAATATGTTAACTCGTCCGACGGCATAAGAATAGCCGTACATTTCCATAGGAGAAGCTCTGCATTTGTTTGATACAGCATGTAGAAGCTCATTGTGAGCCTGTTCAGAAAGTGACTAGAAGCTTCAGTCATGTCATTACAAAGAACTCTAGCGATACCCGTCCATAGCAAAACCCTATAGGCTTCAACCCGATGAGAATTCGGAACCAATCTTCTTGATAACTTTATTTGCATTGAGTCCCTCACGACGTGGTGGTGTCTAAGAGGGATGAAGCATGACAGGCTGGAATCATTTACTCAAACATCAAGTTTGAAGCGATCTCATAAAAGGAGGCTAGCTGCTCCGATTGACAATTTCAGGCTATAATCGACATCAAATACATAGAGAAGAAAAAGGAGACAAAAGCTACGTGAGCAGAAGCCATGACTAAGCGGCTAGTTTAATAAGATAGGGATCCTTATGTCCTCCCCCTTTTCAAATAGAGAGCATGAATCATCCTCGCTCGTCCCGTCTGATTCTAATTGACCTCGATGTCATCTGCTTGACGTCGCTTAGGTTTTGTGCATTAGAAGATGTCTCGGAATGAATAAGCTCGACCCGTAGCCTGCTTAGCTTTTTTTCAAAAAGAGAGCTTATTGGGTGAAGCCGTCTCACCATATCTGCTAATATTTGTATCAACAGTGAGTCCAAAGGACCTGCCCGCGCAAGATTTACCCATAGTAATAGGAATAAATAACTATGTCGAAGGGAACCTGCCCTCTTAATAGACATTGCTCATAGCGTGCCTGAGAGCGATTAGATGGCGAGGCGTTTTTTAGTGCGGACTCGGACCATCACTGAGAGACCATAGAGTTGGGAGACAGAGTGTAGGGACAGCGAGGTATTTCAGTGATAAGAACAGCTGTTGTGTATTTTTAAGTGGCGCCTGATTTGGAAATCAAGATATCTCCCCAAAAGGTTGCTATTCTTAGGCCCGTGACCCATTAACAGAGTTTGGCCACTTGGCCTGAGTGGCGGGCCTGGAGCGTTTGGTTTGATTGATGGCCTTGGTTGATAGTCTGGCTCAGAAGTAATTGTACAATGTCCTTTGCCTTATAATAGCCCTTAATAATTGACTTGGCATGGGACTCCTCAATTCGCTTAAGCAGATCATTCTCGCCATAATTCCCTCAGATTATTAGTTCCCAATCAGTCATTATGCCTCATCAGCAAGAATATTTAAACCTGGTTAGAATTCTTACCAGTGTGGCCCGTTTTGCTTTCTGAAAAGTATTCTGTCCGGACGTTTGTAGCCGTAAACCGACAAGATTTAGGTATACAGGATCATACTGGACAAGCTCCGGCTTCCTTGTGTAAGACGCTTTTGGCGCCCGCTGGATGGTTGTTGACTGGCGTGACACACTCTTTATCCTCCTGGCTGCAGGCACCATTCCTTATACTATGGGCAAGACTTTCTCAAAGTGACAGCGTGGCGATGGTCCGCAGTGAAAGCGACGTCCAGATGCTCAGGGATGCTCTATCCACAGCTTGCCATTTCTCCAATTATTAGGAAATGTTGGAAAGTTAGAGGGGCTTCCATATTGACAAGGATAGGCAGTCTGATAAATTTAACTCGAGGAGGTCTTCCGTGGTTATACAACTTTTACTTAAGTGAGGACGGAATCACGGCCGATCGCATTCCCTATTGACCTTTAAACCTTCTGTGATAACAGGTGAAGAGGAGGAGACTAGTAAGATGAGCATGCCATACCTTACCGGCTCCTGTTGATACAGTAAAACTATGAATAGTTAAATGAGTGGATGCCCATGGCTGACACCAATAAAACTCTGCCGATTGTCCATGGCCCTCAATATTGAACTCTGATGGACAGTCATCTTCATGAATCAAACTTTAACTAGGAAATAGCCAGTTGTCGCGTAGAATGCCAAGTACATGGGTGTTGTTCGATCTCCAAAGGGTGTTCGTATTTTGCAGAACAGAGGGCTTATGATCCTAATTCTCCTGCGATACGCCATTAGTGCATACTACATGCCTTCGACCCTCTTTGGAGTAGATTTCTACAATAGTTCTGAATGAATCATCGGTTCTGATGACCGACATCTGGAATTACGATCATCATTAATGATCGTCTGGAGGCACAGATGACATAGTGAGCAATCCCGGGAGAGAGATTTCCTCCTGGTCTCGTCTGTCTGCAATGTGAGCTCCGATTGCTCGATGCACAACCTTGTGCGTCTAAAAGAATGAGCGAGGAAGGGAGGCTTGGTATTTGTGAGATCAGCTCCGCAGGAGCGTCTTCCTGAATGCCTGAGTTCTTTCTCACGGTGTTTCACCGTTCTTCTATGATGCCTATCTTCCCCACACACACTACCCACCTCACTCAGGGTTTTCCCCTGTTAGACAGTTTCTCTCAGACAGCCACTTTGAAATATTAAAGGGTCGTTTTTGATTTTGTCCTTGATTGCATAACGGTTAATTCAGTTCATTAAACTACTTTAATTTTTAAACTAGAAAAGATACATTCATTTAAAGTGATTGCTGAAACGGAGATTGCATGCGGGCATTTCCACTTCTGCGCACGCAACGAAGATCTAATATTACAAGGTGAATTTAAAGAGTTAAGAATCAGAGATGCGACTTGTGATCAGTTGAATGTAAAGTTCTAAGAATAAATATTATGTTGACAGTCGAGCATTTTGGTCTGTGGTCATCACATTAGTATATCACATTATATATATAAGTATGGAATATAATATATAGTATTATGATATATAACTATAATAATAGGTAAGATAGTTATTGACTATATTGGATTAGCTGCATGTAAATTGTGTTTATGTTTTTTTTTTTTTTGTATTTGTGACTTGTAGTGTATTTGATTAGTTGTTGTTGATTATATTCGTTGTGCATTGATTGTTGCTTTTAGGATGTTTGTGTTGTATGTCGTGTAGAAGTATTAGAATTGAATTGGTATGAATTATTTGATAGCGAAGAAGGTCAAAATATAGGAAGTTCTTTTGTCGTTTTCTCCTTTTTTTCTTTTTCTGTTCGTTTTGATTCTAACAATTTTATTTCGTCTGCTTGTTCAACAATTCTGTTTCAATGTTTATAAAAAATTAGTACAGATCTATGTAGCTCGGGTAATGCCAAGAGGTTCTATGTTGATAGTGTGGATATAGGAATGTGGTTGGGGTGTAGGTGTGATACACTGTTGAGAGAGAGTGCCATTGTGGAAGATATGGATAAAATCAAGGATAGAAGGATTAAAGTTCTTTAGCTTCTGGTTATGTGAAATTCACTTTAGTATAGAGAGTAACTTTATTGCACAATGCAAATCTTGCTATGTGCAGGAAGACAATATGACGCGTTTGACTCTAATAAAGGGGATACATGCAAATACACGAACCAGAAGATGCTGGAGTCATTCAGACTCCTCCGTAAAGATGTCGTACAACTCTTAACTGAAGTAGAGCTAATCAGAAATTCAATGCTGTCCTTCTAGCTGAGACACCTGCAGTAGGTTCGAAAGGTTCACTTCGAGGGGAAATTAGGTGAGACAAAGACATTGTGGGATACGTTCCTGCTAGCCAGGATGATACAAGGAAGACGTGTATACAACCTGCAGAAAATTGAGTAACGCAATTTCGATTACGCTATTGAACAAGTAAATTCGGATCCCTTATAGGTTGAATTGAATTGAAATGCAAAAACTACAGGACGAGTGCAAGGTATAAATACAGGATGGAGAAAAGGATAAGATTGAAAGATAGTCCTGAACGCTTGTCTTTGCTATTTTGTCATCTATCTTTGCCTCTTCTGCTTTCGTAATAGAACTCAACAAGTTGAACTGCCGAAGGCTGTAACAGTAATTCTAGGAGCAATACTCCAAAAAGAAAATGCTCAGAGCTATTGTGTAATCAACAATATATCATCAACGAAAATGAAGTAACAAAAATTGTCAGTAACATTTCCAAAGCAGTCAACGACATAACTTGAAATTGATTCCCAATGCTGACACATAATGAAAAAGAATATGTAAGCGTATAAGAGTAAGCATCAAAATTTGCTTTTATACGGAAACAAAAATATGTACAGCTGGACTCTTAACATAAAAGGAATAAACTGTAAGAACAGGACGATCAAAAATTGGAAGTAAATTCACTGAGTCTCTAATTAAAACAGGGTAAACCTACATTCAGAATCTAATGCTCTAGAATCATATTAAATAGTACACTTGAGGAAGAATTAGAGTGAAGTTTATGGATCTCCTGTTGGGGATAAAGAAACAAGTCTCAAATGTAGCAAATTGAGTAAGCAATTCACTATCCTTGAACAATTAAATCTCATAGTCTCCTTAGTAAGGTTTGAAATTGTGAAATTGCAAACAGCAAAGTCCAAGAAGTTAAGGAGGAAAAGGTAAATATACAAGAAGTTCAACTTTAGCTTAATAGTGTTCAGTTTGACTGTTGAAGAAGGAAAAGTAACAAATGAAATTCATAGCCATTATTTAAATGAAAATTCATGGTATAATTAAACACGAAACTTTGTAGGGAAACAGAGCAGTGTGGTTGTAATCCTTGCGATTTTCTTGGACAAAGAAAGTTTAATATTGGTAGAAAGAGCCAGAGAAGGGGGGGGAGGCTGAGAATTATAGAGGTTCAAACCAAACACCGGAACAAGAAATAGGATTGCCGTATAATTTTACACCCAAGAGACCTTTTTCAATATACATAGTAGAGAAGTTATATTACCCGTGATAGTGAGAAACTCATGGAGAATTTCAAGCCCAAATTCTCTCTACAACCTAGGAAAATTCATTGTGACAAATACCCAATGGGCTCTAAACTGCCTGTCTGACGTGAGAAAGATAAGTGTTTTCCTTCTGTGATTTGAAGAGCAAAATAGATAGATATAGAATACATCTGACATTTCATCCAGATTTCGAGCAAAACATGGTTTTGCAGTTCTTACTCGAGCCCGTGAAAAATGCATAAGAGTACGGATTAATTTAAATTCTGTGAATACCATTTGGGACTTCAATTCCTAAATCAGACCTTTGCCTTTGGAATGTGATTAAGGAGCGCGCTAGTTCCATATTCCGGTCGTTACTTTCCTCTGAGAATTTTTGTACGACTTCTGCCGTTGGTCTTTACACTCACTAATAAGTAGGTAGGTTCTCCTTAAAAAAAAAAAGGGGAAGATTAGAGCTAATAGCTGTTAGAAAGCATTATTAGTAATTTTGTAAAGAAAACAGGAAATTTCAATTAGATAAATTGAGCAGAGAGTGACCCAAATTCTTTATTGCGCGATAATGGGAATAAAGTTCTATAGATGTCATCAAATTCGCCCCATGCATTTTATTATTTTAAATTAGTACGAAAACAAATCCTAACTTACAATTTTGAGAAATGCTTTTTAAATATAGAAAACAAAAGTTGTTTTATAGTGCCATAGATTTAGTGTTAGAACAGTCAAATTTTTAACAGTCGATAGTACCAACAGACAACATTTGTGTTGGGAATATTCTGATCAAAACACGTAAAATGAAGTGCAGCGTTGCAAAAACATCCACAGACCCCACGTGGACGATGTCGCATTGGAGATGTAACCCCTTCCTGCAACACGAGTAAACATTAAAATCATAATCTGGCGACCCGGATAGAAGGCTGCTTTCAGGGGGAATAATTTCAATAAGCACCAACTTAATTCTTTGAGCATTAACCTTGGTAATCAGCTTAAACAACACAGTTAGAGAGGCTAATCGGTGTGATAATTGACTCAAATGCCTTCGAGGGAGAATATACTTTGGAAAGAACGGTAACAAATATTGCAGAAGTACCATCGAGCAGTCCCTCCACCACAAGAAATCTATATCACCCTGGTTAACTTCCCAACCACCACATGCCATGATTTTATGGATAAAAGACTGCTGGAAGCCATCCGGGCTTAAGAGCCTAAAGAGGATTCTCGAGAAAGAGCAACACGAACTTCAGTTGTAGAGAAGGGCTGAGTTAAGACCGACTGATCCTGACCAGACGCAGGGCAGGAAAACCATTCGGGATAGATGAGGATACAGGACTAAACCACCTCCTCCGTATAATAGGCCTAGAAGGAGAAATCCAAGGCATGAATCACAGTGGCAATCTGTCCCAGCACAGTCAATTTAATCTCTTTAAGAGCCTCTAACTGGCTTCTTATGAACTTCCATAACAGCATCAGCAGTGGAAATACGCCTGTAATCCTATCCCCTTTCAATGCAACATTTTGCTCTTGATTTTTGAAAACCAAAGCATCTCTTCTTATCAAGACTTTCTCTAACTCCTTATCAAAAGCTTCCTTTCTAAGATAATCAAGCTCATTTAGGAGACAGAGAGTTGCCAACTGAATACCCTTGTAGACATGCTAGTATCTACCTTGCGATACCCACATGCCCCACACTTCCCGACTCATACCAGGCAACCCAGCAGCGTCTAGACTTAGATAAGTTAGTTCAAAATAGGGTCCTTGAACTCCATTTATTACCAGACAAAAGTGCCAGAAAGTAGGATGCATTTAGCCAAGCTGCGGTGGAAAGCGTAAACAAGCACGGAGCCCTAGCGTAGAGTTGATCATTAATCAAGGTGCAAAGTGTTAGCCCGCTCTTCGTTGAAAACAAATAAAAAAAAAAGGATTTAGCTGAATGCCCACATCGGGATGAAGAGCTGATGGAGGGTGGTGATTGTCTATTAAAGAAGCTAAATGGTTTAGGGTTTCTAAACACACCAAATGATACACTAAAAATACTGTAAATGTGTTTTATATTAGGGATTAGAGCAATTCTCTTGGAGTTCCATTGGAGTATAAAATATTGGGGTGTTGTTTGTGAGGGTGTCGGGTTAAAGAAAAAGTTTTGTAATTGTGGTTGTAATTTGCCGCATAGTGAAATATTTTCTTGGTTGTCGTTTGGCAACGACCGTGGTTTTTCTCCACTTGGGGAGTTTTTCCACGTTAATTATTGTTTTATTTATTCCTTTATTTTTTTTTAGTCAATTATTATATTTTTTTCTCATTTGTTCCTGCTTGAAGCGGTCCGAAAGGGCAGGAAAATAGCGATTTTCCCAACAAGTGTATCAGAGCCTAGTTTATGTTAGGGTGGAGCTTTTAAGTGGTTTAATATAATTTCTTGTAATAATTTAAGTTGCACTTGTGTTGCGGCTTAGTCTGATCTTCCCACATCCAGAAATATTGTTGTTAGAAATTATTTTATTTTAAAAGCAGGTGGAGTTTGGAAAGTCTTGAAGCGGGTGGAGCTTTGCTTGGTGTGCTTGAGTACCGATGGTGAAGTCCTGACGATAGATTATTGAAATTATTCTGATTACGAAAGTGTCTAATATAAGATACCCTGAGCGTAAACTTACTGTCTAGAAGCCCGATTTTACAGGTGGGACCATTGTGACCCCTCTGCCTCGAAAAGTGTCAGGCTTGTGCTGTGTGACGAAACAGCTTGGGATTTTTTACGTGGTATGGTAAATAACTGTCTGGAGATCATTGTGGGTCCTTCCTTTTGAGGTATGCGAATCGGTTTACTTCACTGAGAGTTTTGGGTTTCACTGTTATAGAGCCAAGTAATAATGTCGCGGCTATGGATGTTGAGATTGAGAAATTTGACGAGAGAATGACATTGTTGCATCTGTGGCAAGTGCAGTCAGAAGACATTTGATTTCAGTCTGGACGCTGCATAAGGTTTTTTACAGGGTAATACCAGTCAGCGAAAGAAATTCGCAGAAAAAGAGCAGTGGCAGTAGAGACTCAGAAGAAATCCAAGAATTACGATAAGAATGGAGGAGCTGGATTATCAACCAGTGGGCAAGTCAAATTCGCATGTGTCTAGCCAAAAATGTTCCTTGCTAATGGTGCTTGGGATTTGTCCACGACAAAGGAGTTGTGGGAGAAATATGGTAAGAATGGTCAGGAAAAAATATATCCAAACAGGTTATCGATTTTTGGAAGGAGCATTTCATATGTTTTGAAAGATGGGCGGAAGGTACAAAGCTGTCAGATCACCTGAAGTGTTCTAACAAGCATCGTTCTGAATTGGAAACTCTTGGAGCTGCTAAACCGAAGATGAAGATAAGAGCTCTCTGACTCAATCCTGTCACTTCCTTCGACATACCTGAGGCACATGGAAAACTGTTCTTGAATATGGTAATAAGGAAGTGGTGGTATGCGGATGTGGTAGTAAGCTCATTACAGAGGAGAGAAAATTGAATGAAATGAAAATAATATATGAGGATTCAGATTTAATCTGTCAAGTACAGGAAAAAGAATAAAAGCTCCAGAAAGGAGGAAGGTGTCCTGACTGGGGTTGTGGTCAATGGACACGTGAGGAAGGATTGCCCGACACGGTGGAGCTGATTCGCTAGGAAGCTCTAATGTTGTTGCGAATGTGATCTCTATGGGCGAGGAGATGATGTGATTCTCTCTGTAATTGAAGAGATTGTGTCCTCATGGCATGATGCACCCGTTGAGATGCCATGAAAGAGGACGGATTATTGTAGCTGGTCCACGGAAATGCGCACGCATTGGTTACAGTTGATGCAAAATGTTGTGGTGGAACAAAATATTGTCGATGGCTAATGAACTCTCGAAAAGTCAACAGGAGGGTTTGCCCATGAAAACTATTAGCGGGATCCGACAAATGGCCGATGGAAAAATTCTTGGGAGTCGTAAAGTGGTTCCAAGTGGCGATACTCTTTATGGGGAGTATGATACCTTCTTGACGATAAGAATTTATGATTGTCCGGTAGCAGACATGGTTGTGTTTCTTATTTTATTTTCAAGAAGTGAGATTGTTTAGCCGCCGTTTGTTAATACAAAAGAAAAAAAATAATAAGAAAAAAATTGGTTGTGCTCAATCCCACCTATCAGGGAGATGAGTTTTTGAGGTTTTGAATGGCTATAAAAGAAGCAAGTGTTTAGGCTTTTAAACAACATTGTAGGCGCCAAAACACACCAAAGAAATACTTGAATGTGTTTTATATAGGGAGTTTAGAGCAAGTCCTCTTTGAGTATACAATGTGGGGTGTTTTGGAGGTGTTTGGGTTAAAGAAAAATATTTGTAATTGTGGTTGTTTAACAATTCGGCATAGTGAAATATTTTTCTTGGTTCGTTTGCGCAACGAACGTGGTTTGTTTCTCCACCTTGGGAGGTTGTTTGTCCACGTTAGATTATTTGTGTTATTTATTCTCTTAATTTTTCAGATCATTATTTGGGGAGTTTTCCACGTTAAATTATTGTGTTATTTATTCTCTTTAATTTTTCAGTCATTATTTTATTTTCTCATTTGTTCCTGCTTGAAGCTGGTCTGAAGGGCGAAAAAATAACGATTTTCCCAACACTTGGCTGTAGGATTGGGTACACGGCCCTACAACTCAAGTTACAAACCTTATGGAACCCTAAAGGCACTAATATGTTGGACTTAGGGAACAATTTCTTTCTCATCAAGTTTGAGAGAGAGCTTGATTATGAGAATGCATTACTAGGCAAACGATGGACTATGTTGGATAGTTACCCCCAAATTCAGCCATGGTCACCGAATTTTGATATTAATAACTCGAAGACAGAGACATGATAGTCTCGATTCATTTGCCTGGCCTTCCGCTTCACTTCTACAACAAATCTGATAGAGCTTTAGTATAGGTTGTGGGAAAAGTTATAAGAGTCGACTACAATACAAAAGATGCCCTGAGAGGATGTTTTGCTCGTCTAACTGTATCCATTAATCTAAAAATTCCCTTTGTTTTTCTAAATTTTTACTAAATGGTAGGGTGCAACAGATTGAGTATGAGAACTTGTCCGATATTTACTTCTTGTGTGACATCCATGGCCATAGGGAGTCTCTTTGCCCATCTAAGAACCCCTTGCCAAATAATCAGATTGAGTTTGATATCATCCCCATGGAACGTCCTTCGAGTGTGAATAACAATGTGGTAATGGATTATGGACTGTGGATGGTTCTTACGAGGAGGGGTAGACGCCCTCAAACTGAGGAGAGATATAACCGTACAAAGGAAAGCTATCAAGACGTAATGGGTACAAGATTCAACGTTTTAAATAAAGTGGTTGGATCTCTGGATGATGAGTACCGTAAGGAAGGGCCAGAGGGAAGAGAGGGTAATATTCCTGAGGTTCAAGTGGAGGGAGTAGGAGGTAGGTCCTGATATGGGCAGTCGCAATCCATGCAAACACGTATAGCTCATAATGAAGGGAGAACCATGCCTTCTTTGCTTCCTAGCATACGTCAGAACCCATTCAAGCCCTCTAATGCAGGTAAATTTTAAAAAGGTGTCTTTTCTTCCTCTAAAAAGGAGTATATTCCTCCTAAGGTAACAACTTTAGGTGAATTTTTTTATTTCCAAACTAGAATTAGCTCACTTCTCACAATTATTCCTACGAACATTACTTTGGACCCCTCTAAACATTCTGCGATTTAGGTTACTCAAAAGGACAAGCCGAGTACGATAACTCCTTTTAATTTGAATATGGATTTGTTTCACCCTAATCTGCATCAGAGTGAGTTCTCTTCCTGCTAACATGAAGACTCTGACCCCTCAGATCCAGGACTGGTGGATCATGACGTTAACTTTTAAGACCAATATTCTTCGGATGAGTCTCAGGCTCAACGGGATGACTTGTTAGAGATGTCAGATTTTGAGGTGGATACAGAATAAGGATGGAGGGAGATTTTAGATTTGGATACTCAGAGTTAAGAGTATATGTTTTCGTCTTATGGTTTTTTTTTATGATGTCGATCCTTTCTTGAAATTGCAAGGGTACTGGAAGCGCTGAATTCTTGAATATTTTGAAGATGTTTTGCAAGTGCATAGGTCTCATTTGGTGGCTTTGCTTGAAACTCGTATTATTGGAATTAAGCATGATAGGGTAATCAAGCGTATCAGGTATAGTAATTCTCACAGGGTTAAAGCTACGGGCTTCTCTGGTGGGATTTGGTTATTGTGTGATGATGCTTAAGAGGTTGACATTCGTTTAAAAGTAACCAGTTCATTCACGTTAGCATTCGAGAGAAAGGGAAGTTTCTTATGGAGGTCACTTTGCTTAAACCCCGTTTACGCTTGCCCTCAGGCTTTTGGTAATCGCATTTTATGGGAGGACCTCTTCTGCATAATGCTGCTATGACCAACCCATGGGTGATTTTCGAAAACTTTAATGCTATTCTCCATTCTCATGAGCGAATGGGAGGGGCTACAAACAAAGTGGGAGTTAGTTAAGCTTTTGGGTCTTAGTTTTAGAGGTCAGGATTAATCGATTTAGGCTTTAGAAGGTCCTGGTTCACATGGAAGTGTGGTAAGTTATCAGAAAGGCTGAACCGAGCAATTTGTAACTCAGATTGTAAATATAAATTTTCAAAAGCTACGATGCTTTATTTACCACGAATCGAGTCCGATAAAAAATCTGTCCTTCTCCAGTTAAACAGTAGCTATGATCCCATAAGTACAGTAAAACCATTCAGGCTTTTAGCTGCTTGGATCACTCACGAGCAATTTGCGAATACAGTGCAGCGATTTCGGGATTCAGATGGTAATCTAATGAGTAACATTGATAACTTTGTTGACCAGATGAAAGATGGAATCAAAATGTTTTTGGGAATGTTTTTCAGCAGAAATTATCGTCGATGGATAGAATTAATGGTATTCAGAGAAAACTTAAACAGGATGGCCATCCTCATTTAATTCGGCTTAAGAATAAATTGTTAAATAATCTTTGATATAGCTGAGATCTATTGTTCATGGAATTTGTTTGATAAGAATATATAATAATCGGAAGCGTATCTTGATCCATAACAGCAGATCTATGTTATGGGTTACCTCGTTGCGGCAATTCGATTCTTTCCGTAACAGCAGATCTACGTTTCTTCCTCTGGCCTTTTATCCGTAAGTTTTCTCTCAATGGTCAGAGAATAATCAATAGCTACGGGAGTTTCTTTTATGAGTTCTCTCAAACAAGCTATCACCGTATATGTTAATAATAGCTACGGGAGTTTCTTTTATGAGCTCTCTCCAACAAGCTATCACCGTATGTGTTTGAGGCAGCCGTCACACTCTCTATTTTGTTTTCTTCTGTGTTCACCCTAAGCTGTCGATTCCTTTTATTTTTACAAGGCAGAGGAAGGGTATTAAAACCCTAACTGGCTCTTATTTGTTAAGCCCAATAACCATCACCTTGGGTCACCTTAATTAGAACCAGCCTTTTAATCACATGGGCCACATATAGATTATTAAATAATCTAACAATCTCCCACTTGGCCCATGTGCATTTGCATATTCTTGAATCTATCATGTTTACCTTAATTACATTAAGATGATCGGTATTATGGCGAATCACTAATCATTAATCGACATGATCCTTCCATATATTCACAACAGGACTACTTCAATTCATAAAACTTTACATGGAGGAAACTATTCAACAAACAATACATTGTTACAATCAACTGTTATGTTATCTCACTCAAACCATTATTTGTATAACATCTATAATGTGGATAACCAATAAATAAGCAAAAAACACATCTTCAAATTGAATTTCCCCAAGTGCACAATAATGTATGAGCAAACAGACCATATGTATATATATATATATATAGTCGTTACACAAGTTTAAACCATCATGCTAACAAGGACTTATCTATAATTTATCTATAATGTCCATCCTATCAACATGGCCAGTGAAGATTTTGGGCGGTAAGCCTTTAGTTAGTGGATCCGCTATCATCAGATTAGTACCGATATGCTGAATTGACACTTAGTGTTTTTGCACTTTTTGTTTCACAGATAGGTACTTTAAATCCATATGCTTTGCACCCTTAGAGTGCCTATCATTCTTAGGGAAGAAGACAGCTGCAGAATTATCACAGTAAATTCTCAACGATCTGGCTATACTGTCGAAAATGCCTAGACCTGAAAAAGTTTCGCAACCACAATGCATGAATAGTGGCTGCAAAGCATGCCACAAATTTAGCCTCCATAGTGGAAGTAGCAATGACAGACTGCTTTCCACTTTTCCATGATACTGCTCCTCCAGCTAGAAGAAACAAAACAAGTAGCCAAAAATATGACTTTTCTCGAAAATCTACACAGAACCGCATAGTCTGAATCCGAGTACCCACCACTTCTAGCTGGACTTTCTATAAGTGAGTATATGATTCTTAGTGCCTTTGTAAATACCTATGTACTTCTTTGCAGCTTTCCAAAATTGTTCATCCGGGATTTTACTTTGATATCGCCCTAGACATTCCTACGGCGAAACTAGATATCGTCGACGTACATGTCTGGAACATTAATCATTAAGCTCCCAAACACTGATGCATATGGAATAGACTCCATCTCTTTATGTTCCAAATCATTTTTAGGCATTGCATTTGGTGCCTAACTCCTTGTTGTTAGACTTTCCTGCGGAGCATTTTTTCCATTTGAATCTCCTCTAATACCTTATCAAATTTTGGTAAAGCTCTTTGAGACAATCCTAACAGTACCTTGTGATCTATCACGGAATATTTCTATTCCAATAACAAATGGATGCTCTCCCATATCTTTCATTAAAAGTTCTTAGAGAGAGAAATCCTTTACATCATGCCAACAACCCCAACAATCATTTCGCAAGCAAAAGAATGTCAATCAAGCATAATAGGACTTAAACATAAGTGAGCTTGCTCCCCTTGCTCCCACTGACCTTCATATAGATACATCGATCAACAGTGTTTTCTATAAAACCATATGAAGTAATGATATTATTGAACTTAAGATACCATTGACGGGAAGCTTGCTTCAGTCCATATATAGACTTCTTTAACTTACACACTAAGTTTTCCTTTCCTGTGACCACAAATCCCTCTGGTTGGTCCATCTGGTTGGTCCATATATACTTCCTCCTCTAAGTCACCATTAAGAAAGGCTGTTTTTACATCCATTTGGTGAAGCTCTAGATCATAATGAGCCACTGAAGCCAAAATAATTCTTAAAGAGTCCTTTTTGGAAACTAGAGAAAAGGTCTCTTTATAATCAATGTCATCCTTCTGAGTGTAGCCTTTAGCAACAAGTCTGGCCTTATATCTTTCAATGTTGCCCTAAGAGTCCCGTTTGGTCTTAAAAACCCATTTACAACCAACTTGTTTTGATCCCTCAGGCAACTCGACTAAATCCCAGACTTGATTGTTACTCATTGATTGCATTTCTTCCTTATTTCTCCCTTCATGGCAATAACACGTATTTTTTCAATAAATTAATCACATTCCAATGGTTTCTGGAAAGAGACTGGATCCTTATCAATGCCTCAATTCCACATTCATGTCAAGTGAGTAAACCACATAAATCACTAGAAATAGCTGCCTTCCTTTGCCTTTGTGACCATCGCAGGTAATGCTATTTCTTGTGAAACCACTTTGATTCAATTCGTGAAAATTGTTTCATTAATTTGCTGGTTTCATCATTTATATGGCATTATGGGTTTTGGGAATGTTTTTCCTGTTGTTCAACCAATATATTGTAAACCGTGATTATAACAAGTGAACCAACAACGAAGAAAGGAGAACATTAGGAAATATCCATTTAAAGGTCGGATTTCATTCTGAATCTCTTGCACATTCACCTATGTGGTTCAAACTGCTCCACTATTTGGCCATTTTCAAATAAACTGAGCAATACCAGACTCAACAATTCTCGTACTAATGGTTAGGATAATAAAATCTTTACCCTTTTGATTTTTTCAGGAATATCCTATGCACTAACCGTTCTGACGCATCAAAACCTTCTTTTTCATATGGATTATGATTTCCTTACTTCGTGGGCAACCCAAACCATGAAGACCTCAGACTAGGTTTCCCTTCCCGTCCACGATTGATAGGGTCTTAAAGAACTAACCCTACTAGGAACCCCATTAGCTAAATATGCAGCAGTCTTTAAATGCATCGCATCCATAATGATAAGGTAACAGTAAAAATTATGTTAGCAAATACTCCTAACCATTTTCCATAAAGAATTACGATTCCGCCTTCAGCCTACATCATTCTGTTGAGCGGTGTAACCATGGCATGTGTATTGCGCACAATTATGCCTACCAACTTTCAAGGAAACTTTGCAAATGGGAACGCTGGACATTGTCCATTTCATTAAAATTTACCATAATATTCCACCACCTCTATCAGATCTCAACCAACTCTTAACTTTTCTAATTTAACTAGCCTTTTCTAGCTCTTTAATGAATATCTCAAGGATATCCACTGAATTGAGTCTTTCATGCAGTAAATATTACTATAACCGTACCTTGAGAAATCATTCGATAAATGGTAACTAAAATATTTTTCAAAACCACCCCAAGAGGGAACACAAAAGGGGCCACATATAATCAGGTGTAAGTTTCAAGCAATTCACTGCTTCTTGTTGGCTGATTCTTTAATGTGTGCTTAAAGTTTTGCTACCTTTAATGGCAAGTCCTATAACACACGTTTCAGTCAGTGAAATCCCAATTGAATCGTAAGATTCCCCCACTTTCACTAAACCCTCAAAAATCCCTTTCTTTGCGATATGTGATCCTAACCTTTGATGGCCGACAAGAAAACAGAAACATTTATTATCGTGCGACTAAGTTTAATACCCTATATTGGTTGCAACATTAAACAGGGATTCAATAAATTCAACAATCAAGATTAAAAGCGATACAAACCATAAATCCAAAGTACCAGAACCATAATCAGTACTTAATTTGTATAAATGAAAAAAAATGAAAAAACACCATTACAAATCTTAAAACTGAAACCAACATTATCCAACCTCCCTACAGAAACTAGATTTCTAGCACATTCAGGAATATAGAGATACTTTTCAAGATCCAGATAACAACCAGTGTCAGGATCAATCTATAAGTCGCAATTCCTTCTATTCGTGCCTTCATTCTGTTTCCCATGAATAGGAACTTTTCAGTTTCGTTTATGGGTTGGATTGAAAAAAATCCCTGTATAATATGAGATACATGATTAGTTGCACCAGAATCTAACCACCAGGTATTATTAGGCACTTCAATAAGATTTGATTCAAAACATAGTGAAACATAAAGTATACCTTTCTATTCAAACCAAATCTTCCTTTTAGGATAGTCCTTCTTGAAGTGACCATTCTTCCTACAGAAGTAGCACTTTAATTCCTTACGGATTTGGCCCTCATTAACCCCTCCATTAACCTACATTTAGGGCATCTGGTCCTTTTCTGGCCTTTCTTCCCTGATTTGTTAGTTGCGCTACTGCTCCAATATAAAGATGTTGAGATTCGAGGAGTGTTCCTTCAATTTTCCCTCTTAATCTAACCTTCCTCTTGTAATCAACTGATTTCCTGAATGTTCCATTTTTCCTTAAGGGTGTTGTAATTCACCTGGAACTGACCAAACTCAAAAGGAAGTGAGTTAATAATAAATTGAACTAAGAAGGATTCACTCACATCCATTCCCATTGATTTCAGTTTGGCTACCAAATTCTGCATGCCAATCACATGATCATGAATGGATTGTGACCAATCAAACTTCTTGGTCATTAGCTCACTCATCAAGGATCCTATGATGGACCTGTCAGCTATGTCCGATTGGGAGTATTTCTTAATTTTCAGCATGTACTCTCTAGCATTGTCTGTTCTGGGCATTGATGGCTTAACATTTTCGGCCATTGTCCTAATTTTTCAGCACATGTACTTCTTCCTCACATTGGGTTTTTGTTCTGGGCATTGGATGGCTTAACATTTCAGCCCATTGTCATCCTCATTAAGTCAAGCTTAGCCTGTTAAACTCCGGAAGACTTGCCTAGCTTCAGTGCTGGTCCTCTTAATGGCACGTTGGGCTTCTTGTTTAGAGACTGAATGCTAGATCCCAAGTCCAGAAACTCCTCAACTAATAAGTGGATTGTTTCGGACCAATCAACATAGTTTTCAATCCATTGAACTTAAATCAACCGCAGTGCCCATAGCAAAACATGTTAAGGAAGCCTCTGCAACATCTAACGATTATTACTCATACGTTTCAATGTTAATCAATAATGATGCCAAGAAGAAAAATACTTTAACAGACTTTCATTGATGTGGAGCAACTTGCGAACCTTTATGCAAGTCAGAGAGAAGCACGCATGTGCTTCACTACAGCACGCCTCGTGCTTCTCTCTGGAAGTCAGGGCATGCCCGTGCTACATTACAGCATTCCCCGTGCTTCTCTCTAGAAGTCCATAGCACGCTCGTGCTTATTGTAGCACACCTGTGCTCCTTTCTGGAATCCAGTTATGTTTTTTGTTTTATTCCTTTCAACTATTCAATAGTGCTCCATACAATATGCATGTTATATTTGGATATACATTCATATTAATTAGTACAATGATAAGTCTCTTTAGTGCCATTGATTATAATTATAAGATAAATGGTCTAAGTCCTTTGGGGTAACTCTATACAATTAAATCAACGATACCTCAATTATTTCCAATTTTAACTTTCGTGTCATAATACAGCATCACACAAAATATGAACAAGATTTGAAAACTGCATAATCCAATGTCTAAAACAATCCAGAACAAGGCCACTTTGGTGACTAACAAAGTTTTCCATTCATTATAAATTTGATTTATGCAAAACTTTAAAACTAGCAATAACCCAATAATATGTCATAAAACCAATTCTCCTATAATAGCCAATAAAATAATTTATAAAGCCCATCAAAGAACACACCACACACAATTTCTATAAATTTTTGGCCTTCACTTAATACCAAAAGAAAATCAACTTCATAATAACAAAGTTAATTTTTCGATCTAAATTAAGCCAACAAAATACACTATCAAAAAAATCTAGAACAAGTAACAGCTCTGATACACATGTTTAATAATTCTTTGAATATAGGCCCAGATCTAATTGTTCATCAGAATTTTGTTTTGATAAGAATATACATAATCGGAAGCGTAATCTTGATCCATAACAGCAGATCTAGATTTATGGGTTACCACTCGTGAAGCAATATCGATTCTTGTTCGTAACAACAGATCTACGTTTCTATCCTCTGGGCCTTTTATCCGTAAAGTTTCTTCTCAATGGTCAAAGAATAATCAACAGCTACGGGAGTTTCTTTTATGAGCTCTCTGCAAACAAGCTATCAACCGTATGTGTTTGAGGTAGCCGTCACACTCTCTATTGTTTCTTTTCGTGTTCCACCCTAAAGCTGAGTCGATTCCTTTTTTCTTTTATTAAAGGTAAGGAAGGGTAAATAAAACTCTAACTAGCTCTTTATCCATTAAGCCCAATAACATTATCTTGGACTACTTTAATTAGAACTAAACCCTTAATCACATGGGCCACATATAAGATTAATTAATAATCTAACCAGTAAAATTACAAGCAGGAATTGTGCCTCATTCTTAAAGGGAAGAATTAAAACTTTGGTATTGAGAAATCTAGAGCTCAGTGGGAGGTGGCTTTTTAGGGCAGCCGCAATACCTCTTTCTGCCGATTTAGAACCAGTTAGCGTAAGGAGATGAGTAAATTATTATATTGTGAAGTTGTATTATTTATTGATGTCATTTCAGTTGTGGTGGAGTTGATCAATCGTGTTTTCAAACAAGCTATCACCGTATGTGTTTGAGGTAGCCGTCACACTCTCTATTTTGTTTTCTTTTCTGTGTTCACCCTAAGCTGTCGATTCCTTTTTCTTTTATAAGGTAGAGGAAGGGTATTAAAACTCTAACTAGCTCTTATCCATTAAGCCCAATAACCATTATCTTGGACTACTTTAATTAGAACTAACCCTTTAATCACATGGGCCACATATAGATTATTAAATAATCTAACATAAATTACAGCAGGAATTGTGCCTCATTCTTAAAAGGGAAGAATTAATTTGGTATGAGAAATCTAGAGCTCAGTGGATTCTTTTTAGGGACCGCAATACCTCTTTCTTCCATTTATAAACCATTAGCGTAGAAGGAGAAATATAATTGAAGGATTGTTTAATGAGCATCAGGTTTGGGTGGAGGATCAAGTCGTGTTTAAAGAAATGGCCATTAACTTTTACTCTAAGAATAGTGATTATGTTCCAATTTATCCTATAAGGGGCCAGTTTCCTTTAATTCCTGTAGATATGCAACTTTCTCTCTCAAAGTCGCTGGAGATATAGAGGAAGTTCAGTCTGCTCTTTTTCAGATGAAACCTTGGAAAGCACCTAGTCTTGACGGACTTCACGCTGATTTTTATTAACACTACTGGAAGGAGGTGGATAAATCTATTTTTTGAGCAGTCGAGAAAGTTTTTGCTGGGGATAATTTACCTCCTCTGAATGAAACTCAAATTGTGTTTATTCCAAAGGTAGTTAACCCCACTTTCATGTCTCATTTTCGGCCCATTAGTTTGTATAATGTGTCCTAAAAGATTATCACAAAAGTCCTAGCTGAGGCTTAAGGAAGTCCTAGCTGAGGCTTAAGGAGATCCTACCTTCCGTTGTGAGCGCCGATTAGACCAGTTTCGTTTTAGGGAGACACATCATGAATAATATTATTATTGCACATGAGGTTATTTATAAAATGAGAAGCAAGACCGGGAAGACTGGTTTTATGGTGATTAAGGTGCATTTGGAGAAGGCTTATTATAGAGTTCGGTGGGATTTTTTAAAGGATACATTGACTGATTTAGGTCTTCCGAACCCTTTTGTGCAGTTGGTAATGAACTGTGTTAGCACAAGCTCTATGAAGATTTTATGCAATGGTATCTCTTCTGGCTCTTTTAAACCTTCTCCGGTCTTGCGGCAAGGGAACCCCTTTAGCCCATATCTTTTCATTCTTTGCATGGAATGCCTTTCTCAAGCTATTAAGCTGTGATTGCTAACAATTGGAAGCATATTTCTGTTTCGAGAGGCGAGCCTCTGCTTTCACATCTCTTTTTTACAGATGATTTGGTGCGTCTTGCAAAGGCTTCGGTGGAGCAAGTGCATGTCATTCGATTCGTGTTAGGGGAATTCTACCTTATCTCAGGGCAGAAGGTGAATGAAGCTAAAACGCAAGTTTATTTCACTGAGAATATGACACTAGCGAGACGTTTTTAGTTGAGTACTAGCTTGGGTTTCAATGAAACAAGAAAGGTAGAATTAATTTGTGTACATTCTAAATTTATGAAATATTTTTTTATTTTAGATTCGTTTGAAATATGATTATGTGAATTTTAGAATTTTAAATAATACTTTTAAAGCAATGCAAATTACAAAACATGGATCCTATATTTGATATCTTATAATTTAAATTAAATTAAATAATTAAAACAAACATGATATAAAAAAACTATAATGAAAGTAAATATAGAGCAGAAAGTTCCAAATAATGATTCTTAATAATAAAACCTTTAATATTGAAAAGGAAAACCTGTAGAAATTTCTTATGGGTAGGTTGCCTTTTCAATCATTCAACTATTGATTTTGATGCTATTAATATAATCACTCAAGATTTTGATGCATTAAAATTATAAATAAAAAAAATATTAATTGTTTAAAAATTATTAAGAAGAATAATGTCTAGTCAAATGGCAAATCAACACATTAAATCTCTAATCTTGTGTTATGTCAACTTCCGACGTTCTATTTTTATAGATAGAGACATGATAACTAGAGAAACTTATTATCCGAACCAATTATTATATTGCATTTTCTTAAAAGAGCAACACCACCATTGAGGCCTAAGCTGTCTATTGCATAACATCTTTTTCGTTTTACTCCTTCAATACGGGCTCTATTTATTTTATTTTAGTTTCTATCAAAAATATAAAAAAGGCCGATACATATAAGCTAGGTCCTATAAGACTCGAACTGTACAGGTCCAAGATAAACAACTTAGAATGATCGGTGGGCCTAGACCCCAGGATTGGGAGAATGTCACTTATAACAAAACTAGTTTGATCATTAGCTAAACCTTATTCAACTTTGCTTTAAAGGCTCCCCTCAAATCTCCTCCTCCTTGCATCCATATAATAAAATTATCTTACAATGATCCCAGTCCAATGTAATTGCTAGCAATCTCCAGCAAATTTCTGTTTTTTCGCTTTATCCAAACATGAGTTACAGTGAAAGTTGTATTTTCCAAATCATTTTAAGCTGCCTATTGATAGTCCTGCAATAATTTGCAGCAAGAACAAAAAGCATCACATAATTTATAAGTCGACTAATTCTTTAGAGAGTTAAAATTATACCACAAAATGTCCGTTGGGCCAGTTGAACATGTAGCAATTAGTAAACCCCAGGCTTTAGCAGCATCCAATTCATTTTTTAGTTTTACACCAAAAGTTCAGCAACATAGCCAAGAACAAAGCAGTTGGGCCTATCTTGTTCTAGGCAGAAAAGACTATTAATCAATCTCCGCTTGCACAGCCCCTGCAACCGCAATGGACACACTCTATCACCTTCTCTTCCCTCAGGTTCTTAGGCACTCGGCATACACATGTCGTTGCAAAGTTGTGATCACGTGGCTGCATGCATCTTAAGCAGCATAGACGCTCATAACCTGGCTGTATTTCAAACCCCAACACAAAAATTCAGGTAATAATCATATGATATCAGATCTCACAATTTTTATTAAACCACTAAGAAAAAATGGGTCTGGTTTTTTTTGTTAAAGATATTGTTTTCATTCAACAAGAGATAACTAAAAATCGCCCAATATGAATTCCCATGCACAAGGAAAACGAAGTACTACATATTCTAGAATTGCAGCTTCAAATGACAAAGTTGTAAGACTAACCTTCTTCCACTTCGCAATAAGATTGCGGTCCGCATAGCCTTGATCCAAACAGAATTCATACAATTCTTTAGATATTTCCTTTCTTCGATGATAAAGGTCAAATATGTAGCGGCTCTTTTGATGTGCTATCTTAAAAATGGGCCACAAAGCCTCACATTTTCTCTTACCATCATGTGGGTCATTCTCAGCTGCCCAAACAATTCAGAATGTACCATTGTCAGGTTTACAAAGCACAGCAAATATCAAGGATAACATGTTTACCTAGGAGAATACTAGCCACGGTTGCTTTTACCACTCTTTCAACACTCCATTTAATTGGTCCACCTTATCTCACAGTTTAATAGACAACCTATAACCTATTATAACTAATTACCAACTCTTTTAGATAAAAACAAATACCTAGGCTAATTAACGCAGGGGAAGAATATAGGGCAATTAACTCTCAACAATTAGGGCTAGAATGGGATGACTGTGGTTGGAACAAGATTAGTTTTAAAGAAAACCTTAGAATTAAAATTCTGAATTGAAATAAAATATCATAGAATAGGATGAGGCAAATTAACTCTCAACAATTAGGCTAGAATGGGATGATTTTGGTTGGAACAAAATAACATATTGGTTTCAAAGAAACCCTTAGAATTAAAATTCTGAATTCATAGATAAAAAACAATCCCTAAAACTAATAAAGAAACCCTTAGAATAAAATTCTGAATTAATAGATAAAAAACAATCCCCTAAAACTAAATTGGTTGCTGTCCTTATTTATATGTAGTTTAGGAATATTAGTTAGGACAAATCCTAATTCTATAGTGAAAAGTATTCCTAATTAGCTAATACTCCTAGATTGAATAGTATTCCTATTTAGCTAAATCCTAAATAAGGAAGGAAACTGAAAATTATTGCCCGATTAATTAACATTCTTTAATTTCATTAAGAATCCTAAATAAAGAAGGAAACTAAAAGAAAACTTCTTAATTAGTCTTGGATGCTCTTGCATCAATCTTCCTTTGTTTTTCCACCTTCAATGGTCCAATCTTTTTGTTCTTCTATTTTAGGGGTAATAAGAACCTGCTGAATGACGGTATTTCCTCCTTGGGTAGAAACAAGGTCAATTTCTCGCTCTTCTTCATCATCATACTCATCATAGATAGATTGGTTCACAAAAGGTCCTTGTTGCTACCTTCACTTGTTTTGATCAATCAAAATACGAAAACTTCTTTCTTTTCTCCTTCACTCTCCTTAGGGTCATCAACATCCAACAATGTTGGTTTATTTCCCCAAAAATTTAAGATAATCTGCTGCATGTTAACTCCAGAAGATCAGCTAGATCAGCTACTTCAATCTTCATCCCTTCAACATTCAAATCAAGGGCATGTAGTGACAACTCTTCCAATCCACTTAGTGCTGCTCGATTTGCGGGTCCAACTTCATGAAAAGGGTTTACGTCCTTGATTTCATCAATTTCAAGATCCTCTTGAACCTTGAGTTGTTTGTGGTTGCCTTCCAGAATCTCCATTCGGGCTTCCACAGGTTCCTGACAGGTTCCTGACGCTGCAGGGCTTGTATAGCCCGGGTCAAATCCTCAATCATTCGTCATATCTCAGCCATCTCTGTTTGTTGGGACTGATTTCCTCTACTTCGATCTCTCCCTCTACCAAACATGGTTTAGAACAGAACCGGAAAAAAAAAATCCTGCAGCTGTTTAGGATCCTTTTGAGCTCTGATACCACTTAACGCAGGGGCAAATTAACTCTCAACAAATAGGCTAGAATAGGATGATTTTGGTTGGAACAAGATAACATATTGGTTTCAAAGAAACCATTAGAATTAAAACTCTAATTCATAGATAAAAAACAATCCCTAAAACTAATTGTTGCTGACCTATTTATATTAGTTAGGACAAATCCTAATTCTATACTGAAAAGTATTCCTAATTAGCTAATACTCCTAGATTGAATAGTATTCCTATTTAGCTAAATCCTATTTAGCTAAAATCCTAAATAAAGAAGGGTAACTGAAAATGATTCCCCGATTAATAACATTCTTTAATTTAATTAAGAATCCTAAATAACGAAGGAAACTAAAAGAAACTTCTTCCTATTTAGCTAAATCCTAAATAAAGAAGGGAACTGAAAATTATTTCCCGATTAATTAACATTCTTTAATTTAATTAAGAATCCTAAATAACGAAGGAAACTAAAAGAAAACTTCTTAATTAGTCTTGGGTGCTCCTGCATCACTAATATTCCGTTACAATTGAACAACAATTAATTCTAAAAAAAAATTTAACACCGCATCACTAGCACAATTTCCTAAACAACATTAATTGAACAAAGAGCTGACAATGTAGATTAATCTCTTTTTTTTTTCTGACCTTAAATCTTTATAATAAAGATTAGAACTTGATCACAATATGGAATTGCCTTAAAATTCATCATTTGGATTCAATCTGTTCTTTTATCCTTCTCATGAAATAAGATTTGCATGTCACTCTTTTATTAGTTCTTTTTTTTCTTTTTTCTTTTCTTTTTTGTTTTTCCAGTTTCAGATATAATATATTACAATAAGTTACCAGTTGTCCATTAAAACTGTGAGATGAAATGACCAAACAAATGGTGAGTGTTAAAAATGAGTATTAAAAGCGACTATGGCTAGCATTTCCCTTTGAAGTACTATTTTGAAAAACACTAACCTTCTCGCATTTTGGACTGTAGTTCACGTAGAGTAGGCTCAATCAATTCCCAGCCCTCAGGGTACTTGACACGATTTGTCTTTACCTTAGGCATTCTTTGTTTTTTTTTTTTTATCTGCCATCCAAGTGGCAGCATCAGTTAAAAGAGAAGCTCATTCCATTCAAACAAATTAGAAGAAAAGTTCCAATTACAAAATAAAACCACATACAACATCTCCCATATATTTTCCTTGCTTTAAAAATGTTAAAATAAAGAACATCAATGGAGAATCAGCATTCTGGCTCACACTTTCATCCTTTATCCTCGATCCAAGTCTCATCCAAACCCAGTTTTTGAATACTTCAATGACTCATCACTATAATTTAATACACTTGTCAAATAGTTAAAATTAATTAGTCAATGTTTTGGCACTTGTTTTATGATTAAACTTTCTATTGGGGATTGATTCCCCTGTTATAACCCCACTGTCACAAAAAGAAAAGGAAAGAAGTGATAACAAATAGTTAGGAAAATCTAAAACAAACAACATCTACATGAATAACAATCAGTTCAGCCAAAAACAAACCAAAACAGTCCAAGCTAAATAAACCTAAGGTAATACATTCAATCTGCAACTGGACTTGGATTTGATTTCTAACTGATGTTAGCAATGTATAAATTGACAGCACTTAACCCACTAGATGGATTACTATCAACTAAAAATTGCAGTGGTAACAAATAGCGATTCTCCTGTTTGCAAAACTTAATCAAAATTGGAAGGATCGATCGAGGGGATTATTAGTCACTATGAGTAAGATTTGAAATTTACCACTATATGTACTACTCATATATACGAAACAGTGATCATAACCTAAAAATCCTACTAACATGATGTCCTTACAATTCACAATGTCTATCTACCACAGCCTTTCTGTGTGTGGCGTAGAATCATATCTATCTAAAAACAATATACAACAATAGCCAACCAGCCTAACTTAAATCAAACTACAAAATTACACAGTGCTAAGAAATTTATATTAGACCCAAATTTTTTTCTTAAAAAAGGTCAGCTGTATGAAGAAATCCACACTAATCAAACTGATTTAATTAAATTAAGCTAAAAAGAGACGCACAAAAAGAAGTAAAAAAGAAAGAAAACTCGCTTAAATACTACAGTGGTTTTAACAGTATACCTAATCGAGCAAGAGCTGCCTAATCAAATGAACCCAAAGAGACAGAGACGCTAAAGAGACGAAAGCCCTAATTCGACACCCTCAGGCCCCAGACAGGAAGAAATTCGACACGGAGAAAGCTTGAAGAACAACCTAATATAATAACAAAAAGTACCTTAAACTGTTGGCAGGAGGATGTAGCAGACAATAAGGTAGAACACTCTTTTTCCAAAATCATATTTTAAAAAAGGAAGTCGTGTTACAGGAGAACAACAAATTAGATTGCATAGAGAACAAAATTCCAAATTTGGGCATTCCAGGTGAAGAAAATCAAACAAACAAAACAACAATTAAAGATGTAATGGTATTTGATTCACACCAAGAAATTATAAAAGCATAAGATACAGTGAACTGAAGAGGAAGAAAAGAATAGCCAATAAGAAGCATCAGAACTAAAATTTGCACCTTATTCCAACGGTAAGCTTTTGGCTTGTTGATTTGAGATTTTCTGTTGAAATGGACGCAACTCCGTCAGGTACTGTCGGCGATGGCTCGCTTAGGTGAATAGAGAAGCGATTGAAAAGGCAGTGGAAAAAGATGGAAATAATGATTATGGAACGCTTTAGGGTTATAGAGTAAGAGGGAGGGTTAACACAAACCGTAGAGGAGAAGATGCATACAGGAAGGCATAAGGCGTCTTAAAGTACTTGAATTTAACCAATTTTGCTTTTTAGTTTGAATTTTTATTTATCACTACTGATTTTTATAGAAAAATTATGATTTTATCATTGAATTTTATATAAAATATTATGATTTCGCCTCTGTATTTTCAGTATTTTCAGAAAGACGTAATTTTGTCTCTATCTTTTGCTTCTTTTATATCTTTCTATCAATTTTTCTATTTTTCCCATTAAATATAAGAATAGATTAGAATTCTAATAAAACATAAGAACAAATTAATTAAAATTTTGACAAAATAGTAATTTATCAATAAAAATATAAAAAAATTGACAGAAGAATATAACAATACAACGAAAATAAAATATAAGAAGAAGACTACACATTTCAAAAAATGCAGTGATAATGTTGTATATTACGGAAAAAATAGAGATAAAAATCAAAATTTTTTCTTTTTTTTTATAAAAAGGTAAACCCCGTGTATTCATACATAATAAAGAGGTAAAATCAAGAAAATAAAATTTGGGCTTCAATTCAAATGTTGCATTTTGCATTTGTTAGTTTAACCCAAGCTCACTTACGGAGCTTAAAATCTTAACTTTAATTTCCTCTTAATGGTACAATTGTAATATTCTTTCTTTTTTTTAAAAAATTAATCCATACTCAATTATATATGGAGTTCAAAAATCCTAACCTTATGGCATAATTACAACAGGTTTTGTTAGTTTAATACAAGATTAATTGTGGAGTTTAAAGTTCTAATTTTAATTTGCTTTTATGATGTAATTATAATATATCGATAAATTCAAAGTGTTTTAATTTTTTTAGTACATCATGTTGCCCTAATTTAGGGTTAGAACACTAATTTTCTTTTAGTACATCAAGGTGGCCTAATTTACTGTTCGAATACTAATTTTTGGATGCCTTAAACAGATAGTTCAATTTAGTGATGCCACTTGAATGGTTAAATAATTATGAGAAATTTCAACAGCCATTTCAGACTATCAATCAACTCTAGGTATTTCTGTAGTTTAGGTAAAGATTGAATTACAAAATCGATAAAGACAACTACATGAAGTGAATGAATAGATAAAAAGTGAATTAATAAATATAGCAAACAGTGAGGAAAAAATCAAATATTCTGAAGAAGACCGTTTTAGGGTCAGATCTGTGTTAAACAACAATAACAATTACTACTATTTAATTCTAAATTAGTTGGAGTCAGCTATATTTATCGTTTATTTCTATTCCACTTTGATCATAATTAAACCTACATTAATGTTATTTAAAAAAAAAAAAAAAGTCGAGGAGTGTCAGGTAATAATAAATTTTTCTGTTTTGATGTCTGAACAATATTAATAATGTCTGAGCTTTTAAAAAGATGCAATTAGGTATTCGTTGCTTACATAGAATGCCGAAATTCTGATCATAATGAAATGGACTCCATTTTACACTGCTGATAGTTGACAAGCGCGTAGATAACATTAAAGTAGAAGAGGAAGTTTGTTTTTTCTTTCTTCCAATTTGATGGGTTTTGGAAGTAGCGGAGGAAGATGGAAGAGGAGGGAGGAGGAGATAGGCAGAGTATGATGTGGTGTATAATGTGTTTCTATCTCTCACGTGTTATTATATTTTTGCCAGGAAAAAGAATTTTGAGTTGCATTTGCTTCATTTGCCCGAGATAAGTACTTATTAAATAACAAAAAAATGTAAATAGAGGTATCTTATAGGACCCGACAAAATATAAAGAGCTACAATATTTTTTTAGCAAAGTATAGGATTCAAAATATGCATTTGATGAATTCTACATCAATCATTTGAAAGTTTCCAAGTCAGGGCTTTTGAAAGAATTTCCTTAATTTACAAGCATTAATATAGTAACAAGAGAGAAAACAAAAGAGAAGATAGAGAGAAAGCATTATGGCTCAAATGAATGGGAAAATATGAAATTTCCTTGGCAAATCTTTTATGGACTCAAGTGTGTTACTAATGTAGTATTATCTCTCTCCATATCAACTGCCAGTGGTGTAAAAATGGTGCCATTTTAGAATTTCGACGTGTAAAAGGAGCATCTAATTGCTTTTTTTTTTTTTTTTTTTTTTGTGTTACTAATGTAGTATTTATCTCTCTCCATATCAATCTGCCAGTGGTGTAAAAATGGTGCCCATTTTAGAATTTCGACGTGTAAAGAAGCATCCTATTGCTTTTTTTTTTTTTTTTTTTTTTAAGTTCTTCACACTCAATTGATAGTAATGTTTTTTTTTTTTTTTTTTTTTTTAAGTTCTCACACTCAATTGATAGTATGTTTCATTTAAATACCAAAATAAAAAATTTATAAAGTTGAGACACTTTTTGTCATTTATTCTACTAATAATAATAATAATAATTATCATTCACTTTCAAAATAATAATAATAATAATAATAATAATAATAATAATAATAATAATAATTGTCATTCATGAAAAGGATGGGAAGTAGTCTTATTTAATAGTTTATACAACTCCTAATTCAAATAAAATCATTAACAACAAACCAAATACATGATTTAATCCTTAACTTTAAAAAAAAAAAAAAAAAATTGTGGCCATTTAAACTTAAATGACCTTGTAGCCTTCTCAACTTCACATTTTGATCTTATAACGCCCTTAAATTTCTTTTTTTTTTTATAACAATTCTACACCTCATATTGAAAATGAATCAGTTTTAGAAAGTTACAAGTATAGAAAAGTGAAATTTAAGAACTACAAGATCAAAAAAAGAAATTCAAGAAACTACAAGGTTATTTTCAAAGTTGCAGAGAGCCATAAAATATTGTTGTGAAACTTCAAGAGTTAAATTATATAATTAGCTACTAAAATGTAAAGCGAATTTTTCCATGCATACGGTTATGTACAGTGAAATTCACAATTCCCCTTGCGGGGATTATAGCAACCGGGCACGCCATGATAAGACAAAATTAGATGATCGAAGCCTCAAAGCTCATAAAGAAAGGTCTATTCGGCAAAGGGGCTGTTCACGGGACCGCCCCGGAACCGATTAGAATCGAAACCAGACCGCAACCAGCAGTTTAAGAGCCGGTTCAGGTGCTTCAATGAACCCGCCATGCCTAATCTTAATATTCAGAAAATAAGCACAACTTTGCATTGATTTACAAGCCCTGCAGCTTTGAACAATTCTTGCCTTCACGACCATGAAAATGCCTGATCATAGAAATACAGAACTGATTACTTCTCGTAATTAAATGAATAAGCTGTAATTTTTCATCTTGCCAAGAATTGTTTGACATTTACACTACTTACGAATTTACAATATTATTTCGGCCATCAGCTAACCAAGAAAATCCAAAAGAATGCTGAGCCTCCATTCTGCTGTTAAGGGCTAAAGTCGCTCTTTGACCACTGTTCTATCGAGATTTTGTGAGCTCCAAACCAGCACTAACGTGTCCTTATGCACTGGCCTTCTGTGAGCCTCTTGGAAGTAAACATTTGACGAGGATCTTTGAAACTTACATCTCGCTATCTTCACATTACTCAGGAAGTATCTATCAGCAAACTGATACAAATTCAAGAGTCAAAAAATTAAGGGAATTGGAAGACTAAGGGATCCAAATCAGAGGGGAAAAAAAAAGAAAGCCTGTAACAGATATCATTGCCATTGTTGTGATTACTTTGTATGACATCTTCTGGTTCTTCTCCTAATCCTAGTAAAGAGAACCCTTCAGTTTTTTTTTTTTTTTCTTTTTTATGTCAAACATAAGGCCAAAAGATTGTCCTGATCTCATTGTAATTATTTACTATTTGAACAAAGGAAATATGTAAAGTTAGAGGACTAGTGTGCAAAAGTAAAAAGTTTGTCCATGGATTGGGATAACTATTCTTAAATCTTTAAGTAGCTGTAACTGAAAATTATTTTACAAAGTACACCCAGAATGCCCACTTACATTTGGAATGTCGAAATCACCTTCACTTGCATCACATAAATCTAAAGATATTTGTCGAAGCATTGGCATCTGAAGTCATTTTAAAGAGAGGATGAGTCGACAGTTATTTGCGAGCTAATTATGATTGGAAGAATAGCATAAGAAAGCAGTGGTCTATTACCTTTGAAGCAGCATCAAGAATGAAGCTGCGATGTATACCTTGGCCCTGTACAGTGTTGGTAAGAAATCTCATTCAGCTATGTAAATACAGTCAGTATTTAGCATAGTGTAACAGTGATATATTGATAGTGGAGGGTGCTAAATAAGGAAGAGGTAGACCTAAAACCGCATTGAGGTTGAGATGTCTCAAAAGATCTACTATTTCTTGACATTAGTGTATACTTTTTTTTCTCAAAATAATATTATTGTATGCTTAGTTGTGAACAAAGCAGAATAGAAACAAAAAATTTATATAGCCAACCCTAACTAGTTTGGAATTAAGTCTTAGTTGTTGTTTAACATAGATCTGACCCTAAAACATTCATTGCTTCTTCAAATTCTGATCCAACAGTACAGCACCTATCTATGACAGACCACAATTTCTGTAAGCAAGTGATCATTGTGTAGAAATGACAATGTAATTGGAACAGAACAAGCAGCTGTATGATAATCTGATATTAGTTAAATTAGATTTCAATGTTGGAGACAGGGACAAAGAAACTTGCTAATAGATGGCTTACATTATGACGCAGCAAGATATGTTCGAGCGCTCTACAGTTGAATAAAGAAGAAACCCCAGTTGCTGTTACGTCTCCACAGTCCTAAATAGGAAAAGAAAAGAATAAAGAACAGAACTAGAAACATTAATGACCTCCTAAAAGGTCAAATATTTGTTCAGGTCATTATGAGTCGTTGAAACCAAAATACCACATAAGCTATAATCACCAAAAAAATTTGGAACAGAAAGTCAAATTATATACCTGGCTAGAAAATTACACATCTACTAAATCATTATCGTGTAAAAAAGAGGTGAGCAGAAATTGAGAAAAGAAAATTATGACAAACTCAGAGGACTGAATTTGGACAAGAGCACATGATTGCTGATCTTAGGTTCTCTCAAGCCCCTCAAAAGAAACTGATGTTTTCTTTCAACCTTTTCCATTTTCATTGTTAGTTACATGTTCCTATTAGGGGATTTCTTTTACATAGACTCTGAAGAAAAAAAAATAAGTTGGTCAAAAGAAGCCCAACCCACCATTTGCTTAATAACAATTAAGTAGAGAACTTTTTGAGTGCATGTTTTGTAGTAGGAAAAAAATGCTTGGGCCTACACGCCAACTGCAATTCAAACTCCTCGCTATCCAATAACATGTAACATTGACATAATTAAGTTATAAGCTGAGGCACAAAAAGCATGCCTGTTGAGACAAACATTACAAATGAAAGCAAGTGAAAAGCCGAAGTAACAATTCTCGCAGTTTCCATAGCATTGCTATCAAGTAGATGCACTCTTTCAGCTTGTAGTGGCATTCTATTTGTTATATTGAAAAAAATTCTCAAAAAAAAAAAAAAAAAAAAACTATTGTTCTATTGGAAAAAAATTCTCAAAAAAAAAAAAAAAAAAAAAAAAAGAAAAAAAAAAGAAAAAAAGGAAAAAAAGGAGAAAATGGATCTCGAACCAAGAACAAAGACAAACTTCAAGCTTGGAAGAAAGGTACAAGCCTGGCCATCCATGTGAAGATGATGCAAGCAGAGAAATCTAACAGACACACAACATGCTATTACCTCTTAAGTACCACTAAGAAGGATTCCATAAAGTTTTCTTAGGGAACTAAAGCGAATCTAAAAAAAAAAAAAAAAAAAAAAAAGAAAAAAAAAAGAAAAAGGAAAAAAAGGAGAAAATGGATCTGAAACCAAGAACAAAGACAAACCTCAAGCTGGAAGAAAGTCAAGCCTGGCCATCCATGTGAGATGATGCGCAGAGAATCTACAGACACACAAACATGCTAATTACCTCTTAAGTACACTAAGAGATTCATAAAGTTTTCTTAGGGGAACTAAAGAATACCAAACAGTTTGAATTATACCATGATTTGAATCACAGCTCAAAATAAAGTAAGGGAATCATAATATAATAGTTAATACATTTGATGAATAACAGAGTGTGAACATCATTTCACATTAATGACAGGCTAACCTGGACTGAGAAGCCTGCATCCTACCAATGAAAATTCAACCAAGTTTGTGCAGTTTTGAGTAAGAACCACCAAATCATTATCAGTCATCCATGGAGTTACCCTCTCCAGCCTCAATTTCCTTAGGTTTTCCATAGAGTTTTTGAAGCTTGATATAGATATATCACCAAGACAGTAGCACAGGGCCAGCACTTTCAGGTGCCTCAAGGAGACTGTAATTTTTACGATGGTGGTATCAGAGATTACCTATCAAAACCAAAATCAGTAAAGGTAATCATTTTTTTTTTTTTTTTGAAGCTAGCTTTAAATGGCATGAGGAATGAGAAATATGAATGATAACGAATTAACCTAGTATAGACAAGCAGTATCACAACAAAACATTATGGGCAATAGAGCAACATATCCTGAGAATAGATCATTATTTATAAGAAGATATGCCTCCATCCTATAAGAAATCCTTAAATTGAATTTTCTCAAATGCTTGAGATTTTTTTTTCATTGTGTACTCATTCCAGAGGAAGTATGAAAACGCTAAACGAACAACAAATAACCACAACATCAGAAATGATAACAATATACATGAAAAGGCATCCAACAAACATCTAGTGATCATTATTTCTATCAGGAAGAGAGAGAGAGAGAGAGAGAGAGAGAGAGAGAGAAAATCAATAGGATAAGCATCAACAAGGACATAATTCAAGTTGCCACACTGATTCAATAATTTGACACATTGCTGGATAAAATTATAACTTCTTGGCAGTGAACTTTATGTATAAATGGCAAGCAGATCTACAACAGGTGACACCCACATATTCCCCAACCATAATTAGCAACTAAACTTCTATTGGTTATACCTGAAAATAAAAAATTATTGACTCCAGCAGGGGACAAGTTGTAGGAAGTAATCTAACTGCACCTTCATCCAATGACCCACCCAGACCAACACTTATTGCCTTCAATGACATAATTGCAGGTCTCATAGCTTCTAAAGACAACCAAGAAAATCCCCAAGCCAGTGCAATCTCTTCCAATATGCATTTCTTGCCTAATTCAGTATAGAGTTCTGCACATAAATGTGAGGATGAAAGTTCTACCCCATGGGTGTTACTTTCTTGTTGAATCAGATTTTTACAGCCCCTTGCATTCAAACACTTCAAAGTTGGATTTCTATGGACAATGTGAGCTAAGGCAGCTCCAGAAATCTGCAAGCATACAAGTGCAATAAACATTCTGATAAGCACAAATTCACAACTTAATTTTCATTCAATAGCACAAGCCAGCAGTTGTAATTAAAAGAAGAACAAGGACACTTCACTTTAGATCTGTTTCAGCTTGTTAACTATGTCAAATACTAAGACTGTCTTTGCCAACAATTAAGCCACCTGATGAATCTGGAGGTCATCATACCAAATTCCTCAAATAGATGGCCTAATCAGTCACACCAGAAATATGCAAAGAGACAGCCACAGAATTCAGGCAAGATGAAGTTGACAACAGGAGGAGCAGAGGAACAGAAAAAGAAAAGCCGAAAAGTTATTTCCATTTTGCTATTCACAAGATAACCCATAAGCAGTTGAGATCTAAAATTGGCATTTGAAAGACTGCTACTTGTAAAGCTTATTACCACAAAGAAGAAAACCTTTAAATTGAATTTCCATATCAATGCGACTTATGAATTGACTTGGGAAAGAACATGCATTCCATGATTGAAATCATTTACACAGGAATGTTTACCGCAGGGAGGCTCCAAGCAATTTATCTGACTGGAAACAATCAGTTAGCAAATAATTTGTTGTGATTATATGAAGATTTAGGGAGAGAAGGCACCAGATTTCACAATTTCGATGACTAACCATTGTATTAGAAACATCAAGTGTCTCCAAGGAAGAACCTGAGAAACTATATAGAGCATCATCAACAAGGAGAGTGCCCCTCAAGCAAAGGCTAATCAATGTTTCGGTTTGAGAAATAAGATCAAGCAGAGATCTTTCATCAACACCTGTCAATAAATTTAATAAACACATAAAATAGCTTCTAGAGAATTTCCAGCTGTCATGGCTCCAAAATGAAAAAGAAATAACAATAATAATAAAAAAAAGGATCCCTTTCATTAAATAATAATGAGCATTATCAGCCCGAGTATTAAATCTTAAAGCGCCTTAATACTTGTATCTATGCACTTTAGTGATCAACTCATTTGATAGTAAATGTCAAATGTTCGCTCTGCCCAAGGTAAAACTTTCAAGGATTAAAAAAAAAACAACCTCCAATTCCCCAAAATTTTCTAATTCTAGCCAAGGCTTAAATATTTTTGTAGAATAATCTTGAAAAATCTGTCCAAATAGAGGTTGGGAGGGAGGATGTACTACTTACCCTTGCAGCCACCCATATGAAGTGTTTGAAGTTTAAATGCCAAGGTATCTGAACATCTCTTTTCCAAGTAAGCAGCAGGACCAAAATTTGTAATTGTAGAGCAGAGAGCTTTAATTGAATTTACCCCAAAAGAAGTATCACAAACTAAAATCGAGTGTAGTTTAATGCATCTGCATATGAGATATGATATGCCCATATCTGTTACTGAAGTGCATCCTTTAAGATTTAGGTACTGTAGAGAAACACATAACTTTGTGATATTCTGGAGATCCAAATCTGACACAGAAAATGCAGTTAAAACTTAATAAGGTGGTCAAGAAGGGGAAAAGGCAAAAAAAAAAAAAAAAAAAGACTGCATAGTCCTTCATCTGAAAGCAAAATAATTTTCCAGCAATCACATCTAATATGATGCGTATGATAGACTAGTCTAGGCATGCATTTGCCTACCCTTCTATGAAATGCCAAGCTTTCTAAATATGAAATCTATGTTCAATGAGCTCTTAGGACATCATTCATAACAGTTGACTGGCCAATCATGACTTTCGGATTGCAGAATTATCCTTTTACACCATCACAGGAAGGAACCATTTACATAGCGTCTAATTCTAACAATGAGTTATCTTAATGGTATCTGAACACCACATTTTGGCTGTGCCCTACATTTCTCACCGGAATTTTTCCATTTCTTTGTTTCAGAACTATTTAAAATAACAGATAAATATCTCACCAGAAATATCACTTCGACCCTCCAATACAAGTCTTGTGATATTTGAAAGAGATGTCCCTGAATGATAAGGTGTCATGTCCAAGACATTATTTCCAACAGTGGAGGATTTGTTTGATACTTGTGGCTTTATATCAGGACTAGTAGACACCAGTGACACTTGTGCAGGTATGAGCGGAGTAATATCAACTGTTATGTCAACTTCACTAATGAGTGGACACTTCAACATCAATTTTTGCAAAGTGGTTGTCTTAAAGTTCAACAGATATGCTGCTTTTAGTTTTCTTAAAGATGGAAATGACTTGGAGAAAAGTTCAATAGTAGATTCAAGATTTAGCCTTGGACACTTTGAAATATCCACCTCCACAACTCCTTCAAAAGAGAGAATTATCGGCAACCCATGCAAGATTCCACCAACACTTTGATCTCTGCTCAGATGCCCAAGATTGATCAAAGACTGTTTAATGCTTTTCCTCAACACAAGATCCACACAGTATGAAGATGGAAGCAAAGAGAGGAGAAGAATAACCGATGTTATTTGTGGACAACCTGAAAGGTTTACTGACTGCACAATAAGCAAATATCGATAGTCTCACTAAATCATGCCAAAGACATGATAATTAAGGAGTTGTAAAGAAATTAAGGAATCTGAAATTGCCTATAATACAGACTTGCTGATATACTGTTGAAACTAACACAGAAAATTGTTGGTCAATTTCTTCTTGCATGTCATGATGCAATGACTTTTTAACTTAAACAAGCAATAGCAGGAAAACCAAAAGAAGCCGGTGAACTAGTGGGCTACTAAACCAATGGTCAAGTCCCTGCTTCACAGTATAGGAGATCAGGATTCAAACTGGATTACCACTTCCTCTCTAAATTTTTGGGTGTACAAAAAGGAAATTTAAGCGTCCTTCCATAGAAATGCAGCAAATTACAGTGGACAAGACATATAAAAAAATATAAATAAATAAATAAATAGAGGACATTCTTAAGATTAATTTTGCTGAATAGGTCAGAATTGCAAAGTGTACGGCAGTGGAGCACTACATGAATAATTGCAATTTTGTCCTACCAGCTCATATTATCTGAGTTGTCTTTATTGAATGCTCAAGAAGAAAGCCGATACATTGAATGATGTCAGGGGCATTTAGAGATAGATAAAGGAAAACCTTAGAACATTCTGTCAACCGAACCCTGAGATGGTCCAAGTCACTATCTGCAAAGATGCCAATTGAATCCAAAGGAGGAATCTTCAACAGTCTAAAAATTGTCTCAATGCTTTCCTCAGCAAGCTCTGAAAAATAGCAGGACCTTCTTTTTCCTAAATATTACCAGGTCAATGAATATCTGAGGTTGCAGTCAATGGGGAAAATTTTAAAAATTAATGCATAACATTTCTTCATACCTGCAGCATACCATAATGGCAAAAGACTGATCCGTATCTGTTTAAAACCAAAAGTGAAAGATTTTACCAAATTAAAATTTTAAGCAACTGAAAATTTGGCAAATATATTTGTATGAAAATATAAAATGCAATTTAGTATCGCTCACTCCATCACATTTTTTGAGTCCATGTGATTAAGAGAGGCATAGACCATAAAAATGGCACACAAGGAACAAAATTTAACCTCATAAAATTCAGTAATCATTTGTTAGTATGCTAGACGAACTGTTTGTATGAGATATTATTGAAAATAAAATGACCACCAAAAGCCCAAGTCTTACCAAATTGTAAATTAGTAACCATTACTTTTTCCAATTTAATGGCTTTACTTAATCTTTTTCCCCTGTTAATGCTTTCCAAATTGTTTTACGTTTTTGTAAATTTTCGCATCAAATTAACAGAAAAACTTGTTTGAACAATATAAAATCCATGACCAGTATGGGCTCCACAAAAATTTCATAATCATTTGGCATGAAAAAGGGTGGCTCAACAGGAAAGAGTATATAGCAACCACTTAGGGGTTGTCTGTTTAAGCCAAATTATGATCGCTAAACCTATATAAAAAACTATTGAACTGAATGATTAAGAAGTGGTAAATAAAGTTGAGTGCTGAATGATTTAGATTATTTGGTAAATAAGAAATCTGATTAATCTGAATGAGTGTATCTTTATGTATTTGACATTCTAAATACTTAAGAATAATTACATTACATAAAATAAAACGAAATGCATAAATTTATTTATTATTCAATTATCAACGTTAAATAATAATATTATATTTATAACATAGTATAATTTTAAATAAACATTATTTATTTATGTATACGAATGCATGAAAAGTTCATGAAAAAGTCGTTCGGCTTACAAACAATACATCAAATTTATACTTTAAGAGGGAAATTTTGTCTTTTTATGTTAGGGGAGAGTGGTATATGGTGTCATTTCTTTAATTGTAAGAAGCAATTTTGTCTTTTCATGTTAGGAAGTATGTTGTATGGTGTCATTTTATAATTGTAGGGAGCAACTTTATCTTTCTCCTAAGTTATACAGCTTATTGAATCAGCTCTAAACATAAGTTTTTTCATTCAAACAAAATTTGGCTTACAAGTTTGGATAACAGCTTATTGGTTACAACTTAGACAAACAAGCTTATTTGATGTTGTCTAAATGAATAAGCTATCAATAAGACAAAACAAACACCCCTTTAATTATACAGTACAACATTATAAATTATCAATTACTATTTCTAGATTCCTACATACATATAAATCGTGGAATCCTTTTTGAATTAACAAAATCTCGTGCACACTTTAATAAATTACTTTTCAATTGCTTAAGAGGGTGCATAGAAATAGTCATAGTCTTTCTTAATTGCTTTCACTTCCACTAAATAGACCAAGATTGATTACATTAAAATAAATGTTTTACCCTGCTTTCAACAAATGCAAGGATATAGTAAATAACTGATTTTGCTTTTCAATTGATATAACAATGCAGCAGACACTTAGAGGTTATTTGTTTGGCTGAATACTGAATCTGAATTAACAGCTTATTGAATTGAATGATTAAGAAGTGATATTAAGAACTTAGCTGAATAATTAAGATTGTTTGGTAAATAATATATCTGAATAGTTTGAATGAGCGTATTTTTTATATATTTAACCTTTTATATTTTTACATATTATGTATTTTTTACATGATAATAAAATTGACATTATATTATATAAAATAATGTCAAACATACAAATTTAACTTACTATTCAACTATTAACATAATAAGATTGTAAATGATAAATGTTTATTATCCATATACAATATAAATTTAATTGATGAATGTTATATATTAGTTACGTAAAAGTTAAGATAGTTCATAATAACTTAAAAAACTCACTATAAAATATAAAATTAAAATACGTCATCTATAATTCACTATATAATAAAATATAAATTTAAGTTATATTCACTTTTCTTGAAGCATATGGCTCAATATAATAAAATATAAAGTTAAATTATAAATATAAAGTCCTTTTTACATATTATGATATAATTTATGATTTTAAATATTAAGTGGGGATATTTTTATCTGCTAGTCAAATAAGCTATACAGCTTACCGAATAAGCTAAGAAAAATTAGTCTTTTGAATCAACTAATTTTTTGGCTTCATATTTAGATAAGTTGCTTATTTGAAAAGAAAAAACAAACAAACTTATTTTCTTTTTATCCGAATCAATAAGTAAGCTACAATAAGCTGAAACAAACATACCCTTAGTGTGTGTCAAATTCACGGTCCAATAAAAAACCTTCTTTATTAGGCTTATTTGTTTCTCGGTCTTTGTTGAATGTGCTCCATAATAACCCAACCAAAACAAGACATATGATGTTAATAAGCATTTTCTTTTACCCTCGTGACCACCCAAAACACGGGCATTATCTCCAATAATCTTTAGTTTTAGGTCCCTGTATAAATGTTAAAAGTTTAAAACACTAATTGATACCTGTTTTAGGATGTCGTTGTAATCATCTCCGGCATTGCTCAAAGGTTCCAACTGTTTTCTGTTAGCATTGAGCCATACTAAAAGTGCATCAGAAAGATGCATCTCGCTGTAAAACACAACTAAAAGTAAGAATCCTGAAAGATATTAAGTCAAAATTTAATCGAGTAATAGAAGTGACAATCTACTCACCTGTATATTGTCAAATAAGGATGCTTTACGCAACGAAACAATAAATTATAAGGAACGTCTACAAAGAACTTACTAGACACGGCCCACATCTGCAAATTAGCCAACCCACTCTTATCAACATAGTGGCAAGATTGAGATTTGACATCATTAAAGCAAAATAGTTTCAAACATGACAAAGTGAATATAGTTCATATATTATTGAATATTGATAATCCAACTGGAGGAATTTATTCAACTCCAGCATAAGCTTGAAAGTAAAAAAAAACACACAATTAGAAATTCATTCAATTTTTCTCACTATTTTATTCAGCTACTAGTAACACAAATCTAATCTGTACATCTAGCACATTCACGGCTCATATCTTCAATTTGATCATTAAATAAACCATGCATTTCTCTTTCATTGCTGTAGACATTACATGTGTCTGTGTGTGATTTTGTTGACCTCCTTACAGGTTCTAAACCCCCCCCCCCCCCCCCTATATTATTGATATTGATAATCCAACTGGAAGGAAATTTATTCAACTCCAGCATAAGCGTTGAAATGGTAAAAAAAAAACACACAATTAGAAATTCATTCAATCTTCTCACCTACTTTATTCCAGCTACTAGTAACACAAATCAAATGCTGGCTACATTCTAGACATCACGAGCTACATATCGTCCAATTTGATCATTAAATAAACCATGCAATTTCGCTTCATTGCTGTACGACATTTACACTGCTGTCTGACCATCTGTGTGTTTTGTGACTCCTCCTTCACAGGTTTCTAAATCCCCCCCCCCCCCCCCGGGGCGTTTGCAAAAAGAAAAAGTGACCCCCCCCCCCCCCCCGGGGCGTGTTGCAAAAGAAAAAGTGAAATAATATAAGCGCCAGATGTTGATTATAGAACTAACAATTTGATTATTATAAAGTAGTAAAACATGCACAAGTACTCAGAAATATATGAAAGTTAAGCACATACAAAATTTCTTGCTAGATAGCTCGTACACAATTCTGGAACAAAATCATTTGCTGCAACATATTATCAATTCATCAATAAGAGTAGATAACATAATTACATCAAACATGAAACGCACAAGTAGCTTGAGATTGCATATGTAATCATTTCTAACAATCTGTAAATATCAGATATACTCTCACCATGCTCTAAGCCAAAGTTCCAAATATGAATCAAATCATCCAATTGTATCTCGAGCAGTCCCACTGCCTTGGATGAAGTTACGTCAGAAAACCAAGTTTTACACTTGAATAAAAGTGATTCTACTCCAAAATAAAGTGCTGCCTGGAAGTAAACTTTGAAGTCTTAGAAGAATAAAAATTATGTAAAACATTTCCAAGTTATTTGTAAAAAAATTCTCCAAAAATTAGAAAAACTAAAAGAGATAGAGAAAGAGAGAGAGAAGCAGCATTATGTAGTTCATGCAAAGGCAAATAAAACCCAATATATTCCCTTTATTGCTAAAATTTGAAAAAAAAAAAAGAAACAAAAAACTATGAATTATTTAGCACAACTAAATATTGACTGCAAACTAATTTGAGTTTATTATGAACCATTTCCCCCATTCCACCATTCTTTTTTTTTTTTTTTTTTTTTTTTTTTTTTTTCTGTCTTGTACATAAAAAAAAATTAAAAAACAAACATTTGCCAAGAGGTTTAAACATGAAATAATAGAACATATTTATTATTGGCAGATAATAAAATCAAACTTTTATAGTTGCTCAAAAATATCTAAAAAGCAAAAAGATTTTTTTTTTTTTTTTTTTTTCCTTTGTACATAAAAAAAAATTAAAAAACAAACATTTGCAAGAGGTTAAACATGAAATAATAGACATATTATTATGCAGATAATAAAATCAAACTTATATAGTTGCTCAAAATATCTAAGCAAAAAGAAAAACCAAAAAGCAGAAAGCCAATTATGCAACATGTCTGCATGTTAAGCCTATCATTATTTGAAGAAAATTCCTTTCCCAAGAGTTACAAAGTAACCACCATGGCAAAATAGGTCATAACAGCAAAACAATCTTCTATCTTTGCTGTACATGGTAGTATATCACACGAAATAGAAGCACTGTCATACTGTGCAAGCTTACCTCAAATAGAGAGAGGAAACTTTTGGACGTGACATCCACTGGGCAACCATAAACACATTTCAAGACGTTTATTAAAATTTCGATGTCCCACTGGATTGAAACGGAACTCAAGTTTGATTCACTGCCAGAGTTATAAGCAATTCAAAGAACCACCACATGCAAAGTATCTTGAACTCAAAAGGCATAAATATTAAACAAACACTATACTGTTACAAGCTATCAACAAATACTTATTCAAAGCCAGGACAGAAACAAATAAATAAAAGTGAACATATCAAAACTGCCAATTATTTTATTGTCATTCACATTAAATCCCAATGTACCTAGTTTTATCTAGTTGCCGAGAAATGTAAGAAAAAGATATCCTCACTTTTCTTCAATTCTTTCATTAGTTAGAGCTTAAATCAATAAATCCTGATTATGAATTTGGCTCACAGAGTTTAGGTTTCCCATTTCTCATTCTGCCTTTCAATCTGACATTTCCTTCACTAACAATATTATCTAACCAAAAATGCAAAGTTTCATTTAAGAATTTGCTAATTTTCTAGTTCTTATAAAACTAAAACCTCCACAGAAAATGAAAACAAAGAGAAGCAATAGTTAACGAATTCCACGATAAAACTTAAAAACAACTGCTTTTAGTATCGCTTGGAGGTTACCTAAAGCTTCCACTAAGAAGGCCATGAAAATAAGAAGATTGCTCAACAAGCCTGCAAATATAAAATAAACAAAGATGATAAACTGAAATAATCAAAAACGAATATTAATTCCATTTATTTAATGATTATAATAATCGCTCGCCTGCGTCGATGAGCTTGAATTTTGACTGTTTGGCAACAGAGGATCGTGGACAAATCCCAGCCATGGATATCCGTAGTTGAAATGAAAATTTCTCTGTATTCTACTGGATTAGGGCTTGTACATAAAAGAGTAACGAATTCCTCGTCGGAGCTTGACGCCATGAGATAGAATTGGCCGGAACACATATACTGGCCAGGAAGAAGAGGAGGCTGGGTGAAGGTCCGTCCGGCCGGAGAGAAAATGCCTATAAAAAAAAGCGACGACAAAATCTCTAGAGTCAAAACGCAGCGTTTTTCCTTACGCCCTTTCCTAGAGTGCCCCAAGTTCAACGGTCGTGTTTTTCCCGGTTAATCTAAAGGGTAATTATTAGGTTTTATTTTAGTGAAAGGGGATAATTATTAAGTTAAAAGTATTACTACCTAATTTACATAATACATTTAAAAAAATAGCTTGTTTCAAAATACATGCCATATTTATGGTTTTAAGAAGTAATAAATATTTTTTCTATATTTACCTTTTGTATATTATAATTATTGCTTCAATTTAATGGTTTTTTTTAAAAAAAAATTAGTATTAAATTAAGGATAATATGGTCAATTTATTTAATAATTTATTGTAACTTAGACAAATTTGATGTCTTTTTAAGAAACATGAAATTATAAATGTGATAAGTATTATAAAATAGAAGTAGTATTTAGTGAGTTAATTTCCGTGGCAGTGGTAAATGTACAAATTTAAGCTCCCTTTGTTTCTAGAAAATAACTTAGACTCCTTGAAAAATATTTTTTAAATAAATTATTTTCTATTGTTTGGTTGTAATATTGAAAACTAGTTAAAAATATTAAAATCTTTAACTTTTAAGATTGTAAAAACATTTATAATAATAGAAATTTCATATTTTAAAAATTTTATTGTTAAATATGAGAAAAGAATATAAAAAATGGTAAATTATAATAGTCGCCATTGACCGGTGGTGGTGGCCGACAGTAGTCGGTGACCGGTGTTGATGAGTGATGGTAAATGGTTACTGGTGATAGTAGCTATTAATGATTAATAAATTAAAAAATACGAATTTATAAAATTATAATAAGTTTGTAAATCGAAAACATTTTACTCTTTTGAAAATGAGAAGTCATTTTCCTTAAAAATGACTTAGTTTTCTTTTGACAAGGAAAATATTCTCCGTTGATTTATTTTTTTGAACGTCCCAAATAACGAAAAATTATAAAATATATTTTTCTGCAAGTTATTTTATGAAAATAATCGAAGCTTTAATTGTATTTATATTTCAATTCATAACTTAAAAATTTTCCAATTTCGATTTGTATAACAGTAAAAGACTTTTGCCTGTATTTTGTGAATTCTGTTCATTGAAATTCTATATAAGTCACATAAACTAATTTTAGTATTCTTGTTTCATAATTTTTATCCTACTTTTCTTTTTCGTCAATCCCAAATTATTGTTCTGTTGTCTTTTTAGAAGTGAGCTAGTTCTTGTATGACGCGTGTTGCCCGTAGATTTTATTTGTTATATACTCATTTTGACCCGTTTAATTTTGTATTTATATAATATTAAATTACAAATTCTTATTTAGATTAAAATAAATATAATGATTAATTTATATTGCACTTTATTATTTTGTGACATACCTTACACTCTAACATCTAATTGAAAAGAAAATGATATTGCTACTTCTCCCTTTAAAATAATATTTTTTTTTTAACTTAAAAAATAGCATCTTCCATTTATATTTTTTTAAAGTATTGGTCCGCTATAACGTGAAAAAAAAATTATAATAATAATTATTATATAAATTTGGTGTATGTTGTTTTTTAAGTTATATATCTTGAGTTAATGAAATAAAAATGCTTAGGAGATTTAAATTTTAAATTTGTTTTTGAGTTTGATTTTATTTCAAATATGTACTTTAAATATAATAACTAACATATAATATTCTACTATTAATTTTGCATATTAGGTGTTGACATAAATACATTGTTTCAATAAATTTTATTATTAAAATTACATTACTATTTAGTTTGATTAAAAATAATAAAAATTAATATGTATTTTTACTCATTTAAAATTAATGAAAAAATTATATTTCTCTCTTTTAATTAATATACTATATAAAATAAAAAAAATAAAAGGACTACTATTTCAAGAGTGATAAAAATCAAACTCGTTAAAAAAATAGACTATTATTACTCATTAAATTAATATATGTTGAAAGTTAACTAAAAATTTTAAGATTTTTTCTTTGCTAAAAAATGTTCTAAAATGACATAAATAAATGTTAACACATGTAACTTAAAAGTTAATGTGCAAATAATAATATTGGTAATGGTAGACCCTCTATCAAGTTTATAATAGATATATATGAGATTAAATTTAAAAATTTTAAAGACCTATATGTTTATTTTAAAAAATAAAATTTCAAAGGTCTAATTATCTTTGTATCTATTTTAAAAATTATTTTTAAAAATAAAAAATTCTATAAATTCAGAAAAATTGAATAAAATATTGAATAAAAAGATAGCTCTCGTATTTTTCCATTATTTCATCCTTAATATACAAAAACTGAAAATGAAAATGATAGCAAATATGTCCAAATAGCTATTTTTTATATAATATTAGTTAAATATAATAATGTGTAAATAGTCCAAATAAGTATACACCATCATCTCCAAAAAAAAAATCAAAGATAAAGAATATATTTTAAAATTTTTATATTAATTTTATTATATTTAACTAATAGACTTTAATAGTAAAGTGTTTATCAATATTTTAAAAATTCAGAAGTAATTAATTTAAAATTTAAAATTTCATTTTCAATAGTTAAATTAAGGTTTTCGATTTACATTTTAGAAAGAAATATCACATGAGAATCTATAATTAAGAACATCAAAATCTATTAATTATAAAATTATTGGACAATAATAAGCAAAATCAAATAGAGAAAGTACATATACATATTTTTTTCAATTAAAATGCATGAAAAATCTAACTAAAAGTGTATTCAAAAGGATAAATGGAATCTATTTTCTCTAATTGAAAGACAATAAAAATACAACGAAAAGGGTAAATGGTTTCCTCCGATTAACATGCATAAAAATCTAGTTAAATGGATGTATTGGAAATTTCAAATTAATCCAAGGTATTATAGAAAATCTCATTTTTGTCCCCCTATTCCCACATTTATATATAGTATAGATAATTTTTGAATTTTAATTATTCTACCCTTATGTGTTTTTTGTCAGTAAATATAACAGTAAAACTACTAAATTATTATTAATTAAATCTCGATATAAATAAAATTAAAATATCAACCTTTAATCTTCTAATATTTCATATATAATTTGAATAATTCCAAGAACAATTTAACATCAATCATTTAATTTTAATGGACATTAAAATAAGGGTGTATTAAGAAAAAAACAAAAATTATAATTTAACTACATTATTAAATATTTTTAATCAGTATGTAAGTCAAACTAGAAAAAAAAATATGGGATGGAGGAGTATTTTTTAATTAATTAAATCACATTTAAATCAATTAAAAAAAAAATATGTAAGTCCTAAAATTGCACATTTAAATCAACCATCGTGATTAAGGATGGATGCAGGGTAGATACTTGCGAATTTTGAGCTACTCATACCTATATCCGCTTTGAATTTTATTATCCATACTATCCCAAAATTCGTTTAAATATCTATAGTACTTATGTTCGAACTTGTTTAAAAATTTATTATTTATATCCGTCCTAAAATCGTTTAAAGTATTCTTTAAATGGATATGATATCCGTAAATTTTAAACTATTCAAATCCGAACTTATTTAAAATGCATCTTTTATTAATAAATGGATTGGGTACTCTAATCAAACTCATTTAATATAGCGGGTAATAGTAGCGAGTACCAATAGATCTATACTCGCATCATATGCTTATTCATTGCGAATAGTAATTTCACTATCCGTACCCACCTCAAATCCTTTTATAACTACTCGTACCCTCATTAAAGATATTAGAGCGGGCGAGTACCTTAAAATACATGTCCCGCTTCCGCCGCTAACTGCAATCTCTACCACAGATCATCTTGAATGACCTTTTAAAAGGAATCTAACACACATTATCTCCTTCTTATCCACCAAATCTTCGTTTAGGCCTCCTTACTTTGCTACAAATGAAGAAATTTATGGTGCCAACTCTCTTCCTTTCATATTTATCTTTCTCGACCACGACGTGTTGGATCAGTTACTCTCTCACGTACACAAATACAAATCCGCTTGCCCTCCATTTCTCCTTATGTGTTTATTATGCAATTATGCATGATATGCAAGAACTTAATTTTTCTCAATCAAGTCAGTTTAAGTGATGAAATGGTGTCTAATTCGATTGATGATGTTTGGATTTTTTAGGCCTTGAGTATTTTTATAGGTTGAAGAATCCGAAACTTCATTCTTTGAAGATTACGGCTTTGTTTCAATCTTTTATAGCTATGTCTTTAAAACCAAAAGATTAACCTAAGGTTATTGTATGGTAAGGAATTCAAGCAATCCCCTTTCTTGTAGAATTTCTTATAAATATACTTCATTTAAGCTCCATTTTCAACGTATTCAAGCTTCAATTTCTTTATCATTATTTGGATTTTTGTGAAAGTGAAAATGCATTATAGGCTTTATGGACTTGTGGTAGAGGCTTGATGAGTACAATTATTGGCATCTAGTAGTAGGGAGAAAGGAGAGGAAGATATGATTTTTTTTTCAAGAGATTTAGATTTAAGTAAACTGGTAATTTAGTAGAAAGAGAAAGAGAAATAGAAAAGGAAGATGAAAAGAGTTTGAGATGAGACTGAGAGGAATGGAGAATGGTTCTTGCAGTGGCATCCATTGTACTTGGCGTTACTTGCATTCTTTTTTGTGTTGGTGTGTTTTTTATTAGGCTTTTGGATTTTTCTTGAAGTAAGGTCTTGGGTTTTGCAAAAAGGGGAAGTTAAGGCATTCCCTCAAAAAGTCCTAGTCAACCTTAACTCCTCTAAGGGTCAGCACAAATACTATATCATAAGAAACTAGATTAATTTTCTCTACCTTTTCTAGATTTTTGTTCCATAGATACATATCATGTGCAAAGCCAATTCATTTTCATATGCCAAATGGAAAGCAAAAAATAACAAGAAGCAAAATTAAAAAATTGAAAAACCTAGCACTTCTATTAGTGTTTGTTTTGGCCGCATGCAAAACGAGGTTTGAGTCAAAAATTTGCTAAAAAGGGTTACATAAAAAAATTTAAGTTGGCCGCTAACCACCTGGCGATTAGTTGCCTAGGGCCAGTGGTCATTAGCTCAGACCCAAGTGTGATCCTTTTTTTCCTATTTTTAGCCCTCTTGTTATTTTGACTTTTTACTTTGACCCTCTTTTGGATCTAATTGAATAGCTTCCATTTTGTTTTCTCAAAAATCACGCATTCATAATTAAGCAATCATGAATTCATACATATGCATTTATGCATGAATTGCAAAAACTTTTGGAAAATTGCATTTATGAAATTTACACATTTGCATAAATTGTTAGGATTTCATTCATATCGTTAAAATAGAAGTCGTACACCACCCAGTTCATGTATACATAACACGCATCTATATTGAATATTGTTACTGCTAATGATAATACAAGTGCAATATAAAAAGTTAGAAAATAAAATAAAAACAATAAGCAAGTTATCTGCTATGTGATGGCGGGACTCTCCTCTGACGAATCCTTTACTCTTAAGATGGTGGCATCATTGCAGTTGGCATCCCTGTAATAGTTTGATTTTCTGTTAGTGTCGGTAATAGTGATTTACCGGTCTGTGAATAGTACCATCGGTCTGGGACTTGGTATTATTTTAGTCCGAAAAAATTACTGGGACTTGGTTTATTTTAGTCCGAAAAATTACTATGCATATTTTAAATTATTTTATTTTTACTAATTTACGCTATTTTTTACCACTTCTATATTTGTGGATCTAAGCGTTATAATTAAGTGACATAAGGACGGTGCTCCGGCATCGTTGTTGGGCATCCGCCGTCTGGTACTCTCGGGATTTGGCCGGTGGGTGTACGATGAGTAGTTGCACGCAGAATTAACACCCAGGTATTAATTAAGGCGGACACTTCAATAGAGATGATTCAAAACATACTGAAACATAAAGTATAGCTTTCTTTTCAAACCAAATCTTACTTTTAGGACAGTCCTTCTTGAAGTGACCATTCTTCCTACAAAAGTAGCACTCAATTCAATTCCTTACGGATTTGACCTTCATTGGGGCACTGTCCCTTTTCTTGCCTGTCTTCCATGATTTGTTATTGCTGCTGCTAGCTTCATTATGAAATGTGAGATTGACAGAGTGTTCCTTCAATTTCTTTAACCTCCTTTCCTCTTGTATCAACATGGCCTTGATTTCCTGAATGTTCCATTTTTTCCTTAAGGGTGTTGTAATTCACTTGGAACTGACCAAACTCAAGATCACTTGGAACTGGACCAATGACTCAAGGAGAGAAGTCGAGTTAATAATAAATTGAACTAAAAAGGATTTCCACGCCTTCAAACATCCATCCCTCGATGACCCTTTAGAGAATGCTTTCACTAACGTGTTGTTTGGCTGATACCAAATGCATACACTGAGCATATCCAGTCACATGATCATAAATGGATGTGACCGAAACTCAAAGAGCTGTTCTTGGATCGGTTAGCTCACTCATCAAAGGATGCCTACGAGGACTTAGTATAGCTATGTCCGATTGGGAGTATTCCTTAATTTTCAGGCATGAACTCTCTAGGCATTGTCTATTCTTTGGGCATTGATGGCTAAAACCATTTTTCCAGCCATTGTCCATCCTCATAAGTTCAAGCCACAGTTAGACCCGCGTCCCAGCCTTAATAATGGGATTTGTCAGCTTCAGTGCTGGTCTCTATAGATGGCTGCTGGCTTTTCAAAGACATAAATTGCCAAATCCAAGTCCAGAAACTCTTAACTGATAACTGCCAAGGGATGTTTTCGTATTCAGGATATCGTGACCAAATCTGTCAAACCATAGAGTATTATAGCGATCCCATCAACAGATCACTCACATCTTGTAAAATTTAAATCACCCAGTGCCTACATGAGGTAAAATCACGTCGTCTAAAAACAGATCTTTACAGTCTGCAACACTTACACATATACTCATTGCTGGCAGTAACAGAGGCACGCTTCGCTAATGCTTTGAGTAAACATAATGCGATTCATTACAAAATACAACCTATAATTAATCGCCATACTAGATTCACCTTTGGGTAATTTATGATAAAATGCATAAGCTTTAAAAATCAATAATTGATGGCCAAAGAAAGAAAAAATACTTTACAGGACTTTCATTGATGGTGAGCAACTTGCGACCTTTATGCAAAGTCCAGAGAAGAGAAGACCGCCGTGCTTACTGGTGCAGTATATGCCCATTGCTACCACTATTTCTGAGTCCAGAGCTTAGCGAATTTCGTTATTCTTATATTCATTCCATTAACTAATATCAATAAGATGTTCCATCTACCAAGTAATGTGCAACTTTACCTTTGGATATAACCATTCATATTAATTAGTAACAATGATAAGTCTCTATCGTCAGATAGTACACTTTGACTTATAGAATTAAATGTGGGTACCTGTCTGAGAACTCACCATTACTATGGAGGCTAAACTAGACAATTAATAAATCAATGATCTCATTGTTGCAGTTTTAAACTTTCAGTCATTTGACGGCATCACCAACCATCGAACCACAAGGGGTTCGAATAAACATGCAAAAACATCCAGAATGAGGTCATAAAAATGACTATTTCAGACACGAAACGGAGACCCACTCGTTTGGGCTGTGGAAGCGTAAACAGCAAAGAGTTCATGTCACTGCTTGCAAGCGATCTCTATAAATGCAAACACTTTTACTGAGATGTGAAATTGAAGATCTCATTATAGTTATCATGACTATATGCTAATAGATGCATATTGTCAGTATCTCAGACTATCGTCCTACGTTAATTACGACAATCGAAACCAGCTCGACGCCTCAAATAATGTCTATACGAGAAGGCGTATTAAGCGAAACGACAAATCCAGTATTGCAATAGTTATCTACGTACATTATCTTGATTTGGACTTCAGAGTATGCACAAGACTTATTTCACCCAATGATAAAAGTGCAAATTCACAGCACTCAAACCCACTACGAGTAACTTATAAAATTGTTACATGGTGACGACACTATACTGACAGGTCCACACAAAAAACATCCAATGCAATAAATATAGACAGGTCACCAGCTCGGCATGATACTCCAATAAGCTGTTTATGACTAACATCGTTTTAATAATACGCTACATAAGTATATATCGCTCATAGAATTTGTTTGACAGAATATACAATATCGGGAAGCGCTCGGCCGTAATGCACTCGCATAACATCAGTCAGATTCTACGGTTTCATACATGTAGATTACCGCATCGCTGGTTGGCCTAGCAATTCAGTCGACACCGATAAAGCAGATAAACCGTAGGACAAGAGTCTTATGTTTCTGCCCGCTCCTGACCACAGCGAACCTTTTAAGGGTCCCGTTGAGTATATACCTTTCTCTCATATCAGGCTCAGAGTGGTATTGTCAGTGGAGCAGCCAGATTATCAACAGCTACGGGAGGAGTTTCGCGATTGTTACATTGCACGACATACGTCGGCCGAGTCTCTCTCTACCAGTCGCGTAAAGCCGCGGCGATAAGAACGTTCAGAGGATTCAGCTCAGTGCTTACTTCAAGATCTCGTTCCTCAGCAGCATCTCAACTCTTATTCGACGCGTCGTCGTAGTGCGCGTGAACTTATTTTCGGACACTAGCGTGCACCGGAGATGCGTATCAAACCACACGGTATCGTGAATAGTCGACGCATGGAAGTAAGCAGTGGATGTTGCTTTTACTGAGGCAGCTTCACATTGAGTTCACACAGGCGTACGCGCGTCTCCCACATGACCTGTGTGGAACGGACCTGCCAGTATGAGACCTCTCGTCTTTTTGTTTTGTTTTCCTGTTCAACCATAAACTGATGATTCCTTTAATCTTTATAAGGCAGAGGATGGATATTAAAACCCTAACTGGCCCTTATCGATAAGCCCAGGTAAACCATCATCTTGGGACACCCTTATTTAGAACGCAGCCCCTTTAGATCACATGGGCCTAAATATGAAGTGTCATTTAAAGGTCTATCTGACACCTCCCTATTCGTTTGTAGAGCCATACTAAGACAATCACAAATTACAGGATTACTCAAAGGTAAGAATGTAGAGCAGATTTGTTGAAGCATCTGTCCATTTTTACTACAATTGATGTAAAAATTATAGCTAAATTATATATTTATATTAATTCTTGAAAATTAGATAAATATAAAACTAAGTTCAGAAGCATAAAACTATGTAACTGAAAACTACTATTCTATGCGCAAATATGGATAACTAAAATCATTATATGATTCTAATGATTAACTTAGCTATTGTTAAGCTAATGTCTCTGAGAACATATTAAACCCAATTCGTAAAAAATTAATAAAAAATTAGTATTTTAATTAAATTCGTCCAGCCTTATTTAATTGTATTATTGTACCTAGAGTTCTGACCTAATAGTTAAATAATAAGATCATGTAACAGATCAATAATATCGTTTTTTAGGTTTTCGAATAATTCAACCCCTTTACGCTCCACTCGGATTTTAGGCGGACTTCTCTTGGCCTGCGTCGTAGCTTCTGCCCCGCCGCGATTCGTTAGTAAGATGCACACCATATCTGATTGAATCGAGTTGAGTGCTTAGAGTCAGTCGGGCTGTTACACCGGTTCGAAGTCACACATTAAGAGTCCCTAAGAGTGGGTAGAATGGGCCAGGTACTATGATGGTCACGTGAGAACTTACTTGAGGAAACAAACAAGATCAAAGTATAAAATTAGGACTTGCTTGCACGCCTCAAAGCAACAGCACTCGCTAAGTAGCTTGACAATAGCGCGATGCATCTGTATCAAAGATTAGCATAAGCGCTGTAGCGGACAGCGAGCACTATGATGGTATTTGCGTAACTATTGCATTATATTCAGTCTGCTATGGCCCAGCTGTCACAGTCGCTTTGACCATGCTCCTTGAAGGCTGTACCATGTTTGGTACAGAAATTATTATCACAATAAATAATGGTCACAATTGATATTATTGCAGAGACCTACCGTGCAGTTCCCATTTCAATTTTGTCAATTTTCTTAGTCATATTCCTTATCTTCATCTTCTTCCCTCTAGCTTTCCCTCTTCCACCTTTCCTTTCGTCATCACCTTCTTTAATAGTAGGAAGAGTTTTAATAGGGATTCAAGCTTTATCAACTTCCTATCTCTATCACAAGGTATAGTAAACCTCTTAGAATTTCATACTGAATCACTTTGTGATATCGTAGAAGTGATTCATGCAAAGAAATTCTCATGTAATCAGGAGAGGTCAGCTCAAGGGTACGAGCAGCAAAGACAGACTCAAAAAAGAAGAGGCTTAATGCTTCTTTTGGAGTTAAGGGTTCGTGGCTAATCCTCTTTGTTTAATTAATTTACCTTGACAATGAAGAAGTGTGTGGTGTGCTATGATAAGATGAGAAAAAATTATGTTGTTTCATGTTGAGAAAGCGATGACTAAACATCGGAGTGAAAAAAAACGCATGAGATTGAAAATGAATAAATGAGTACGATATTGAGTGATCATCACGCTGAAACAAGTTTTGCTGGAAAAGGTGTACCAGTCCTTCACCGTTGCTTTTATACCAGGCCCATTTTAAAACATACGGCACAGAGTCCGAGCGACGTCCATAGATTACACAGCGAGAGTGGTCAATAGAAACTAATTATCAGTTCCTACCAGACTGTGTTAGCTTTACATGGGTGTTTTGAATCACCCGCAATCGGAGTTGTAAACTTGAGAAGATCATGAACAAAATAGTACAGACTGCGCCGCAGAGCTGGAAAAACACGAATCCGCTGGCGCCAGTCAGGCCAGAATTTCATCTTGCGCGGCTCGCGAATTTGATGCCTCGGATCAATCTCTGACTCTGCCACTAATTGTGCCTACTTCTCGGCTTGCGCTCGCTCTGCACCTAGTGCAAGGCGCCGCTCACGCGAAGAATTGTGTTCTGCACATGCTTCTTTTGAATCTTTCATTTTCCAATTGCAATTGTTATTCCTTTGCTCAACTTGATTGGCCCTCAAGGGTCACTTATTAAAACAAAAGACACATTATGAACAGTATGCAATCAAAAACAACACTGCAAGCGTATGCGCAAAATCGATGTGAAATGAGAGTACACACACTTGTAATTGTATTCTATGACAATTGTGAATTAGGATAGTGGAAATGGTTAGCCTACGATTATAAAGTACTATCTGAATATTTCAACTCCAATCAATTAGTATTACCTTTACTCAACTCGGTTGTTATAGTACTGCTCTTCAAACTATTATTTAAAGAAAGAAAGACAACATGAACAGCACTGTAGTAGAACCACAAAATGCAGAAGCATCTGCAAAATGGTCGATGACTACGATGACAGTGCAAAGTTGCCCGCTTGGCGAGGCATACTCAAACTACTCAGGTAAAGCCAGTAAAGTCTTTAATGAAATGATGAAGGCAGTTAATTTTTATGCAACATAGCATCGATGAAAAATAGTGACATGTACATCATACGGACGGCAGCATGCGCAAATATATGACACAGTATACTTTGGCCCTTTTGTACGTTTAATCTCATTGTCATTGCCAAGTTAATATGCTCCATTGCAGGTTACGTGTAGAAACCACGGTAGATAGCGTACGTGCCGCGAGACATATAAGCGAATAAGAGATCACTGCGCCCCATTACAAGTTTTGGACTACCAGACGCACTTAGACCGTGCATACAGGCCGTTGAGATGCGATATGATTATATAGAGGCCAATAGCGATGCCAACTACAATACACGTTTCATTCCATTTCCATACAGTTTTTCACTTGTGAATCAACTTCCTACTCGTTTCTAACGATAACGGCTTTATGACCATATCAGATAATCCTTGTAACATAACATTCGATAGAATCAATACGAGTATCTAAACAACTAAGAAAGATCATCGAAGGTAAAATGAAAAGGTATCGTATGAATGTGCTGCTTAACCAGTGCCATATATGTGAGTACACTGTCTATATTTCTACACATATGTATGTGCCTTATATGTTCATATTAATTCATTTGCTGATCATTCACTGAAGTTTGAATCAAAGATTGCAGAATTGAAACCATAAGAAATCGTACAGATCATAGAAGATACAGCTATCATATCACTTAAAATTTCTTATAATTAGATAGCCTTTAGAGGAGCCATACAATCATAGACTGTTACTAATGCGACCATAACATAACTATGAATGATGTCCTAAACACGTGACTATAATAGTCATAAGAAAACTGGAATATCAGGTAAGACAAGAATATACTCGTATGCTAGTCATACACTGTTTTGATCTTCATGACAGAACACAATGAGACAGAGCAGGTAAGATCATGAAGTAGTTATCATAGATCGTATGATTAAGGTTCAATCTGTAAAGGGTTTATGCAGCATAGAGATAGAACATAAATTATTTTATCGTTATGAATTGAAGTTATTGTGGTAAAAGAGAATTATGTTGAATTTATTTACTCGATGTCTATGAGTATCATGCTCGTTATGAAATTTTTTGGTTATTTAAGTTAGATTTATGCCATCACACATAGTTAAGTATGTAATATGAGCAATAGTTCTTAAATACTCAGCGCGTCGATTATTTATCACGCGTAGGTTGAGAGAATACGTGGGTTGTATTGAATGACTTGAAGAGTATAATCAAACAGATGTGAACGAATTTGGGAGAAGTAGATCGAGGTTACTATCATTAGAAATTATGGCAATGTAATTCAAAATTATGGCAGTTGTATGAAAATTATTACATTGATAGAGCTTATGTGATTTGGCAAATAAAATTGAAGCCATGTAATTAAGTGTGGTGTATGGTATTGGAGAGAATGCCTTACATATTTTACTATATTGTATGATTAGGTCAATGAAGAACTTGATATATGATCATGAAGTGCATTATTGCCTGGATATTAAATGCTACTTGGAGGATTTATACCAGTATGCGACTAATATAATATATGAGTGTTGTTGTGTTATGATGATTAGTTGAGAAATATTAGAAAGTTTGAAAGTTTATTGGGAGTGTTAACTATTCATATTTAAAGGACATACAGGAATGAATCAAGCATGACAGTGATATAAGTTCAACCAGATTGTAGCGTCTCGGCTTCGGCTCATTCGGGTTAACGAGGTGACCAGAGAAGGGATGTTACAATGAATCAATTAAGAACAATCTATTAAAAATACCCAATTTATTATAGACTATCAATATAATGTTCTAATACTTACAGAAAAAAATCACCAGTACCATTATATTTTTCTTTGGCTATAGGTTATACTATTAATATGTCAAAAACTTTTCTGTCTTATCATTTTACTTCTTGAATTTTAAAGAAATAGTATTTTATCTTTGAAGTTATAAATATTTTTACTTTCCATATTGTTCTCAAATCATAAGTGTTTATTTTTATTCATTCAATTTGAATTTTATGTTATAAATTCGATTCATATTGTCTACATACAATATATAAATACTTATAAGTACGAATATCTGATTAAAAAATACACCTAATTAATATTCTTTTTAATTCAATAAATTTATTATCATATTTTATTATATTAATGAAAATCAATAAACTATATTTATAAATACAAAAACAAAATAGACATAAGGTAAGTACAACGAGTTTTTATGTGCAAAGCACATCTTAATAAGTTAGATTTACTCTAAAAAGATTCATTTTGTCTACATACATATTATAATACTTATAGTAAAATATTGATTAAAAAACACCTAATTAATATTTTTTTATTCAATAATTTATTATCATTTTTATTATATTATAGAAAAATCAATAAACTATATTTATAAATAAAAAACAAAAAACAGGTAAGTACAACGAGTTTTTATGTGCAAAGCACATTCTTAATATTAGTTTATCTAAAAGGTTTAAATAAATAATTATAATTTATTTATTTATGACCTAAGGTTTTCATATATAAGGTTTAAGAGACAGTCTAAAGATTGTTTTAGTTGTTGCTCATAGTCACAAAACTAAACATAGAGCATAATATAACTAACATCATCATACTCTTTAACCTCTAAACCCTTTAAAATAGTTTTAGAGTTTTTCGATTGTCTATTCGTATGGATACTACTAGAGGTCGGACACTTTGACGACTTGTGGTTTGAGACAACCTAGCCGCGTAGATCGAAGTTTCGAAAAATCTGCAAAAGAAGTATTCTTCTAAACAATTTTTTTGCTTTAATCATTTAAACGGATCCTTGTTGGGATAATTATTTTGCTAGAATTATCTTATTCCATTGCGTATAATTGATATTGAAACCCAACAAGGAACACAATTGGAGGTAAACATAGAACTCAACAACATTAACTACTTGTTAAGTTAGGATTATGGAAAAGGAAAATTAGTATGTCATAAGAACATTGTTGGAGGTAAACATACAACTTAGCACATTAACCACTTGTTAAATTAGGATGGTTACATTTGGTGATGAATAAAACTCTTGTTTGATGTAAATAGAAGCAAAAAAACAATCTGAAAAGGGCTCAAGCTTCTGCTTCCCAGAGAAAATCCAAGAAAGCTTTGATTGATAGTATGAGGCCAAAATCATCAAAGAAAAAACGGTAGATGAAGCCCCCAGTAACTTGGCATCTTTAGAGCAATAAGATGTCTTGTAGACTTAGGAATCCATCACAAATACGACATCTCAGTGACAATATTTTTATTGAAAAACAATGTTGTACTATTTTATTTTAATAAGACAGCTCCATAAAAAATATTTTGTAACTATATGTGAAGTTGACAATATCAAATTGACATATTTTTCTATTCTCTGTTATTATGAATGAATGGATCTTTTTGTTATTCTACGATATTATGAATGAATGGATCTTTTGTGTTAATTGCAATGTCCTATGACATATTATTAATTCAAAGGCAAACGATTGCGAATTTTATGATACATTGTGATTTATATTGACTTGTGGAAGTATGGAATATTACAGTACAAGGCTTGAAATTTCAGTGATTTGTGATAAGATAAATTGAGAAAATTTCTCTTTTAAAACTTTCATCAAATACATGGTGGCCAAATAACTTAGGAACGAAATTTCTTGTTATCATTCAACATCACATAACTACATCACAAACAGTGCATGCGGGTCTCAAAAAACCAATATATTTTCTATCTTAAACGCCACAACAAACCCACAATATACTCCCCAATATACTGAGACAAGTTTTCTATTCATTTGAATATAATAATTATCATACAAACAATAAGACACAACCATAGAATTTTCTCGCGTCGCCAGCTTCTCTATAGCTCTTCATCCCTCTCCTTTAACTCTTTTTTCATCTCCTTCTTTCTCTTCAATCATTAGGTATAATGCTCTTCGATCGTGTACATAATGCAAAATCACTCCACTCAAATAAGTCACACCCATGGTTTATATGAACCTTGGAAAAAAGAAGCTTTCATTTATCAATTATATTTTATGATCAATATTGCTGAAAATAGGGAAAATGAAGATTAATTCACCAATTGAATTTCGCAAGCAACAAAATGCCTTCAAGGATTCCACTCCATCCATGAAGTCCTAACTGGCCATCGCATTCCATTCTACAATAGCGACAATTCATTCTTTTCATTCCTAATGTCTTTCCAAATTCACATATAACTTTTTAAAGCCTAGGAAGAAGAAAACAACTTCAATATAAAGCTGTCATGTTAGGTTTGGTGCATTAAATGAAGGGTATAAGGGGAATTTAGAATATCTTGATGAGGTGGAGTCGATGTGTCATGAGGTGTGGAAAAAATTTAACCATGTCGGCGCTAGCTAAAATGGCTCCCCCAGCTGCTCAGCTGTGTTTTGGCTATCAAAATTTGTCGAAGACACATGGTTGCAAATATTAAAAAGTTTGAAAATTCGATTGATAATATTTCGTTCGGACATCGAAATAGAAAAAATAAATGAAAGTTTAGACATCAAAATTATCATATCTATTTAAATATAAATTCTTTAGGTAGTATATACACTCTTACTAAAATTATATATTGATTCTATTGGTTGAAAAATAAAGGTGACTTAATTTTAATTGGTTATTAATTTTTCTATTTAAAATAATAATTTTTTACTTAGTATATGTGTACCTACTAAATTTATGGATTGATTTTATTAATTGAAAATAAAGATAATTTATTTATGATCGGTTATTAGTTTTTCTATTTAAACATAAATTCTTTAGTTAATATATTTAAATATAAAACTCTATGTGTCATTATATTATTGCAAAATGCGATAAAAATTTTTTATTTTAAATAATATATCATTTTATACACATTTATTTTTTAATATAATAAGATTATAATAAACATACAATAATAATATAATTAATTATATCAAACGAGACCAAGTGATTATATAAATATTATTTATAATTTTCATTTATCATATTATTTTAGTTTCTTATTACGTTTCATTAGTATAAATAAATAATTAATATTTGTTTACAATAAATATATTCTATTAAGGATAAGTTGATATATATTTTTTTATAATAAATTATATTTAGGGTAAGTTGACGACATATTATTTTATATACTATAAATTATATTTTTTAAAAAATTATAACTATATTAAATTAATTATATATTAGGAATACTAATCAAGAAGTTTTATTCCATTTTAATTAGAAATTAGAAATTAGAATCTCATTATAGAAAAATTTTGACATACATATGTATATATATTTAATTTTAATTGTTTTTAACTATCTAGAATTTATTTATTTTTGCTATCAATAATTTTTAATTTTGTTATCAAAAATATGTTTTTATTGACTTAATAATTATTTCATGTATAAAAACATGAACTAAATTTTAAATGATTTTATAAGAGATAATAATAATATGGAATACTAAACTAGTATTCATGATGATACTCACAAAAAAAGAATGAAATACTAAAGTATTAATCACTAATAATGAATTTTTAAGTAAAATAATATTAACTGATTCAACAATACTAAAGTATTATATTTTGTTATCTATTTATTTTATATTTTATTTTAAAAAATAATTTTACCTTTTTTAACATTTAAATTCTGAATTAAAAAAATTATATATATCAATTAACTAATGGATTTAATTATTTATAATATTGAATATTCAAAATATTAAAAATATTAATAAAAAATATCTAAAAATAAAGTAAAATAGATGATATGTCAATTTAGATTGTGACACACCCTAACTACTCCGGCCGGCCGAATTTCACCAAATCTTGTAAATTATACACTAAATTAAGGGAAATATTATAGAAATATAAATTTAATTATTAATTTCACATTTCATTAACTATTTGACCAGATCAATAACTCCAGAACCCTAGTTGTAGCTTAACTCAAACCATTCGATAAACTTATAACTACTTAAGAGAAATGGTGCATTAATAAGAGGTTTATACATATATAAAATTAAAATACAAGTGAGAACAACAATTAACATATGACGAAAAACATATATGTGCAACCATAAAAATTATCAAGACAATCAATTATTAAATCAAACCAATTTACAATCAAAAAATTAAGAAAAGTAATAATAAATTATGACAATCAAAACTAGATTTTTTTTTTTAAAAAAAAATATTATTATATAATATAAAAGAGAAAATTTACGAGCGCAATGCACGTTTTACTTGCCTTCATACAAGATTATGCATTCTAAGCGTAATATACTCTTAAAACAGCCTAAATACTCTTAAAACCACGTAATCTAATTGCAGCCAAAAGATTAACTCAAAATCAGATGAAAAGATCTGGCTCATATATTTACTAGGAAGCAGAAAATGGAAAAGGAAAGGATCAGCTTTTTTATGGAGCCATGGCCGAAGACGAAACTAACAGAAGAAAACTTGAAGGAAGGACATGTACAAGCTAAATGAATAATTTGATGTTACAAAATCTGGTCTTAAGAGGGCTCATGAAATTGGACAAATGGTCCATCATTGCCTCCCTTAAGCCATGACTCAATTGCTCAGCCGCCAAGTGACTTTCATGCCACAAATAACTGCTATACCACAATATTCTCAATCAAATTTACATGGTAAGCTCCATTATAGTTACAACAGTGAAGGAGAAAAACCACATTTAGAACAACTCAAATTCAAGGTGCTCACCAGTAGCTTTATACTCCAAATACTTGCTGCTATTTTCATTGGAGGACGGATATGAAAATCCATAATCATAATATTCTGGTAGCTCCGGTGGAATTGCACATCTTATCAATGCCCAATTTAAGCCCTCAAAGAAAGGGTGTTGCTTGATCTCAGCAGCACCTTTCTCTGTTCCTAACCGATTCTCAGGATCCTTTGCCAGCAATCCCCATATAAGATCCCTTGACTGAAAACTAACAAGTGGACTATCAGGGAACTTCAGGCTCATCGACACTACATTTTCTAATGTTTCTTCATTGCAAGAACCTTTGAACGGTGTTCTACCATATAAAAGCTCATAAAGAAATATACCAAAGGTCCACCAATCAACTGCTGCTCCATGACCCTTTCCTTTGATAATTTCAGGGGCCAGGTATTCATGGGTCCCAACAAAGGAATTTGAACGTGCATCAGTAGGCTCCGCCACAAGCTGTGGCAATGACCTCAAATGGGTTGCCATTTCAGCTTTTAACTTCCTTGTTTTTGCCGTAGCAGGTAAAAACCTAGGACTGAAGCAGGGAACTTGACATGACGGCTCAATGCAGAAAGGTTCCATACAACTAGATTCAGTGCATGGGCCAGAAACCTTTACAGGATCGCCATCAGGTGATTTCAGAAGGGTTGGACTTACACTGCATCTTAGTGAGAGATCAAAGTCTGTTAGCATAATGTGGCCATCTTCTCGAACAAGGATGTTCTCCGGTTTCAGATCACGGTAGATAACTCCAAGCATGTGCAAGTACTCTAGGGCAAGGAGAACTTCAGCAACATAAAACCTACATATATGACAGTTTAAGTTCAGTAACAAAATATCACATGAGAAAAAAAAGCTGAATTATCAGCCATGAAAAAGAATCCCATCAAATGTGCAAGGTGTTTCTCGTGTTGGTTTTCCACATCTAAGACCACAAAGGAAATGAAAGCAGGACGAATGAAAAAAATGACCCATAGCTGTAGGTGGATTGTGCACAATATAATATGTTACATAGGCCGCAAACAAACTTTGAGCCACAAACTTCTCTGACCAAGAATATAGTCTAGATTGACAAGTTCATGATACTATTCTGTGGCAGCAGAAAATAGAGTTACTTATGGCATCAAGCTTATTTAAGAGATCTTGGCGTTTTCTGCAAAAGAAAAATATCAATGGAAAAATACAGGCTACTTGGTTACATGTGGCGATGTTGTCAATGAAAAGATGCTGGAGAGAGGTGGAGAGAAGGTGGTGAAATATGGATTGAAGAATAGAAGTAATACTTTTAGCTTATAGCTATGTGCCCCTATGCGCTTGTTGTGTGGTGGGATTTACAAAATTGGGGGTTTGAAGGTGGGATGTGGATGATAGCATTTGCAGCTATTCAAAGGAAGGAAATAAGAATAAAAGTTTAACAATTTGCATCAGGAGTAGGGTTGGGTGATTAAACTGTTGTTTCAATACTTTGAAAGCAAAAGCTGGATGATTATGTTGATAAATGGAATTTGTAAATGTAAAGCAGTGAAGGCAACCATGAAAGGCTACAAGTTGAACAAAATAATAAAAGAAGGAAATTTGGAAGTTCCCTGGGGGCTGTGGACAGAAACAAAAGATAATCTGCAGTGCACAAATTGGGAATGTATAGCTATTGGATGAAAGGCATTGTGTGATAAGGGTTAATTCTTTGAGAATAAAAACTACAGAGTTTCTAAGATAGAGTACGGATTAAAAAGAGGAAAAATATAAAGAGAGTACATCGAATAGACTCACATGCCTTCCAACTCAGACCAAACTAAGAAAATAACTAGATTACCCACATTATTTATGGGCTACCTCTAACAAAGGAAATTTTCCAAAAGAAACCAAAAGACCAGTCTCTCAGAGAGATCCAATAAAACTGGAACCGTATAGAGAAGATTAGCATCAGACTGGTAAAATGATGGCATGGACAAATCAAGATAAAGTTGAAATTTCACTATTGGAAATATTTGAGAGCATTAAAAATAGGAACCAAAATAAACTAACTCCTAGAAAATTCTAAACTAGGCTCAAACAAAGCAGTGCTGTTTTGCAGGAATTTGCAGAAAATATGAATACAACTCTGCCCACAGACACTTTCCTAAGCCATAAAATGGAACTCCAAATTAAAGACAGATGAGTACTTGACATACAAAATCATATAGATGACAACTTCATCAAACCTCATAGTCATACTCAGGCTCCAAGAGAATAACAATCCTTAAGGTGCTATTAGCATATTAGATGTAACATAGACACTTAATCTCTTGACTTGCACGAAGCTGCAACCGAATAGACATCAAAGTTGGATAATCTAACAAATTAGGCATGCAACTGAACTGCCCAAAGGGTAATGGAAGAATTGTTGCTCCCACAAACTTTAGTTTAAATTAACAAAAGAACGGACAAAAATATATTTGGAGGTGCAAATAATCAGTCAAAGCTCAAGAATGCAGTAACAACAATTGATATTACCTTCAAAATTAAAAATGCATACAAGATAACATATGTTAGAAGTGAGACCAAAATCTGGAAGATCCTAGTCAAGTTTCTGTCTTGTTTATTGCGTTCATATTATGCACTTATCATGTAATTGATTATGCAAAATGCAGATCTAGGAGCCAGAACATCAGAACTAATACTAATCTAAATGCAAAACTCTTCTAAATGTCTTACCTGGCTGCTGGTTCATGGAAACTCCCACCAGGCTGCTTCTGCCTAAGGACATGTAGATCTCCACCTGGACAGTACTCCATAACTAAACATGACAAATTATCTGATGTAAATTGAGCATACAGTGTGGGTAGAAAAGGATGGTCTAACATTCTCAATATCTCTCTCTCAGTTTGAGCTCTTGGCATCTTCTTCTTTCTTGCCAAAAATTCATTGTCCATGACCTTTATTGCAAAAAGGCAGTTTGAACCAAGTAGCTCAGCAAGATACACAGTCCCTATATCTCCACAACCGAGCTTCTTTAAGATGTTGAAGTGCCTCAAATCCAAGACTTTATCTTGCATCTTAACATGACGAATAGCTTCCCATCTGACATCCTTTGACATGTGGGGTCTGTTGCAACAACTAGGCCTGCTTGTGTTGCTCTCGTCGCTGTTGCTTGTACTAGTACTATACTCACCAAGGCTACTCTTTGAGCTTTGCGAGAATTCTCCCTTTTCTCTTGATTTTGAATTCTTTTTTGCTTTTACAACAGATCTGCTTCCACTGCAATTGCTTGAACTGATGTCTGGTTTACTAGAACCATCTTCTACATTGCTTGAGCTAACCTCAGCACTAAAACTGGCAGAGAAGGAGACTGCACAATCTTGCTTTGAATCTTCAGTCACATTTCTTAAAGCACATTGACATTTATGGCAAACCAACGGACTGGTATTAGGAGACAAGCTGTTAATGCCTTCATTAGTAATGCGGGCAGCGGTAGCTACACCCTGCTTTATTTTCTTCTTAACAGAACTCTTGTTCATCACAATCGTTTTTGCTAAACGTGGAGTATTTCTTGTGAGCTTGCTTACTCTGTTTCCACTATTTGAAGGATGAGAGTATAACTTGCCTTTTCGACCTGATCTAGGTGCTGATGCTTTTCTTGTTACCTTTGTTGAAGTGGCAACACTTAAATCTTCATCATGTGTATTGTCAACAGAATCAGAACATGATAAGGAAGTTGCAGGCACACATTTCTCTTTCAGTACCATTTCTGGCTTCAATGCTTGAGTTCCAACTTGTGTTGATGCAGAATTGATATCATTCTGCACAGACGTGTTCCCAGTACCATTTTGCATCAATGGAACAGAAAATCTGGGAGAAGAATGTGCACTTTGGGAAGGTGACTTTATTGCTTGACTTCCACCTTTTCTTGTTGCAGAACCAACCTCGTTTTTAATCAAGGTGGCCTCAGTACCACTTTGCTTTTTAGGTACAGCAAATCTAGGAGAAGAGAGAGCACTTTGGTCAGGTGACTTTAAAGCTTGCATTCCAACTTTTCTGGATGAAGAAGAAATCTCATCATCCATCGATAGAGTCTCAGGGCCACTTTGTCTTGTTGGAAAAACAAGTCGAGGAGAAGAATGAGCACTTTGCTGGGGAGATTTCAGTACTTGGGACTGAGAAGAAGAACGAGCACTCTGGTTTGATGACTTTATCTTAGGCACCTGAGGTTGTTGAGATGTCTTCTCAAAATAATTTGATTTGCTTTCTTCTGGCACTAGAGATATCTCAACCAGAGTCCTTTTGCTTTCATCAATGGGAAGCCCAGATCTACTAGTCTCAACTACAACTGAATTATACAAACTCTTTATCCTTCCAGCTTCTGAGAGACTTGGCGAGGCACTTGACTTTGACAATCGTTTCATAGCAGCCATTTCTGATGCTTTAGAAATGCAAAGATCCCTTAGTGCTTGCTTCAGAGACACAGTATCAGCATTCCCAATTCTTGGCGAATGAGGCACACCTACTGTTATTGGCCTTTTCATGGCATTTTTCCTTAAAGGACTTGAGCTTGGGCCTGCTTGACTTGAAAAACTGAGACCCTTAGATGAGTTCTTAAGACTGATAGCCTCAAAAAGTTGATTGATATCATCTTCTAAAGAATCTCTGTATCCCAGTTTAAGCACAGGTGGATCTCTATCACTGCCACCCAGACTTAATCCAGAATGAGATTGGTAAGTTCTTTTTGAATTTTTTGCCGAATCCAGCTCTTCCCTTGCTTCAACAATCTCACAAATGCGAGAATGTGACCCCATATATTTGGCTGTTAACTCTCCAAATTTGTGCAGAAACAGTTCAACAAAAAGGTTTTAATGAACTTAAAGTTTATACTAATCCATTTGCCAGAAACTTCAGATGAAAGAACCTTCAAAGATCTGAAGAAGAGGCCCACTAACTCTGTAACTTTCTTTGATAGAGATATTTTAAAGTATGAACAGTCTGTGAGCTCCTTTCACACTCTCTGACATTGAACATCCAAGCCCTGAAATTCATCAAAACTAAAACAACATGAGCCAAAAATAACAAGGGGGCAGAACCCTACAATGTCCAATACCATTTCTTTTTTACAGTTAAAAGGGCACAGATCGGCCCAATATGTGTAAATTAACATGCAACGGATACAAGCTATTCTCTTCCAATATATAATATTATCAAATCGTGATCACCCATTCACACATTTGCTCAAGTTTTCCAGAAATTGTATACAAAAGTGCACTACCATATAGGCCAGCACATAAATGAACAAAGGACGTTATTCAGTTTTTCAACAATAAAATATTTTGCTTTCTTAGCTCTCTGCTATTTTGCAAACAAATCACAATGTTTGGTCACACAACCAGAGAAAAAAAAAAAAAAAAAAAAACATGCTGGACATGACCATCCGAAGCTCCCTTGGATAATTCATCAAATACTAAACACAACGACTGTAGCCAATAAAGTATACAAGGGGCAAACCGACAATGTCCCAATACCAATTTTTACAGTGTTAAAAGGGCCACAGAAATCGGCCCCGCAAAATATGTGGGTAAATTAACATGGCAACGGATACAAAAGCTATTCTCTTCCAATAGTATAATATTATCAAATTCGTGATTCACCCACTTTCACCACAGTTTGCTAAGCAAGTTTTTTTCCCCCAGAAATTGTATTAATAGAAAAAGTGCCGCCACTTCACCTTATAGGCGCAGCACATTTAATATGAACAAAGGACTTTATTGCAAGTTTTTCACAATTACCCAATATTTTTAGCTTTCTTAGCTCTCGGCTATTTTTGCAACAAATACGGACAGGATGTTTTGAGTCACACAATACCAAGAGAAAAAAAAAAAAACCACAAAAAAGGAGGAGAAACTGAGAACAGTGGACACCATAGAAAGAGATGTAATTCCTTCTGCTATACTTGTCCTTATTAGTAATCGCAAGTTAAAAGGGGTCAAAACTCTTAATTATCATTGACATTTCTTTTCGCAATTTGTGAAATTCAAAATTGAAGCAACATTAAACTTAATTCCTGTAGAAGCATTTTCTGGAAGGCGTGAAAAAAAATTTTTATTTTTTTATAATTTTTTTTTTTTCTCTTTCCCCAACAAGGAAGAATACAACAAGTGAAGAACAGAAAAAAAAGGAATGCTTATTTTTCTAAAAAATTTGTGCCGAGAGAAACCAAAATAGATAGTAGACGGCTCGGAGCCGAATCCACTCATTTATGACTTGCAGCTCATTCAAACTTCTAGAACATGATTAATTAAGGCGAAGAACCAAATATCGTAATAAACAACCTAGCTAACCCACGCTTTTTCTTTACAAACAGGATAAAAAGTCCAAATTCAGAAAAATAAAAAAAAAAAGAAATGGAAACAAAAGAGCAGAAAGAGAGAGAAAGAAGAGAGCAAGTGAGGTGAACTCTGAGCAATCCTTTCTTGCCAGTAGATACTATATTTCGCGTTACTGAAATCAGAGTAAACGACAGAACCTTGACAGAAAAACAAAAAAATTTGTACAGATCAAATTCCGGAAACGAAAAACGCAAATTAAAAATATACACGAAAAACGACATGCAAAAAGAAGTGCTAAGCTAAAACAATGAGGTAGAGTGGGAGAGCGAAGTGAGATGATTCATGCCGCCTTAAAAAAAAAAAAAAAAAAAAAGGAGAGAACTGAACATGAAATAGAAAGAGGATGTAATTCCTTCTTATACTTGTCCTTATTTTCTCAAGTAAAGCAAAACTCTTCTTATCATTGCATTTCTTTCCTTGTGAAATCAAAATTTGAAGCAACTAACTTAATTCCTGTAAAGCTTCTGAATCAAATACAACAAAAGAACAAAAAAAAATGCTCAATTTTCAAAATTTGAGAAAACCAAAATTAGAAGTAGAGGTCGAGCCGATTCACATATACTTGCAGCTCATCAAACTCTAGATACTGATTAATTAAGCGAAACAAATCTAAACAATAGCAAAACGCTCTTACAAAAGTAAAATCAAATTCAAAAAAAAAAAAAAGGAAAACAAAAAAGCAAGAGAGAGAAAGAGAGAGCGAGAGATGCAACTCTAGCATCTTTCTGCCAGTAGTACTTTTCGCACGAATCAGAGTACACAGAACCTTACAGAAAAAAAAAAAATTTGAAGATCAAATCCAGGAAAACGAAAACGCATTAAAATATACACATAAAACGACATCAAAAAAAGCAGCAAACAAGAGTAAGTGGAGAAGCAAGTGAGAGATCAGGTATAGTGAACAGTACCTGGAAGAAGATGAAAGGTGGAGGCACATTGATAGTAGAATCTGGTAATGAAAATATCAAGCAGATTTGGAATTAGAAAACCCTAGGTAGGGAAAGAAGAAGCAAAGGTATGCCAAAATGGGAGAGAGAGAGAGACAAGGTACAAAATAGTGAAAATACAGAGGTTCCTGCTTTGTATACGGGCTCTGATTATTTTGTAGGGGAAAGGGACCCACCAATATTTGTGGGTCTCATGTAAGAGAAAAAGAGAGATGCGATGGATGTAGACGTGTAGACAATGTAAAATGAACAAATATAAGAGTTGAAGAGGAGTAATTAAATCAGAAACAAGACATAAATTATAAGGGCAATTTTATACACCGGTTCGAGCTAATTTACTTTCAGTTTTTTATTGAACCAAATCTAAGCTATTGATTCAGTTTTAATAATTGATTTAAAAAAAATTAAGTCAAATTGAAAATAAAGTTCAATCAAATTCAATTTTGTTTAATTCACAATTTAGATTGATTTATTTTTTTAAAAATAAAAAAAAAATTTATTAGATTTACACTGGTTCAGTTCAAATCGAATCAATTGAATACTATCTCTTCCATCACCTTATTAACTAAGTTGATATGGCATAAATACAATTGAATTTATAAAATTTGTTTACAAATTTATATATATTTAATTTTTTAATTGTACCGTATTGATTATAGTTAAGCTAATTCCTTAAAAGTTGTAGAAGTGGTTTGAATCGATGGAATTTACACTATGAAATTTATACATTTTATAGATTTATCATCTAAGGAAAAATAAGCCTCAATCCCTAGAATTAATAGATTTTATCCTAGCTCAGTTTTAAATAGAAATGTTTTCAATTATATTATTTTTTATTAATAAGGTAGTCTAAATCATTTAATTTTATTATAAAAATATTTTTCAAATTCATAAATAATGTTTTTCAGCCAAATACTATATTTCTTCCTAAATACTTGTTACATTTGATAAAATACTATATTTCAAAATATTTGTCACATCTGTGGTTTTAAGAAGTAATAAATTTTTTCATACCCTTTATACATGATTAATAATTAATGCTTCAATTCCTAAAAAATTTGATGTTTGAATATACTAAATTGAAGGTAATATAGTAAAATTACTCAATAATTTATTACAACTTAGACAAATTTAATGGTTTTTTTAAGAGAAATGAAATTCAAAATGTGACAAGTATTTAGAAACAGAGTTAGTAATAGAATGTAATAAATTCCATTGATTTTATAAATCTAAATATTTCTACATAGATTTCATAATCCACCAATCCAAATCACCTCTTATTAAATTTAAAATTAATAAAATTATTATAGACTGTTTAGACCTCTCCTAGGGTTTTTATGACAGCAAACTTGTCGGCCGTGAAGGCACCCCCGCTGCTGCTTGAATCCAACCGAGCAATTAAGAAGGTTCGTCATTGTGAAGATGAGGAGTCTTTTGTGCAACTAGAGATTTCTTTTAAAGACAAAAGTTATGGCTGGGAACTTGGATGATTTTGATATGGGTGTTGGAGATGATGATTTTGAAGTTCTTCCGGATGATACAAGTTTCAGTAGTCAATGTTATTCCATCAGTATCGATATTCGCAAGGCTTATAGAGAAGTTGTCTGGGCTATGGAAAAGAGGGATGGTATGTCGTATAATGGGGAGATACATTAGCTATAAGGTTGTTTGTACTATAATTCACTCTTTATGGAACTAACAATCCTTAGGTATGGGAGTTAGGTAATGGGTTCTTTATGGTTCGTTTCTCGTATGAAGTGGATTATCAACATGCCTTGTTGGATGGTCGTTGGACTATTATGGGAAGCTATTTAATGGTGGAACCATGGACACCAAAATTTGATATTTCTGATACTTTTGTATGAGCTTTAACGATATGGGCACGGGTGTCGGTTCTTTCTCTGCATCTATATCATAAAGCAGTGCTGCGAGCTATAAAGGCAGCCATTAGTAAAGTGTTCAAAATTGATTATAATACTAGTGATCTGATACGAGGGAAGTTTGCAAGACTTGTTGTCTCTGTTAACCCACAACAGCCATTGGTGGGACAGTTCCTACTTGATGGGAAGGTGCAGCGAGTTGAGTATGAGAGTTTGCCTGAGTTGTGTTATGAACGTGGTAAGGTGGGTCATCAGACTAATTATTGTCCTTTCAAGATAGAAAATAATGAGTTTATAGCCGTCTCTATTTCTGCGCCTAGTCACCATAACTCGCATTTCCCGGCTAGCGACACTACTAGATACGGACCTTGGATGGTGGTTACACGCAAGGGTGGGCGACCAGGGGATAGAGGAGAATATACAAACAGGGATACTGTTGGAATAGAATTGGGTAATCGATTTGAGGTGCTTCAACGAGATATGGCACATAGTGGGGAGGAGGATCATAGGGACTTTACTGCTGGTGACGTTGCTTTGCATGGCTTGCATAGCTCAGGAGTACATGGATAATAAGGACAAAAAGCGTCTGCAGTAAATATGAATCCTGTAGATCATTCTCAAAATTCTGGTGAAAGGAGAAACATCCTACCAACTTGGTTAGGAATGAATCTAATAATTGTCTTGGGGGAGGTGTTAGGAATAAAAAAGCGGATTCTAATGGAAAATTTTTTTGCTTTCAAATACAAGCAGTGTCAGCTTGTAATAGCCTGGACCCTCTGGCACATTCAGTTGTGCAACCACCCAAGGGTAATGAGGTTATTTTCCATACTCAAAATGATACAAATGAGAACTCCTTTGTCCAAACCAAAGCTTGCGCTACAAGGCCTGGGGAAACTAGTAGCCATCATATACCTCCAGACTTACAGCATTTAGATGTCATTATGGTTGAAGAATTGAATGATAACTGTGACAACACTGAGATTTCCCCACGACCTAAGAAGAATCATGATGAGGCTGAAGAGTCTTTGTATTCTAACGAGATAAGGGATCCCTATTTAAGAGACTGATCTCTTCTTTTGCTTTGCCTTTATGTCGGTTTTCTTATGGAATACTTAGGGTGCAGCTAGCATCGAGTTTTTGCGTCATTTACTGCTAAATCTGTAGGTGCATCAGCCTTCAGTCCTGGTCTTGTTAGAACCAAGGATTAGTGGCTTGCATGCTGATAATGTTATTCGTAAACTCAATTTTCCCTTCTCTCAAAGGGTGAAAGCTTTGGGCTTTATGGGGGTAAATGGATTTTGTGGAAGGAGGATTGGTTGGTTAAGGTTTTAGAGAGTCACAAACAATATTTTTAAAATGAAGTTTACAGCGGTGTACAGCAGTTCAGTGGCAAGTATGCGGAGGAATCTTTAGCACCATTTAGAGAGAATTCAGGCTGGAATCTCTGAACCATGGTTGGTTGCGGGAGACTTCAACTCTATCTTTTCGGCGGATGAAAGAAGTGGTGGATCTCAAAGGAGAACTAAGATTTGTCCCAGTTTCGTCTTGGTTTCTCAATTCTGGACTTTTGGACCTAGGTTTTAAGGGTCCTCAGTTGACGTGGAGGAGGGGTAGGCTTAATGAGAGACTGGACAAAGCTTTTTGTAACTCAAATTGGCATCTTCACTTTCCAGAGGCTTCTGTGATCCACCTTCCCAGGGTATTTTCAGATCATAAACCCATTCTTATCAAGTTTTGTAGCTTAACTGCTCCCCCCCCCCTCACAGTGCTAGGTCGTTCTGCTTTCAAGCGGCCTGGCTGACTCATTTGGATTTTTTAGACTTTGTCCAATCTTCTTGGATTTCGGAAAAAAAATTTGAAGGATACTATTGCTGCCTTCACTGATCAACTCAAGGAATGGAGTTCTCAGGTCTTTGGTAATGTTTTTAAATGGAAAAGAAACCTCCTTGCTCGTATCTCTGGAATTCAACGGGCTCTTGAGGTTCAAGATTCTCAAACTTTGCAAGATCTAGAGGCTGATTTGCAAACTGAATTGTATAGGGTGTTGTACCAAGAGGACCTCATTTGGTTCTAAAAGTCGTGAGCAAATTGGCTGAAGTGGGGGGATAGGAACAACTCATACTTTCACTTAAAAACTGTGAAGTGAAGAAAGCGGAATTGGATTGAGATGTTACAAAATGAAGATGGAACCTGGATTGACAACGTGGCTACACTGAAGCAGATGGGGATAGAGTTTTATACCACCCTGTACACTGAGGAACATGCGGTCTCTCCTATTTTTCCTGTTAATGGTATGTTTCCTGCCATTACAAATGAGTTGTTAACTACGCTGGTTAAGCCGGTTTCTGATATGAAAATTAGGAAAGCACTCTTTGATATGAAGCTGTGGAAAGCTCCAAGCCCTAATTGGCTCTATCCAAGTTTTTTTCAAAAGCATTAGTCTGTGGTTACCCCAACCATTTGCTCAGAAATTCGTCGGGTGTTTAATGGCCATATTATTGATCCTGCTCTTAATGAAACAATTTTGGTTCTCATTCATAAAGTTGGTTCCCTAGTATCTATATCGTAATTTAAGCCTATAAGTTTATGTAATGTTATGTAAAAGCTCATTACTAAAGTTATTGTGAATCGGGTTAAGCCTATTTTACCTACTGTTATAGGACCTACCCAGACCAGTTTTGTTCCAAACTGTAAAATCATGGATAATATTTTGATAGCCTAAAAAGTAATCCATTCGATGCGTAGCAAAAAAGGAAGAAAAGGGTTTTATGGTTATAAAGGTTGATTTGGAAAAGGCTTATGATAGACTAAGATGGGAGTTTTTCACGGATTCTCTTTTGGATTTAGATCTTCCTGTTAGTCTTACATGAATTATTATGGAATGTGTGTCTTCAGCTTTGATGGGAGTCTCTTGGAATGGGAAGTTGTTTCAGGAATTTTTTTCCTTCTAGAGGAGTTAGACAGGGAGATCCCCTTTCGCCTTATTTGTTAATTTGCATATAGCTTCTTGCACATGCATTTCTTTGGCTGTTAGGCAAGGATTGTGGAAATCGATTACTCTTAAAGCCAATGGGCCTCCTTTAACTCACTTTTTCTTTGCTGATGATCTCCTCTTATTTGCAGAGGCCTCTTCCTCGCAGGTCGACGTTATTAAGGGGGTTCTCGCGGATTTTTGTGCATGCTCTGGTCAAATGCTTAATGCCTCCAAGCCTACTGTCTTTTACTCCACTAATGTGCCTATCTCGCAGAAGCAGTCTTTGAGCCTGGCGTTGGGTTTTAAGGAGACCATAAACTTAGGGCAATACCTAGGGATGCCCATCCTCCATAAGCGGATCACTAAGAACACGTACTAGCACATTCTTGATGCAATCACGACGAGGTTGGCTAGTTGGAATTCTGCTCATTTGTCTCTTGCGAGTAGGATCACTCTAGCACAATCTGTTTTAGCTGCCCTTCCTATTTACTCGATGCAAACTACTCAACTACCCATGAGCATCTATCCGATTTTTGAAAAGTCCTGCTGCCAATTTGTTTGGTGGGCTTCTGTGGAGCAAAGGAAACTGGCTCTTGTTCCTTGGTCTTGAGTTCAGCTTTCGAAGCGGAAAGGGGGTCTTGGTTTTTGTCGGTTGGATGATTTAAATCTAGCTTTCTTGATGAAGTTATCTTAGGGAATCATTACGGACAGTCAGGCTCTCTGGGTTCAGGTGATTCGGTCAAAGTACAAACTAGGCAATGAGCAGTTTCCTTCTCCTGTTCATGGTTCTAATTTGTCGATGGTAGCTAGGGTATTAAAAAGGCCTTCCCGTTAATGCAGGCTAGTTTAGTTTGGGCGATCGAGAATGGTAATGCTTTGTGTTTTAGGTTGGATTGTTGGGTTGACGTTGGGGTCCGGCTTCTTGATTTAGTGGTCATTCCATTCCTTTTCATATGCAGAATCAGTTTGCAATATCTTATGTGAATTTCGCGGGGCAGTGGAACTGTGAGCGGTTGTATAGTTTTTTACCTAGGACTGTTATCCACAAGATTGTTGCCATCCCTCCTCCATCCTTCAATTGTGGGATTGATAAAATTTATTGGGGGCCTGCTTCTTCTGGTGTTTTTTCCATCAAGAATGCTTACAATTTTATTAACGGCCAAGATCCTTTTACTGCTCTTTCCATGTGGAAACATATTTGGAAATGGGATGGATGTTAAAGAATATGCAGCTTCCTTTGGCTTTTGAACCATGACCGCCTTCTCACGAACTTAGAATGATGGCAACGTCATTTGACTCAGTTAATCTCTTATCCTCTATGTTCAACATCTGCCAAGTTGACTTTTCATCGATTGCCCTCTGATTAAGGGTGTTTGGCAAGCTATGGTCCAGCATGAGATTAGGCATTCCTTCTTTCAGCCTGATTTATTGATTTCTAGGTAGGTGGAATTAAATTTATCTAGCTCCATTGCAATGTATAAAGATGTGTCTTGGCCCTCTTTCTTTGGAACCATGTACTGGTTCTTATGGAAGAATCGCAATTCTATGGTGTTTTCTGCTAAAGCTATGCCTGGCGATATTCTCCTTCAGCGGGCTTATTTCTATGTGAAGCAATACGATGATCTGTCTGAGAGGTTGAGAACTTGTCCTTCCTTATCGGCAGTTGAGAAACGGATCAAATGGCAGGCTCCTCCTAATGGTGTTTTCAAGCTCAATATAGATGGCTCAGTTCCTGAAGGTAGTGATATTGGTTATGGAGGTGGTCTAATATGAAATGCTGCGGGTACTTGGAAAATTGGGTTTATGGATCACATTAGTAGCACATCGATTTTGGGCACTGAATTATGAGCCATGTATCATGGTGTTCAAATTGGTATCACTCAATTCTTTTTTACCACTAGAGATTGAGAGTAATAGCCTCCTTGGTATCTAGTTAGTTAAGGGGCAAGTTGAGCCTCAACTTATTTAGCCTCATTGGTTCATCTTATCAGGCTCTTTTTATCCTCCAAATTGTAGCTTCAATTGCATCACATTTTTTGAGAAGTCAATCACACAGTTGATTGGTTGTCTAAACAGGCCTCATACATTCCTTCTAGCATGCATATTCTGTTTGATCCCCTAACAGGCATTCTCCCATAGTTGTCTTATGATATTGTGGGGTTAGTCAATCTCGCTTAGCTTGTAGCTAGTTTTGTTTATTTCTCTTTTCTTACCAAAAAAAAAAATTAAGTTAATAAAATGATAAATTAGCAAAATTATACATTTCAAACTGACATTTTAATATATACTCTCTCCGTCCGGTTAAAATTTGACAGTTTTACTTTCAGAATAATTAAAAAATTAGGAGAAAGCTCATGCAATGTGCGGGTTGCTTTATTACCGGATTATATATTATATATATTTTTTGAGTTTAATAATGAATTATAGATCCTTTGCAGATTGCTTGCTAACGATTATGATAATATACGTATAGTTCTCTCTTGTTTTAATAGATGAACTTAGAGATTAGATCCTTTGCAGAAAGGCATATTAAAACCTCTAAATACAAAACTTTTAAATTTAATTAGACAATACAAGTTGTTTAAAAAAATCATGATGCCACACGTTATTTATGATATTAAATGGTTAATCTCATTTCAAACCGATGTATAGTAGGATAAAATAAAATGTTAACTTCTGGAACAAGCCTCAAAAAAACTGCTAATTGAATGAAAATGAAATTCATAAGAAATTAATAACTTTTGAAAATAATTTCAAAACAATAAAATATAAGTTTAAATATTAAAAAAAAGTATTTGGATAATTATTTTTGTTATCTTAACAATTATATATATATATTAATGAATGAAATAAATTTATTTTCTAACTAATTATTTCTTATAGGAAAACTAAAAAGATAAGATAAAAGTTCAAAAGAATTGTTAAAAAAAAGAAATAAGATACTGGAAAGAGAAGAATATCAAATCACTATTGTGAATAGTTGTTTTAGGTCAGGAGTGATTATTATAAGAAGTATAAGTAATAAATTAGCCCTTAACATGATAGAGAAAAAGAGAGAACGTGAGAAAACAAAGGTTAGACTTAGAATTACCCTTTTTGGTTCTCTGCTCATTTAATCGAAATAAAATTCAATAATTATACAATACACTTAATTTTTAAAGTTAAAAATAAATAATTTACTCTTTAATTTGTCCATTTAAATAGTAACAAAAAAAAAAAAATAAAAACTGTTAAATTACAAAATAGAAAAATTGGTATTACCAATGAGGTTTAAACATTGAATCACTTTATATTACAATGTTGTATCGTGAAGCAGCATGATTATACATGACGAGACCATGCAACTTAAATATGAAAAAAAAAAATAGAGGAATATATTTGAAGCTTGTTCAAATGCATGGAAGATCGCGGACAGGTAATTAAAGAATGGCAGGAATAGCCCAGAAGTATCTCCACAGAATGTATACCAAATCACCAAAATTTTTAATTAGTCATTTTCAACGACAAATTAAAAATTATTCTTAAAAAATTATATAAGGATGAAAGCGAAAAATAAGCAGAAAAATCAAGAAAACTGGCGGCAGACGAAGGGAAAGAGATCTAAGAGATTGTGAAAGCATTATGTTATTTTGATTTCACTTAAAATCCTATCCAATATGGTCTTATCACGGGATTGATAAGAGCGAATTTAAGTTGGTTCAAGTAAGTAACGACCCTAATACAGGCGTATAACCACAAGTCTTCGCCGCGGAGTTTTCTTTTAGGGCTATTGTACACGGCCGTGTGTAATGTACCATGTCTATGCGTCAATGGTACAATCAATATGAATTAAAAGATCATTAAATGTAATAGGAGGTATTACAATAATGTGGTAACTAATGTAATTAATGTTATGGTTTCAAATTTATTGTAAATTCATTAAACCTCTATAGAATTATAAAAAAAATTATTAAATCAATAAGCATTTCAAAATGATTGTGTAGAATTCTAAAAATATAAATAAATAATTATATCGGTTAAATTACCCAAGTAGAATTATTGCGTTGATGAATATACCAAGGTTATTTGAAACTTCATTGAAAAGGCTAGCATATACTCGTAAATTTAGTATCTCATCAATTAATGAAATTAGTTAACTGTTAAATAAAATATAATAAAATCTTGATAAATATTTTGTCAGAAAAGACACTGTATGTCGAAAATAGTGAAAACAAAATATAATATATAAAAGGATCATATCCAATTTTATGCATCGTCAAGAGTATAATAAGTCAGTTATAATTAGTTTGTTTAAAAGGCGGTCGGGATCTTAACTTAAAAAGAATCATATATAATATGTGTTAACATAAAAAATTTTCTTTGTTTTAGTGAACGCTTCAAACAAATCTAAGCTAATTAATAAGATGACTGAGTCCAACTCTATTGGAATGGAACATACTCTGAGGGAATTTAAAATGCTTCTAGAGTAGATTTACTGGGATGGTAAAAAAAAACAAGATCAAGGACGCATCGAATAGGATGGATGGGGAGTAAAACCGCTTTCTGTTTGATCTATGTAGAACATGGTTCTGGTATGCAGTATCAAATATATCAGAGTAAATGTATAGTTTAGTATGTATTCAAAATCTCCACCGTTCCACAGTTTAAGTTGATTTGAGACAAAGCATGGTTATGTGCTCTAAAATGTATTTACCATTACTTCCATTTAATATAATAAAAAATGATTATGATGTTATATGTTGAAAAAGTCCATTTATGATTATGAATGTTGTTTATGCGGATAATCAACAGCTTGTAAATGTGATGCAAATCCAATGTTATTTATTTAATCCCATATTCAGAATAGAAGTTTACAGTGTAGAGATGACCAGAAATCATCTGTCAAAATGGTAATGTGTGCGAGTTATTCTTGGTCATCGTACAGCACCACACACATCGAGCTGTTTACACTTTTCCTTTTTTTTGTTTTTTCTGCGTCTGGTAATCTATTTCTCTAGATAGAATTATGAAAATCACACCGTTTGAAAAGGAACGTTGAATGATGATACTTCAGATCAATCAGATGAAATGTTTCCTTAAATAAAATGTTCTGAGAAGAAAAGCAACAAGGGTGATGTCCCAAAATATCAACAAAAAAGTGGCTGGGCCTCTTTTCTCAAAATTTACCAGCAACAACATTACATTTCGGCGGTACACTTCAGAATAGCGTATTAAATGGATTGAATAGATGGAGATGTATGATGTGTTGGTTAAAATCGGGTATTCGAATTCTTTTCATGCTTGTGAAGAAGTGCTGTTCAAGAGCAAGAGTAGACTTTTGATAGGGAGGTTGTTAACTGTTTATATATGGTCTTTTAGCCCAATCTTTTGAAGTGCTCTAGCTGTTCACTATATTTTTTTAGTTTGGAAATTAAAGTGATTAAAGTTAATTTCGACGCAAAGGAAAGAATAGCCATAACCATCGCAGGGTTTAATTTAAGCGCGTAAACTTTAGGAAGCTATTTGTAGAAAACTAATATAACACACAGTACTAAACTTGATCAATTCATGAAACATAGTATGAATAATTATTATAAAAAACGTATTTAAAAAGAATGTTTAACTTTGAATAACTCGTAGATGAGTTGTTATCCAAATTTTTATCTCACATAAGCGGTGGAAAACTTCAAAGCTTTCAAAACAGATTAAAATGTCATGTATCTATAGGCTGTTGTAAGTGTGATAATCACGTATCGCACCCTTAGAACTCCATTGTTCACTGTAAGATTGGTAATAGTCTATGATTGTCTTTGTTAATGTGCCATACTGTACGAGATTAAACATATGGCCAGAATAATATAATTTTTTAACTTTTAATTATTATTATAATATTACGATAAAAAAATCTGATATATATTTTCAATAATTCGGAAGAATTTTTTGAATGACCAAGGATTTTGAACTTCGCAATGACTTTTAAACAGTTGTGTGGGTAAGTAAGGTAACACTTAACCAACTCGACAAAGAGGTCAGCGCAAATTCAGTATTACTACATTTGCAGTAATGGACACAAACAAAATGATTCAAAACTTACAATGAAAAAAAAAACAAAGACATTGAGAAATAGAAACGACAGTAATGTCTTAGAGGCATTCAAAGCAGTCTGTCTGGCATCTGAGTTGAACAAAATACTGGTCTGATACCATGGTTATCTGTCTTTCTCTGCTTACCAATACAAAGAACAAAAACCCAAAACTATGTCGTAGATTTCGAAAACTGCTGGAGTCATTTTTCCACATCTCATGTGAACAACTGGCAAAACCCTGCGCAAAATTCCTAGAAAGTCAAACAATGTTGTATTTCTAAAAGGGCTAAAATAAAAATAAACTAATTTTTACAGAAGTATCTTAAGATTAAATTAAAAATTATTTCATTTCAGTTTTTATAAAACTATTTAGATTCATTTGGTGTTTTTCGCACAAATTTAAGTTTATGTTTGAATTAAAACAACTGAAACACTTACAGCTAATTTACCAAAAATTATAACTCGTATAGATTTTCGGCAGGCGGGCAGGATGCGGGCGCGGCCGCAGATTAAGAAAAAAAAAAAAGAAAAAAAAGAAAAAAAAAGAAAAAGACCCGCGTAGCGAACAACAACTTTTTAAACCACCCAGTTATTGTAGCGTTTTTGGGACTGGATGCAAAAACGAAAACTAAACTACTTTTACTTTTAATGTTTATAAAAAAACGTTTGAATTACTAAATTTTAAATAAGATTACTTCTAAAAAGTAACCCAACTTACTTTAAGATTTTCAATGAAAATCTACTAAAAAACACTAAATAACGCAATAAAACAGCTTATAAGCTTAGCCAAAACAGCTAATTTTCCCGAACAATCCGTACTCTGACGTTATTTTAAAACAAATTAACTTAATTACTAGGTTATTTATATCAATTATACATTTTTTCATTATACTTATTTAACCTCTTTCACCTAATTACTTTCAGGTAACGTAAGAAATATAATCATATCCAAAACAAAAGCTTGAAACATAAGGCCAAGCAATATCATTAGTTAAACTTACTTGGAAAAGACAAAGAAATAATACTTCTCCAATCATTATTAAAAAAAATTTCCATATTACATCACAATTTAAAAATTTTATTGTAATATTTTTGTCAAATTAAACAAACCAATACCAAAATCTTAATTTATTTTTGTATTAAATTATAATATTACTAAAATAAATTATAATTTAATTAATAAACAAAATTATGTGTAAAAAGAAGGGAGCATTAAATTTAAGATAAGGTTGTGATAACTGTAATAAATATATATTCAGTAAGAAAATAATTAGCTCGGATTTCTCGTTTAAGTAAATATTTATATAATTAAAATGCTGTTCAATTCTTTTTGGCTGTAAAGAGGACTGGTTTGTATTCTGGTTAGTTGGAAGTGTTGAACACTCTATGTCCCACCAATACTTTGGAATCGTTTACTTTCAAAAAAAAAAAAAATTGGGTGAATATTAAAGGAATCTGCCATTCCAGAAAATTATAGAATGACCAATTGTTATTCGCTTTCGGTTAATATTGTTTGAACTTTGAACTCAAATTCTTATCTTAAAAGTAAATAAGTAGAAAACAATAAAAGTAACTGGCGGTTGATGGTTGATTCAAATTGACAGTGTCAATATATTTAAAATCACAACTGAGTATTATTAAAAAAATGAAGAAAGATTTAATAAATAAATTGAAAGCAAATAATATTCGGATCCTCAGAAGGAAGAAAATCCATGTTGATTAGTAATTTAAAATTTAATAAAAATTAAAAACAAAAATTTTATAACATATGAATATACATAAAGAATTGTTTTATATGATTTCATTTGAATATAAGTTGGTCGTAGTGTAAACAATCTTTAATAAATATTATAATCCAGATTGAAGTTCCGTGTAAGTTTGAAATATAAATACAGTCGCTGCAGAATGTTAAAAAATTGCTTGAAATTATCTATTTGAAATAAAAATCACCTCACGAATCAAAATTAGACACCACAAATGAACTGTAGTCATGTCAAAACCAAAAAAAAGCGTTTGACATTAAAATAGTTATAAAGTGTCTATTCGTTGTGATTGCTTCACAGTTCTCAAATATAAATATTACGCTATAAATGTCTTAAGTTTATATTATGAATTCTATGTTTACATTCCTCATGATATTGACAAAGAATTAACCATTATTATTGAGGCTCAACTAATATGAAGAAGTCTAAAAACAACTGAACGAACAGATCTAAATATTCCAAAAAAAAAAAAGAAAAGAATATAATAAATAGGTAATTTAAATAAAAACTTAAGTTGAATATCAATAATCTTTCATACTTATAGAATAAATTTCCTAAAAAATTTAATAGAATAGAAGAATTATGCTTTATTTTATTTCCGTTAATTAGAAAACAAAAGGAAATTTCAGTTTAGGCTTACCTTTATTTCTTGACTGTTAAGTTTTAATGTTTGTAAATTATGCCGCAATGCGCCAGCGTACCTCTTGCCTATTCTCGCCTATAAAATGTTAGTAACACATAATCAAAAAATTTACGCATGGCAAATACCCCTATTTGTAAGCTTACATTCGTCATTTTTAATTTACTATAATTATGATCTCATCAATCTCAGAATTTGTAATATGTTTTTTGGTCTTAAACCAATACCCAGCCATGTAGTATGGCTTGACAATGCACAATAACCATGAAAAAGATCAAGTCACCTTTCCCATCTCCATATTGTTATTATTATAATTAAAATGAGCAATGTTTGCATATTAGTAATGTACGAAATTGTTCAAGGATGGCGTTTTCTCTCTCCTATTCATCCAAAGAAAAAAATTATTAGAAAAAGATTGTACAAAAAATAATGGATTGAAATATTCAAAATCAGTCAACAAAAATTAAAACAAAAAGAAAAGAAAAAATTGTCATAACCCCTAATTAAACGAACATTAATTCAATAATAACGAATCTTCTCAATGCAAAAAAACTCCTTCTGGTCAACCTATTTATTTTCATGACGTAGCGTAAAATTAATTAAATTTGTCATCGGCTAAAACGACAACAGACAAATATAAAAAAACTATATATGAATTTATAATTATCCAGAGTTTATAAAATTTTATAGCACGATGAAATTTTCGTATAAAATTTGGACATGCATGATAATTATATGCGAATATATAGTAAATTATTAAAGTGTAGTCTCATACAATATTCAAATATGTTTCAAATAATTTTTAAAAGTTTTTCTTTTAATGATATTTTTTTTTTTTTAAACTTTAATATTTATTATATATATAAAAGCAATGGAAAATGAAGGGGCGAGGGATGTGTAAGTGAATGCGAGATTCCTATTGAAGGATCTTTAATGAATTTAATATTCTAAAATTAGTTATGTTAATACTCATCTAAACTGTTTTTTGGAAGTGTTATCTTATAGGTGTTTAATGGCTTACGAAATACCCTTATGAAATTTTAATTCTAATATATTATTAATAACCAATAAATTATTTAATTATATGGCTTAATAGATAATCATGTTTAACTATATACCAATTATTTATTTTAAATATATTGCTTATTTTAAATATTATGCTTAATAGATAATTATCGTTAACTATATATTAATAAATATATTTATTTTAATGTTTTTAATATTATATAATAAGGCTATGCATGAAAATTAAAATTTTCTTTATTTACTACATATGTTTTTAGTTTAATTGGATTTAGGATTTAAATTAAATGTTAGAGCTAAATACAAATTACATATTTCAGGTATTTATTATAACTATTTTCTCTCTTTAACTTAATAGATAATAAAATAAATTTATAATCTAATATACATAAATGAGGGAATAGAGGAGGGAATTATTAGATTTTCTAAAATAGCCTTATTTAAATTTGGAATTCCTAATATATCATTTCAATTAATTTTTTTATGCATTTTAATTAGAGAAAATAAGTCTATTTATCCTTTTGATGAGCTTTTTTAATTGTATTTTAATGCATTTTAATCAAAGAAAATAGATTCCATTTATCCTTTTGAGTACCTTTTTTGAATACCTTTTTAGTTAGATTTTTTATTCATTTTAATTCAAGAATATATATAAAAATATATATATTCTCTATTTGATCTTATAATATTATTGTCCAATAATTTTTACAATTAATGGTTTTTTATGTTCTCATGTTATATTATTTTTTAGGAGATAAATAAAAAATTTTAATTCAACTATTAAAAATAGAATTTAATTCTTTTAATTTATTATGTTTTGAATTTTTAAAGTATGATTAAACACTCTATTATTAGACTTTATTAGTTAATTCCAATAAAAGTAAAATAATTTTTTAAATATATTATTTCTCTTTGATTTTTTTTTTTTTGAAGAGGATACTGTATACTTATTTGAGTCATTTACATATTATTGTATTCTAAAATTTTTTAAAGTTAACAAAAGCAACGAAAGTATGAAATTATAGTATTTGACTAATATCAAAAAAGAGAGTTTTCTCTTTTTCGTCTAATGAAATCTTTTTGAAAAAATAGGCTATAAATGTTTAAATTTGCTATCATTTTTATTTTCAGCTTTTCTATATTAAAAATGAAATAACGAGAAAATTCAAGAGCTCTTTTTTATTCATTATTTTATTCTATTCTTTTTGGAATTTTATTTAATTTTTCTATGATTTAATTGGATATGTTTTTTTAAATATTTTTAAATAGATATGAAGATAATTAGACCTTTCAAATTTTAATGTTTTTTCAAATATTTTTTTTTAAATATTTTTAAATAGATATGAAGATAATTAGACCTTTCAAATTTTAATGTTTTTTCAAATATTTTATATATATGACTTTGTAATTTTTGTTAATCTCATTTATATCTTCTTTAAACTTGAGAGAGTACATTTCATTAATAATATTGTTGTTTACAACTTTTCGTATTGATTCCCATGTGGAGCAATTTATTTTTTAATTTTGTACAAGGACATGATCCAAAATATTTTATAAAATTTCAGCTTAACTTCATCTGACGAAAATAATTGATGTGGAGATCAAAGTCATATCTTATATTGTGACTATACAGAGTAAATTTTAATTTATTAGCATCGTCAAATTATAGAATATTTTGCAGTATGATAAATGCAAATTTGTAGTGATTTTTATAATTAATTAACAATAAAATTATATTTTTTTATTAAATAGAGAAGCAGAAACATCATTTTCTTTTCAATTAGTGTTACAATACAAGACATGTTAAAAAATTCATTGTATATATAAGTGCAATATTAATTAATCATTGTATTTATTTTAATATAAATAAAAATTTATACTTTAATATTATATAAATAACAAATTACACGAGCATATAATGAGTAAAGTCAACGTGCAACACACGTCATAAAAGAACTAGTTAATATATAAATATAACATATAATTTAAATAAATTTAATTTTTTTTTAATCGTATATCCACTTATCACTAGACTTGCCTTGACGTTCTAAACAATTTTAGTTGCTATGTATACTATTGAGTTTTGAAAGACAAAAATTAATCTTATATCTACTAATCGTCGAACTTGTCACTATATATTAGAAGAATATATAAAGGAGATGACGATATTTCTTTTGCTTTTATAATGTATAAGAATGGAAATACCACGACCGGTTGATCAGGCAGGGTGAGCATTCTATTGGTTCGATTTAACCTAAAACCAATGAAATCGAAATAGAGAGTATAATAATGAACCAACCTATTTGATTATAAACATTGTACCGAGATTTGGTTCGATTCAATTTGGTTCATAATATTCGGTTTATATAGTCATTCAGATTTTTTTGAAGGGAACAAAAACGTGAGAGCAACAATATTCAATGTATATAATTCATTAGCAGTTTTCATTGTTAAAACAATATATGAATATATAATTTAATAAAATATATATAAAGCTTTACAACTTTCCAAATAAATTAATGATTTAGCTAAACTGATAGAAAATCACCTGCATTGAATATTAAACTATTATTTAATATTTATATTGTCAGAGTTTCCAAAGCTGATCTAAGAGTGCTAACACAATTAATTTATTGCAAATGTATCTTGATAACAAAGGAATGAAAAATAAAATTGAAGTTCATATGCTAATTTGAAATTTCAAATTTTGTCAATCTCTTCCTAACAACTAGTGAAAATCCAGCCACAAGATGATACTACTTGAAGCAAGCCCAGCATCTGTAATGGAGGTTCTGTGCATGATCCAGTTCATATTTATAAAATCAATGAAAAAAATAAAGAGTTAATTGAATGAAAAGAATCGAATACATAAGTAAATACTTATGTGCAAGTTAATCTAATGAAAAAGAAGATTATCAGGAAACAAAAACAACAAAAAAAATGAACATTAAGACAAAGTAAAATGAATTTAATATGTATAAAACAAAATTGTAATATATAACAAAGTAAAATGAATTTATATGTATTAAAACAAAAATTGAATATATTATATATATATATATACTATATATATAAAATTTTATAAAAAACTCACCAAAAAAAAAAAAAAAAAAGTTTGAAAAAAAAAAAAAAAAAAAAGTTTGAAACTCCAACTCTTGCTAGCTATTTCTATCAAAACAAAGAAATTAGTGAAAAAGAAAGAGACAGAAGACAAAAATATAATATGAACAAAAAGTGCATAATTAAGAAAAAAAACGTCAAACCAAGCAATTACATTATTCCATTTCATGCAAAAGCTAATGTGATTCCTTATACATAAACATTTTGAATGTAAATAAATATCAACATGAATAAATTAAATAAATATTCACCTTTAATCATTTGTCCTTTTGGTTCGTGGAATTAATATCCATACATAATAAATTTGAAATTAATTGAAAAATAGATATAAGATGTATCGTGTTATTCCAAATCACATTCACATCTAAATAAAAATTAAAATCGTTTTTAAAAAGATCTAAACATATTAACATACCATCTTCAAATCTTTCAAGGTTCTCTAAATCTTCTTTAATATTGATGGGGCGAAATGAGGATCAAAACCAATATTGTGCATATATGAGAGCCTCAATTACTCTAGGAGATAAGAAATTCCTAAAAACATCAAGAACTCTATCTCCGGTGCTAAAACAAGAAGCAATCGTGGAAATAGCAATAGCCAATATATCTCAAGCCATATGTGAGAGTACAGGAAATCTATTATAATTTAATTTCCACCACTTCAATATATCAAATTTTTTCTTATCCACCACAATAACACTCTCACTTAAGTAGGCATCTAAGTCTGATTTGCAACTTAAATCACCCGTCTCTATTTTTTGCTTCATAAACTCATCCCCCAAGTCAACTCTAACTCTCTTTTTGGACTCTTCACTTTGATTGCTTAAATTTTTAACTGGAGTGCAAATGTTGTCACTTCTATATTCATGTTGGAGTTTTCTCCTATAATTATTAAATATCTCAAAGACAACCTCCCTTATATCCTTTGCTAAATTCAAACCTATCTCATTTTTATATATTCTCCATAAATTCAAACTTAAACCGAGGGTCAAAAATAGCACCAACATAAATAAATTTGTTCATTTTGTTAGGATCCCCCAATATTTATCAAATTTAGCTTTCATTCTATCTCTCATAATTTGCACTTTCAAATCTTTACTCCCTTGCCATTCCTATAATAACGAATCAACTCCGCTAATTTCATGAAAGAATGTATTAGATGTTACATACAATGAGCCTAAAATTGTCAAGGTAAAAGCATAAAAAATTCCTAAGAATTCTACCATTCTCCTTAAAAGATAACAGATGAATTAAGGTTTTCCCCAATGTATTTCAGTTGCTACTGTACAACACTTTAAATAGAGAGAGCAGTTACAATATGATAACTTACAACCTGTAATACTTAGCTATAGAAACGGCTAATCCTTATCTTATCACTTAGGACTTTAGCTATTAGGAAACGGCTTAATCCTTATCTAAATTCACTATAGGACTTTAATACTCCCCCGCAAGATTTGAGGTTCCACAACGAAACACCAATCTTTATCGATATGTCCAAATTATGGGACCTGGCAATTGCTTTGTCAACAAAATCTGACCAATGGTCTCTTAGAAGAAACATGGAGCAATTCGGAATCTTGCTTTTTTGAAACCAAATCACGCACAATAGTGTATATCAATCTCGATGTTGCTTCATCTATGGAATATAAACCGGATTGTGACAAGCATATGACAAGCATATGTGGCTGAAACATTATCACAATATAATACTGGACAAGAAATAGAGCTATTCGAACAACCCAACTCAACCAACAATGATTGTACCCAAACCATTTCTGATATTGCTGATGCCACTGCTCTATATTCAGCTTCGGTTGATGACCGTGCTACTGATATTTGCTTCCTAGAAGACCAAGAAATAGGTACAGATCCCAAATACAAAACAAATCCAGTTGTAGACATTCTATCAATTGGATCACCTGCCCAATCGGCATCCGAAAAGGCATGAAATTGCAAAGAAGTGTGAGGAGACACAAGAATCCCATGATCAATTGTAGACTTCAAATATCTCATCAGACGTTTGAGGGCCTCCCAATGTTTAGCAGTGGGTTTCTGCATAAACTGGGATAATTTATTGACTGAATACTGAATAACAAAAATATCCGGGCGAGTGTCCAAAGTCAAATACTGCAAAAGCTCCCACCAATTTCCGAAAACCTTCTGTACCATCAACAAATGAACTTATCATCATCATTTTTTAACCAATATAGGCTGTCGTGGCAAATAGGTTAGTTTTCTAACCTGCCTTTGAAACCATCCATTTCGCTGTAAGTAAAAGCCGAGTAATATAGGATGATGTGTGATAAGAAAGTCCATTCTTTTGCACCGCATGGATATCAATCCCCAAAAAGAAATTGTAAGGGCTGTGGCTCCTTAAGTTGAAAACTTAGAAGGCAAGTTCTTTCTCGAATAACCAGATATAAGCTTGACTATTTCCTGTAGAAGTAAAATTCATCAACATAGACTAAGAAATAGCAAACACACCATCGTATACAAATACAAAAACAAAGAATGATCACATTTGGATTGAATTAAACCCAAAATCCAAAACACACTTTCGTAAAGCCTGATACCAAGCTCTTGGAGCTTGGTCGAAGGCCATTACAAGGCCTTCACCAATTTACAAACATGATTGGCTTAGAATTATCAACAAATCCGGGTGCTGTCTCCATGATAAACATCTTCCTTGGTAAAGGGCCCATAAGAAATGCGTTATTAACAATTCTAATTGTCTGATTTGTCCCACCTTTTTGTCACTGCCAAGTGTAAGAATAACCCGAATGTTGACTTGGCTTCTTAAAACAGGACTATAATGTTTCTTCAAAATCCACCCCCGGTCTCTGACTGAACCCTTTGCAACCAAGCGCGCTTTATACTTTGCAAATACCTCCCATCTGCGATCTTTTTCAAACCGAAAGATCCAGGATTCTTTTTCAACCGAAAGATCCATTTGTAACCCACCAAATTTTGATTCCTGTCAGGAGGCACTAATAACCAAGTTCCATTAGAGATTAACGCATTATATTCATCAGACATAGCAGCACGCCACTCATTATGATTTAAAGCTTGCGAAACACATGTTGGTTCAATAGCAACAGGTAAAGGATATTTAGTGACTAGATTAAGACGTTTAGGCTTGAAAATATTATTTTGGGATCTAGTTCTCATAGGGTGCATTCACGCAACAGGATTGGAAACAGAAACAGGATCTGATACAACTTGCAATGGGACAGGATTAGACTCGATTAACTCAGACTCTGGAACAGCTACTTCGACTAGAACAGAAAGTGAAGCAGCTACGTTATTTGGAGAATGAGTGATAGCTAAACCAGAAGATAACAAGTCAGTAGAAGAAGTGTCATTATTAGAAGAGTAAAACGGAACAGTCTATACAGGAGGAGCATAATTGATAATAGAAAGATCATACCAAGAATTGACAGGGGCTGTAGCATTCTCCAGTTTATCTTGACCTGGAAAAATCATTTCACAAAACTGCACATGTCTAGAAACATAAAGTCTACCACTATTATAATCATAACAAAGATAAGCACTCTGGTTTGAAGAGTATCCCAAAAAGATACAAGGTTTAGACTTTATATCAAATTTATTTTTGGCATAAGGTCGAAGACACGGGTAGCATAAACAACCAAAAACCCTCAAACTATTATAATTTGGATGTTGACCAAGAAGCTTATAATAAGGCGACAAATAACCAAAAATTGGAGTTGGGAGTCTATTAATTAAATATGCTGCAGTTTGAAGCTTATAATAAGGCGACAAATAACCAAAAATTGGAGTTGGGAGTCTATTAATTAAATATGCTGCAGTTTTAAAAGCATAAGACCAGTATGTTTTCGGCAAAGAGGCTGAATGAAGAAGAGTAAGCCCAGTTTCAACCAAATGTCTATGCCGACGTTCTGTTGCCCCATTATGTTGAGGAGTGTGAGGTGGTGTTAGAAGATGAGAAATACCATTATTTTGAAAAATTGATCCCAAAGCAGTATATTCACCTCCCCCATCAGTATAAATAGACACAATTTTAGTGGAAAACTTATTCTCAACAAGCTTTTGAAACATGGGAAAGATTGTAGAAACATCAGACTTGAATTTTAAAGGAAACAACCAAATATATTTCGTAAAATGGTCAACAAAAATAACATAATATTTGAACCCATCAACATATTCAACAGGAGCAGGACCCCACAAGTCTGAATATAATAACTCTAAAGGACGAGAATTTTTTAAAAACGACGTCCCAAACGTGAGTCTATGACTCTTATTACATTGACAAAAATCACAATTAAATCTTTCACTAAGAGAAAGAGGCAAACTGAATTTAGACAAAATATAACTTGAGATTTTCTTGGACGGATGACCCAGACGATTATGCCAAAACAACGAAGATGCACGAACACTAACACAAGCTTGAGGACTAGAAGCCAATCGGTCTTTAGACAAAGACGACAGACGATACAAGGAATCCTTAATTCGCCCTTTTATGATCTCCCCCGTTGCCAGATCCTTCACAGAACAATCAAAGAAAAATTCAATGGACACATTATTCTGTAAACAAAACTCAAGAGACAGATATGAGATCTCTACTAGTTTTAGGAACACACAACACATTAGTAAGGGAGAGCAGGTCTTTGAAGAAAAGAAAAGACGCTGTGAACCAACCATGTGTAATACGCAAACCTGACTCCATCAGTCAAAATTGAAGCTCATCAAGGCCATCATTATGGATCATGAAGTGAGAGATTCTTGTAAATCATTGGTGACATGATGAGTGCCCCAGTAGTATCAAGAACCAGATGATGAGTTGCCCCAGTATCAAGAACCCAGCTGTTGTCAGGAGAAGCAGAAGAAGTAACTGAATTTGCCCGTGGTTGAGGAAAATTGTTCTTGAAAAAATTCTTTGCCTTAAAGCATTGTTTTGCTGAGTGACCAGGTCGATCACAAATTTGGCAAGGAATCTTCGACCGACCACTATTGTTCATCTGTCGACCTTGAGAGTCAAGAGGAAAGTTAGACTTATCAACAGGAGTATCGTTCTTTCGAAAAGAAGATCCTTTCCGAACAGAATTTACAGTAACTGGCACCACTTCAAAAGTTAGATCAGTGCGTTTGAGATACAACTCATGTGCAAGAAGCTTGTCTTCTAATTCTTCAAACGAGATTACAGAATCACGAGCACGCACAACCGCTGCTATTTCCTTAAACTCAGGTCCAATTCCATTGAGCACATAAATAACTAAATCAATAGCAGATACTGGACTTCCACAAAGAGATAAATCATCAGAGACAACTTTAACCATCTGCAAATACTCAGAAACTGACCTGGATTCCCTTTTAAAATGAGATAATTTTTCACAAAGAGAGATGATTCTAGTCACAGATTTGTTTGCAAAGGAACTTTGAATCCGATCCCAGGCATCGGCAGAGTTATCGGCCGAATTAACCACATGCATAGCAGAAAAACTTGTAGCACTTATAATGGCAGCCAAAATCAATTGATCTTGACACACCCTGAACTCATAATTAGAATTCGGTACCTCCTTCCCATCTTTCTATATAACCAAAGGAGGAGGAGAAATCTTTCGCTCAACATACCCAATCAAACCATAACCCCTAAGGACAGGAACCACCTGAGCACGCTAGGAAGGATAATTTTGGGATGTTAACTTTAAAGGAAACTGAGAAGAATTGAATGAAATCAAGGTACGGCCAGAAGAGTGGGTAATATTTGGAACATTCGATGATGAAGCCATGAAATCTAGCAATAGAGTCGAATGAAAAGATAAAAGGGGAAAAAAAACAGAGATCTAATCTTGGATGATTAGAAATGTATAAGAAAAAAAAAACCGTAGTTTTTACGGCTCTGATACCATAAAAGATAACAGATGAAATGATTAGAAATGTATAAGAAAAAAAAAACTGTAGTTTTTACGGCTCTGATACCATAAAAGATAACAGATGAATTAAGGTTTTCCCCAATGTATTTCAGTTGCTACTATACAACACTTTAAATAGAGAGCGCAGTTACAATATGATAACTTACAACCTGTAATACTTAGCTATAGAAACGGCTAATCCTTATCTTATCACTTAGGACTTAATACTCCTTACATTTGCCTAATCCATATTGGATGGTGTCCCACTTGCCTTTATAAGATCAATCGTAAATTATGGATCTTGATTCTCAAATCTCTCAAATGCTGCTTCAAATTTTTATGCAGCATTTAATATCAAATAAGTAAAGTTACACATAGTTGATACATCCAAACACAAAAAACTCTAACTTCCTATTTTCTCTAATTGGCAACATTCTTTAAATTTCTTCAAACGATCGGGAGATTGCCTCATATATCTCACTACTTTTCAAACCCTTTTAACAGACTCATTCATTTCTTTTAATCCATCAACCACAACTAGGTTAATTACATGTACAATACACCTCATGTGGGTATATTTGCCATATGCAATGCTAGATCTCCAACTAACTAATTTTCTTTTCAGTATCCCACATCAACATCATTTGAGCTAGCATTGTCAATGGTAATTGTAAGGAGTTTTATCAATCCCCCACTCAATCAAACACGACTCTATTTTCGTACCAATAGATTTACCTTTATAACTAGAAATTGTACTTTTTTTTTTTTTTTTTTTTTTTTGGCAAATTTCAATCTCTACAATGTAATGACAGTAATACATTATAGTATTATCCTTTGCATTGATAGTCCCTGTACTCAATAAGTGATACATACTCTAAAATCAGATTCCTTAAAATAATTTTTCAATGTTAACTTTTTCATCATTTTTTTTTTTTTTTTTTTTTGCAAATTTCAATCTCTACCAATGTAATGACCAGTAATACATATATAATTATCCTTTGCATTGAAGTCCATGTATCATAAGTGATACATACTCTAAAATCAGATTCCTTAAAATAATTTTTCAATTTTAACTTTTCATCAAAGTATAATTGATAACAATATCAAGTGATCGTCCATCGAGATGGAATACAAAACCTAGGTTGTGCACTAGCCATAAACTCCCTAAACCCTTCACTTTCCATAAACTTAAATGGAAGTTCGTAAATAATAATTATATGAATTGGTATCTCTCTTATAACATCTTCATTAAATTTTCGACTACTTAAGGTACCTGCATGCTCATTTCCTACAACCGGTTGCAAACCTAATAATGTTTGGCGTGTCTATTTTATGCTCATTGTGTTTGCTTGCAAACATGTAATTTCTATGTGAGGTTGTGTCATTCTTTTTTGGATCATAATAAAATTCTCTTTTGCAATAATTACACTTGTCTTTTAGCTTTCCATCACCATCCATAAACCTGGTGAAACAATCCCATACTTCCTATCTTAGTTTAACAATGTCGCATTTAGAGCTTGACACAAGATTAATGCAGCTTCAAATACTTCTCTCCTCTTTTAATTCTGTTAGTTGTTTACATATCTCTAGAATATGTAACGAAGTAGCTCATGCCCTTGCTAAACAACTCTCTCCATTAATGTTGAGGGGCTTATCTAACCTTAATTCAAATGCATTGCAATCCAAGACTAAAAATTCAATATTTGAGATGTATATATATTTTTGGAATAAAGATCAATTTGGTCTCTAAACTTGTTTAGCATAATCAAAAAGATCAGATTTGACTTTTTGGGTCAATTTAGCCCTTGAACTTGTATAAAATTATTAAAAAGACCCGATTTCACTTTTTAGGCCAATTTAACCCTTGAACTTATTTATTTTTATAAATTAATAATTGATTTAATTTAACACAATTGGCTTTTTATCTCTTTTTGTCCTACACTAACTAAGAACACTCAAATCAAACTTTTCGAACAGTTATGAATATAAATTTAAAATTCATAAAAATAACATTTTTTGTAATATAATAAATTTATAAACATGCATTACTTTAATTTATTCAACATGAAAAATGCATAGATTTCATAAATGATAACCCAGTAATAGTGGTTAATTTTAAAATGTTCAAATTAATACATATTTATAAACTCAAAACTATCATCAAGGTAAAAAGAGATACAACATACTTCATATATTATTTTTTATATTTTATAATTAATTAATTTTTTAATAAATTATTCAGCTCGATCCCAACTACATTTTTAATAAATATCTATATAATGATTTTTACATTGTAACTTGTAAGTACAATGAAGAATTAGAAGTTAAATTGACTCAAAATGTCAAATATGATGCTTTAATCATAATGATTTTTCACATTATAAGTAAATGATGAATTAAATGTTAAATTGACTCAAAATGTCAAATAAGATTTGTTTAACAATTTTAAATAAGCTCAAGGGTTAAATCGGCCTAAAAAGTGAAATCAGATATTTTAAAACATTTTATACAAGTTGGCTCAAAAAGGTAAATCTAACTTTTTTTATCCTACTAAATAAGTTCAGGGACCAGATTGGTCCTTACTTCATTTTTTTTTAATTTCTATTTTTGACGTGAAAAGGATAATGTCTGCAAGAAAAATGCAGTCCACTTTTCATTTGTCTTCATTTCTACTTTTTATATCTTAATTTGCATCTCATTTATTTTCATCTCCATCTTATTCATTTGTTTACTTACAACTATCCTTAAACCCTTTCTGAATATAAGACTAATCTTGTCAAGATTTGTAGCTACTCATCCTATAATTGATTTAATATCTGTAGTTAAAGGTTGAATTGAATTCAAAGAGAGCTTTTTTCCTCAAATTCTAAATATTAATAATGAAGTTTAGAAAATTCAATATATATTTTTTTTTTCTATGTTTTTTATTGACTTTAATTATTTATTAAGTAGTACTTTAAAATTAAAATATGATTTTTAGAATTATCTTAGCATGATTTAATTAATTATTTAATTAATTTTAAATTAATTATAAAATAATTATTTTTAGAGTTCAGATATATACAATTAAATTATATTTTGTAAAAATTTAGAATATTTATTTGTAATATTTTGATTTATTTTGTAAAAAATTTAGAATATTTATTTGTAATATTTTGAATTTATAATTTTATTTATTAATTAAATTATAAAAAATATTATAAGAATTATCACATTTTAAAGAATTCTATCAATCTATACACAAAAACGCCAAATCAAATGTTTTTGAATAAATAATTATGTGATGTTAATATAATAATAAATAAAAATGAATATTAAACAACCCGAATTTTATTTTCAAAGATTTTTTCATTTTAATTTAATAAACTGACAGCCTGGAAAATGTATTTAATAAATTTAAAATGTAAATTAGATAATTTCGTACAGTGACTAAACGGAATTCAAAAACCAAATTGAAAGAATCAAAAATCAACGAAAAACCAAAGATTTGGGCTGAATCGACTGCAGAATTGAATCGAACAGCCCAAAAACCTTCCTAGACAGCCCTCTTCTTTTTGATCTCCACCGTCTTATCTCTTCCTCACCATTTCTACAACACCCTTCCAGCAGCACCAATCAGCGCCACCACTTCTCCTCTCTTTTTTTTCTTTTCTTTTTCTTTTCTTTTTTCTTTTCTTTTCTTTTCTTATCTTCTTCCTTGTGACTGCGTCTGCGTCGCGTCCCAGCAGCTCAGCAAAGAAAACGCAAGCCAACCAAGCATCGAGCTCAGCCACGTCGCGCCACCTCGCGCTGCTCCAACACTGGCAGTGAGCTCCGCCAGTCACCATCACTGACACCTCTCTCGCGTCAAGCCAAGCAGGGACAGAAGGTTGCTCCTCCTCTGAAGTCTGTCCAGGTGAAGGCGTCGATCTCAAGTGGTCCAGTCGCTTCCAACACGCACGCATAAAAGCTCAGAATCTAGCGAGTTGCGACAGAGAGAGAGAGTGAAAGTGAGAGTGTGTCGGTATGCAAATTAATGTAGTAAATTTTTAAGTTAATTAAATTAATTTTAGTAATTTTTTATTAACTAATTAATTTAAATTAATTATTGTGGTTTTAATTAATTTTAGTAAATCGAAGTTAATTGAATTTAATTTATAGTAATCTCGATTAGTTAATTAAATTTAAGTAAATCTGTGAGTAAGAATAAATTAATTTAATTAGTGTTCTGACCTATTGATTAATTAAAATACTTGAACTAATTAAAAATTAATTCTAGTTATACATAATTATTAGAAATTTGATAAAATAAATTTGTGGAATTTAAAAAATGTAAGGTAGATTATTTGGTAGGTAATATTAATTTATAAATTATGGATGTAAGGTAGTGTGGATATTGACGTTCGGATGGAGGAAGGGAAAAGTTAAATTGATTAATTGCCCGATGGATGGGTTGTTAGAACTTGATAAAATTATTGACTGAGTTAATTGGTGGATAGTTGAATTATAGGGGAAGTGCTATCGAAATTTTGGTAGAAAATAAAATAAAATTTATTATGGAACATTAATTTACTAACGGCACTTATTTGAAAAATACAAACAAATAAATAAATAAACAAGAGTAACGAATTTATATATAGGTTAATAAATTAAATGCCAACTAAAATTATCATTATTATTATTATTCGTAATACTAATATTTTGATTAGTATGACCGTAAAATCTTATTTAACAAATAACTAAACCTTTTATTTAAAGGCGATACATTAGAATAGATAAATAAATGAGGAAACCCAATGTATGTCTATAAATACCCAAAAAAAAATTATCCATTAAATATTTAAAAAAAATATAATATAAATATATTTAAAATTAAAATATATAAATAATATATATATATTTAATTACTAAGGGATACAAGGGGAATAAAATAACTATTACGCAAAACATTAATGAACGAATATAAAGAAATATAAATCTTTCGAATGAAAATTCTTTACTTAAGAAATTTTATTGTTTATGTTAAAAGGTTTATAAGAATCCGAAATGCAACGACAAAGGCCTCGAAGCAATGTGGCTAAGAAAGCAGTTCCCTTAGAGGACAATTAAGAACAGTGAGTAGTTGTTTTCAGATAACTAAGTACATCCGCCTGCATTTCATGCATTCAACGGCTAATGTTATCAAATGCATTAATTTATTGAGTTGGCCATTTAATGAATGCTTATTTTGTTTGATATAAAAATGTATTGATTACTTGTGGCTATGAACATACTATGCTTGTTTGTGTGATGAATTGGATGAAGGTGGACCACCATGGGTTTTGTTTGAGGACGGTCTGTGCTGATATGAATCCCTAAATATGATAATTGATAATGAAATATGATATTTGAATCGATCGGCCGGGAAAATGGAGATTCGGCGCCCCGTGTGCACCTGATGAATATGATTGGTAAGGAAAACAAGGATGGGCTTCTTGTTGTTGCGCACTGATAATCTAGATTTGGAATTGTAGCCCGCATGGGTGGCCTCCTGTTGTGAGCAACTTGAATTGATCTCGATTGGGAATGGAGACCACGGGGGTTGCCTCTGTTGGTATGAAAAGAAAAGAGAGTATGGAAAAACAATGAGAGGGCACTGGTCAGTGAGGATTAGACCAGTTGGCCGTTGGGGGATTCGGCTTCCCTGGTGCACATGTATGAGAGGGCGAGCCATGTGTGAGGAACGGCTCGTTGGGGTTTCAGGTGGTCCACTGACTAATTTCCACCGTGATGTGATTAAATGAGGTGATAAATAACTGTGATTGCTGTTGTATTGCCATTTTGTGTGAACAAATTGCATGATCATCTAAATTTATTTGATAACAAATAAAAATATTTAGGCATCTGTAATGATTGTGTTGGGGGTGAGAGGGTTATCTAACCCTACTCATTGAGTTTGGGCGCTCACCCTGCCTACCTATTTTTTTCCAGGTAATAGAAGAAGAGAAAAATCCTAATGGAGTACCTTGTGCTTAGCCGATGTGGGATTCGCCTAAGGTGTCACATACACCCCCCTTAGGGACTCAGCGTCCTCGCTGAGGTTTGCCCCACGACCAGCCATAGGGACAAGGCTTGGCTTTGATACCAAGTTTGTAACATCCCAGGCCTACTGAGATATTGTCCGCTTTGGGCCCCAGGCCTGCACGGTTTTGTCCCTGGCCCAGGAACAAAACCGTGCGGGCCTGGGGTCCAAAGCGGACAATATCTCGGTAGGCCTGAGATGTTACAAAGATGGTAACAGAGCATAAGTTGGGCTTTAGGAATCAATTGTGGAACTTAGGAAACTGAATATAGGGCTCCTATGTTGGGATCGGCTGTAAGCAACAAAGGAGGTGTATTTTGGATTGAATTCCATTTTAGTGCCGGAGGACGCATCGTGCACCAAGATGGAAGGAAATCTATATATGGAAGGAAATCTATATGAAACTTAGGATGAGAATTAAAGGCACATAAATAATAGTAAATCATAAAAAGGTCCGGGTAACTGACGTTTATAAAAAAAATATTTTGAGTTTTGCTAAATCCCCTCCATCTATTTTGAAGCAGAAGATCAGTTAAGATCAGTTGGAAATTGGTGTAATGGCCTGATCACCCAGTACACCATGATTCGACAAGAGACACTGCTTCGAAAATTATTCGAACTTATTTGGTAAAGAATTCGAAGTTTTAAAGACAATATGAAAGTGATTTTATTTGAATATTGATTTGAGAAAAAGGTTTTATTATTTGCTTATTGGAAAAAAAAAAAATGTAAAGAATTTGGAGACAACTAGGGGATGTTAATGGTTTTATTGTTTTGTCGGCATGTCAAAATTTATTTGATTTTAGAATTTAAGTTATTTAAAATGATTGCATGTTTGATTTATTTTTTTATTTTTTTTATTTTTTTTATCATATTGTCTATCCCGAGGACTAAATTAGGCCTATAGAAATTAATACTGATAAATTAATAATAAATGGTATAGAATATGAAGTTGAATGAAAATTTCAAATAAGATAGAGATTAAAATTTTAGAAATGTTACGGTTAGGGATTAAAAAGTGGAAATGATAATTTAAATTAAATTAAGGGTTAGAAAAGGAGGAATCCTCAATTAACCAAGGCAAAACTTAAGGATAAAAAAAAAAAAAAAAAAAAAAAAAAAAAAAAAAAAAAGTAAAAGTGTGGGGCGCAATTTACTTAATAGACTAGTAATATAACGAAAGTACAGTACTTGGGTGGAGGATTAGAATGTTTCTTGCTTTAAGGAGACTCATTTTAAGAGATGAAATATGTAAACAGTAGACTGGAACTAGATACTTTGAAGGATCCGTCCTCGTGGGATAGACAAATCTTGTTTTTTGTTAATACAAAAAGGTTAGAAAATACACCAGTTAATAAATTTTTAACTCGAAAATATTTTTATATTACCTTGATATTGGTTTTGAAGGACAATAAAAGTGAAAATGCAAATTTCTATTAATAAGAATTTCAATTTATATTTGAGTGACAATGCCCGATAATTTTTAAAAGTTGAAAAGTAAAATTACTTTGAAAATTGTCTGTAATGGTTAGTTAACCCATAGGATGGTCGACTAGAGTGTTAAGTCCGTCAACCTCATTAGTCCGAATTTTGAATAAACGATTGAATTGTCAGTGAAACAATGTATAGTGGAAGTAATTAATATTGAAGGATTCTTAAATACTCAAAAAATCCTTAGTTAGTAGAACACATTCGATGAAATTCACAAGAGAGTAGCTAGTATTGTAGACTAATTGAGTACAAGTAAATCTGTGAGGGGCAAGAATTTTCTCAAGAATAAGAAATGGAAATCATAAAACTTAAAGGAGATACGTTAAGAATTGAAATTTTTTTAGTGCTATCCTTTTAGAGCTATAATGACTTGTGACAAATCAGAACTAGAGGGATGTGATATTTAAATTTAAACTTTTGGGTAGTTGCTAGATCATAAGAGAAATAGTCAACTCTAGGGGATATTTTGGAGTTAAAGCTATATTAATAAAATACAATTTAAGCATGTGGCAATTAATTTCTTCGAGCTCTTCGATAAATATTAAATTAATAAAATTTAAATCCTTAGAGAAAAGAGAACGAAAGAATCTAGTGAAGTAAATCGTAAGGTAATTGATAAAAATTTTGACATGTCAGCGAAAGGAGGAAATACCTGAACTCAGTCGAGATCTAGATAATAACACCAGGTGGCAGTGTGCTAACCCGAGAAACTATGGGTAAATTTAAGAATTTAAAAAAAAAAAATATCTTGCGAAATTTAAATAAGAAAAGACTAATGAACAAAAGACGTGTGGATAGATAAGATGATATTATATTTTAAAACTTTGATGGAACATGAAACAATTGGCTTATGTACTATAGATATTAAGGACTTGCTATTATTTTATAATTGAGGTTGAGGATATTCCTAGATCGTATTAAGTATAAATTTTACAGATTCGTGATTAAGTATAATTTAGGATATGATACGAAAGGAACTTGAAAAGGAATAACCCAACGATATATAACTCTACATATTCATAGGCATTCAATAGGATTAAGAAAATAAACATAAAACAAATGACATCCTTAATTCTATTTAAGTAGACTTAGTTAAAAGATTGATTAAAGACAGAAAAGAAATAGGTAAATTGACTATAAAACTATGGTTTGGAGAATTTTACATTCTCGATTAAAACTTGTAAAAAAAAAAAATAAAAAATAAAAATAATTTTATTCGACATGGAAAACATGATAGTGACAATTAGTTAAGAATGGTAAGGATAATAGATATTATATAGAGAGGAATAGAGAAGTTAATAACTATAGGACTTGATAGTGAATTTAAACTCTCTCTTAGTATAGTTGGTGTACTATTTGTTTTAGGGGGATTCTCAATTAGTTTTAGGATTTGAAAAGAGATTGTAATCTATTTTCGTTGGAAAATGTTTAATGTTGGTAAATAAGATGAATGAGGCTTGGGAATGAGGTCATGAATCTCCTATCAGTTGATAGCAAGCCTTGTAGTAAGTGGGCTATAAATTTGGTAATATATCTTTATTGGAAATGACCAATAGTACTTAAATGGCAAAAATTGATAATATCGAAAACCTCCTTGAATTGGCAGGCAACCGATTTTAAGATCTAATTGTAAACTTCTTACCATGATTATTGGAGCAATGATTATTAATATTTGGAAACTGATCGGAAAAATGGATAGTCAGCATCGTAGGCTGTAAATTTGAATATGTGGATTCTTGTATCAGAAGACTTAATACTTGGTTTGTGTATGAGCGTCTTATTGAGTGATAATCATTGCCTATAATAGCTAGTGAAAGGTAAATGAGGCGATACATCAATGTAGATCACATGATATATAGCCAATGAGATTAATAACTCTTACTTGAGCAGATGTTATAAGGGACTTAAATTCTTACGTGTAAAGGTGAATATTAGTGTCGAATCTGTGCTTGGGGTTATGAATATTTGACTTGAGTTGTGTGTTTGGGGTTATGAATATTTTACTTGATTTGATGACTTGTAGATATAGTACAACTCAAGTTTAAATTAACTATAGTGATAAGGTAGATAACTTTGGGGATGGATTCATCTTATAATCATCCTACCCTCCCTATATATTAGATTTTCTTCCCAGGTCTGCTCATTGGTTTATCTTACTTAATAAATTTAATAAAGAAATTAGTCTCGCCGCTCTGACTAACGAACTCAAAAATATTTACCTCATCCGAATTTTTATTTTCAAAGATTTTCCATTTTAATTTAATAAACTGACAGCCTGGAAATGTATTTAATTATTTAAATGCAAATTAATAATTCGTACAGTGATAAACCGAATCAAAAACCATTTGAAAAATCAAAAATCAAACGAAAAACCAAGATTTGAGCTGAATCGAATCAGAATTGAATCGAACCAGTCCAAACCTTCTAGAAGCCCTCTTTCTTTTTATCTCCACGCTTATCCCATTCCCTCTCCCTCACCATTTCTACAACACCTCCAGCGGCACCATTACGCCACCACTTCCTCCTCTCTTTTTCCTTTTCTTTTTCTTTTCTTTTCCCTGTGACTGCGTCTGCATCACGTCCCAGCAGCTCCAGCAGAAACGCAAGCCACCAGCACGAGCTCAGCCGCGTCGCGCCACCTCGCCGCTGCTCCACACTGCAGTAGCTCCGCCATTGCCGACGCCTCTCTCCGTTCAAGCCAAGCAGGGACAGAAGGTTGCTCCTCCCCTGATCTGTCCAAGTGAGCATCGATCTCAGGTGGTCCAGTCGCTTCCAACACGCGTAGTTTCGATCTGGCACGCGTAAAGCTCAGATCTAGCGATCTGCGACGAAAAAACTAATTAATTTTGCGGTATAAATTAATGTTAGTAAATTTTTAGTTAATTAAATTAATTTTAGAAATTTTTAACTAATTAATTTAATTTAATTATTAATTTAAATTTAATTAAATGTGGTTAATTAATTTTAGTAATCTGAAGTTAATTGATTTAAATTTAAGTAATCTCGATAGTTAATTCAATTTAAGTAAACTGTGAGTAGATAAATTAATTTATAATATAGGTGGTTGACCTATTAAGAATTAATTTAAATATTTGACTAATTAATTTATTTTTCCTAGTTTACATAAACTTATTAGGAAATTTGATAATAATAAATTTGTGGAATTTAAATGTGGATTTAAGGTAGTTAATTTGGTAGGTAATATTTAATTTATAAATTATGGAGGTAAGGTAAGTGTGGATATTGACCGTTCGATGGAGAAGGGAAAAGTTTAAATTGATTGATTGCCCGATGGACGTGGTTGTTAGACACTTAAATAAAATGATTGACATGAGTTAATTGGTGGATAGTTGAATTGGAAGGGGGAAGTGCTGTCGAAATTTTGGTAGACAAATAAAATAAAAATTTATTATGGAACATTAATTTACTAACGCAACTATCTGAAAAATATAAACAAATAAATAAATATAAAAGAGTAAACGATAATCTATATATAGATAAATAAATTAAATGCCCGACTAAAATTTATCATTATTGATTAATTTAAATAATTTCCGTAATACTAATATTTTGATAGTATTGATCGTAAAAATCTTATTTAAAATAACTAAACTGCGATACAATTAGAATAGATAAATAAATAAGGAAACCCAATATCAATATATACTATATAATATATACTTATTATTATATATATATATAATTTAAATTACTAAGGGAATTACTAAGGAAACTTAAATAACCTTGATTACAAAATTAATGAACGAATATGAAATAATATATCTTCGAATGAAAAATTCTTACTTAGAATTTAATTGGTTTATGTTAAAGGGTTTTTTTATAAAACTCCGAAAATGCAAGGACAAAGGCTCGAAGCATGTGGCTAGAAAAGCAGTTTTCCTTAGAGGACAATAAGAAACAGTGAGTAGGTTAGAATAACTAGACCCATCCGCCTGCATTCATCATTCACGGCTAAATGTTATCATGCATAAATTTATTTGAGTTGCCATATTATGATGGCATTATTTGTTGATATTAAATATTGTTTGATTACTTGTGCTATGACATACTATGGCCTTGTTTGTGTGGAATTGGATGAAGCTGGACGCACCATGGGTTTGTGAGGACGGTCCTGTGTGGAAATATGGATCCTAAATATGATATGATATGATATGAATATTTATCGTGGCCCGGGAAAATGAGAGATCGCGCCCCGTCGTGCACCTGATGATATGGATTGGGTAAAGGAAAACCAAGGAAATGGCTTCTTCGTTGTTCGCAACCTGATAACTAGATTTTGATTGTAAGCCCGCAGGGTGGCTCCTGTTAGTGAGACTTGATGACTATGATTGGATGGAGAACCACCGGGTTGCCTCCTGTTGGTATGGAAAGAGAAAAGAGAGTATGGAATAAAACAATGAGAGGAATGGTCAGTGAGGATTAGACCAGTTGGCCGTATGGGGGATTCGGCTCCTGGTGCACATGTATGAAGGCCGAGCATGTGTGAGGACGGCTCGTTGGGGTTTCAGTGTGCCACTGACAATTTCAACGTGGATGTGATTAAATGAAGGTGACTAATAACTGTGATTGGCTGTTGTACTTGGCCAAATTTGTGATGACAAATTGGCATTGATCATAAATTTATTTGATAAAACAAATAAAAATATTTTAGCATCCTGTGAATGATGTGTGTGGGGTGAGAGGGTTTAATCTAACCCTCTCATTGAGTTTGCGGCATCAACCCCTGCTACCTATTTTTTCCGCAGGTAATAGAAGAAAGAAAAATCCTATGGAGTTGAGACATAAGTATAGAGGACTTGTAAACGATAAAAATAAATGATGATGTAATGTAAGCAGGTAAGAGTTCCGCATTTGTATCTAGTGGTTGTAGATGAATGAACTGTGACTCTATAGATACATAATGTGAAATAAATTAAATTGGGCATGGTATCCACAATTAAATGATAGGAGACTTGCATAATATAGGCTTACTACGGGCTTCGGGGGCCTTAAGCCCACCCAGGTCGTAGTGCCGGTCCGGTCCATGGAAATGGGTCGTGACAAATATATTGTAAATAGAAATATAAAATATAAAATGTTGATACATTTATAATACAAAACTCAAACTCCAATAAATCTTTTGAAAATATAATTATAAAATGTTAATATAAAAATATAACAAATAGGAATACTATAAATAAAAAATGAAATGTTAATATAAAAAAAAAGAATATAGCATTTATACTATATATAAATGTGGAAATATGAAGAATAATGAGATTTTCGATAGCGCCTTTGGAATATCATAAAATAACCTTAGATATAGTTAATTAAAAAATTATATTTTATTATTTGATTGTACATAATTTATAAAAATTATTTTTAAATAAATTTAAATAAATATTTTTTAAATAAATATATATAGATAATTAAAATTTTTAAAATTTTAAGTTTTATGTTTTTAAAATTATTTTTTTTATAAATATAAATGATAATGAGACATTTGAAAATTTTTTTATATTTTACTTTTTAAATATTTTATTCCATTTTGATTATAATTTAAAATATTTTATTTAGGAGAGAGATAAAAAAGAAAAATATATTATTTTTATTAATATTCTTTCTTCCTTTATGTTTATATGATTTGATTCGATATGTTATTTTAAAAATAAATTTTCAAATAGAATATACATAATATTTTATTTAGAAAAAATTGAGGATTTATTTAGAGAGGATAGAAAATTTCTTTTATGTAATCTTTTTTATTAATTAATTAATTTATTTATTTATTTTAAATTTGCAACTTAGAGAAATAGAGAAACAAAATTAAATCCTAACATGATTTGTTTTGTAATTTTCATTTATTGACTTGACTATATACTTTTTTTCTCCATTAACATCAAATTTCATCAAATACCAGTCTTTCCGGTTAAAGAAGAAGTTGATTTTTAAAATTAAAATTGGTAAAAAATTTTTAATATAATTTACTTCTTGTTATATGTTAAGTTCTGGAAAGAGTTCTATTCTTAATATCAATCTTTTTATTTTTTACTTTTTATATTTTTTCATTACCAAATTAATTTGTAACTATTTTCACTTTAATTTAGTAAGAGATTTATATCTCCATTGCAATAAATAGATGACCTCTCGATGATTAAATATTTTTATTCTCTTGATTTTTTTATTATATTCTAAATCTATTTGAAAATCTATTTGACTTAAAAGAAAATAGTATTTATGAAACTAAAAAACACTAGAACTATATATTTATGTTTTGGGTCACCGTTTAGGATTTCAAGAATTTGTGTGTATGTGCATATATTCATTTATCTAATGCATTGGATAAGTAATACTGTAACTATAGCCAAAGTAATTACCATTATTAATTCAGATCATCTTCCCATTTCTTTTCTTTACCTAATAATAAAAAAATAATTTTTTTATTATTTTTTATTATAATTGTATATAGATATTGATTTGGGATTGATGACAGGGGGTTGGAGATTGAGTGATAAGTTGATTTTCTTTATAGGCACTTATTAAAGTTTTAAAAATCTGCATTTATAAATTAGGGACCGAAGAGTTAAGTTTAGGGATTTGGTTGAAATGTATTTTGAGGTCACTTCATTATAAAAAATAGAATTAAGTACATAAAAAGTAGTATTATAAGTAGCTTGTATGGCAATGTCAAATATAAATTAAACAATTGTGTTTATTTTAATCTAAGTAAAAACTTATGCTTTAATATTATTATTAGTTAAAAAAAAATTAAAAGAGTACAAATATATAATGAGTATAGTCAACGTGCAAGACACGTTATAAAAAGACTAGTAAATGTAAATGCAACCACTCAAGATGCAACCTTAGTTGATAAAGTATACAAAAATGCAAATATGCCACTAATGCTCCGTTTGTTTCTGTAAAATAACTTGCTGAAAAATATTTTCCAAATGACTTATTTTCCATTTTTTGGTTGTAATATTGAAAATTAGTTAAAAATATAAAAATTATTAGTCTTTATCTTATAAGACATAAATATTAATTAAATAATAGACAATTTTATACTTAAAATTCTATTGTTAAATTATTTTGAGAAGATGAAAAAATATAATATGAAGCCGTCAGTGCCGGTTGGTGGCTGGTGGGTGTAGCCGAGGAGTGGTCGGGGTAGCCGATGGTAGTGGTCGGTGGTAAATGATAACTGGTGGTAGTAACTGCGATGATTAACAAATTAAAAAAATATAGATTTATAAAGTTTGTCAATGTCAGGAAAATGTTTTATTTTCTCGAAAATGAGAAGTTATTTTCCTGAAAAATAAATTAGTTTTCCTTTGACCAACAAAATATTTTCTGTTGACTTATTTTGTTGAACGCCCTAACAGCTCATTTAGAACAAATGAATCATGGTTGTAAAATTCATTTGCAGAATAAATTTTTAAATAAAAATTCATTTGTCTTTATTTCTTATAACACTCTTGACATAATAATTTAACAAAAATAAATAACAAACACCAATTATATTTTTTATGTACAACATAATAACTTGTCATCTTTTTTATTAAAATATAAATAATAAATTTCATATAAATAAGTGCACAAATATTTCACGCTAATTAATTAATTATATAAGCAGTAACATTCATTATAATAATTATTTTTAATTGATATAAAAAATTTTATTATTTAAATAATTAATTTAGAAACTAAAAAAATATTAAAAATGTTACTATTGTTTTTAATTGCATTTAAAAGCAACCGTTGATGATCAGTTTTTATATAGTTTTATAGTAATAATAATAACTAACGTTATCTCTAAATTTTTTTTAAAAAGTTATTACTGGTTTGAAATTTTTTAAAAAAAAAAAAATAAAAATATAAATCAACGTCATTATTGGATTAAAAAAATAATGTTGTTATAGTTTGAAATTTTCCAAAGAAAATAAACAGAAAGGAAAAAATAATAAAAATAGTTGAGTTTATAGTGAAGGGTAATTTTGTCAATAAATAGTTTAATGGTCAATTTTATGGATTTCATTTGGAAATTCCATCAATTTTAGTAGAATTTGAGTTAGACATAATCAATTCCATAGAATTCAAATCTGTATTCTTTCATTCAAAACACAATATTTTGAATTTCTAAATGAATTCCATAAAATTTTGTGGAGTTCATTTGTTTCAAACGGACTCTAATAATGAAAAATTATTAAAAATATTTTTCTGCAAGTTATTTTACAGAAACAAACGGAGCCTAAACTACTATTCAATTTGTATACATATCTATTAATCATTAATAAATAATGTTTTTGGAAGCGCCCCCCCCTCCCATCTCTCATCCCTCCGTGAGTTAGCTCATGTGCTCAACCAAGCTTGGATAGACATGAGCATCCAAAAATATTTTAGAATTGTATCAGGCTTGGGCTATATATATATATAGCCCTACTCAAACTCATTCTGAATCTAAACTTGAACGATTCTATTTTTATGTTCTAAAAGCACACACGAGAAATTATGAGTTAAAGATTAATTAAATGACTATTAGATATAATATAAGGAGCTACTTAAATGATTAATTATATTTAAATTCAATGGATAATCTCTATAAGATTAAAAATTCAATCCATAGTACACTAAAAAATAGCCTAGTGATAAGTACATTTATGACCTAATAAAAAAATTCAAATTTCGAATCGTTTCTCCAATACTTAAAAAAAAAAAAAAAAAAATTCAATCTGTAAAAAGCAGTTATTGAGAGATACAAATATAAACCTCAAACGGAAATTGTAATATAACAGGATGCGGTGGGGCACAATTGACAAAGTCAAGGGATTGACACTATTATGTGATTCGGTGTTAGGAATATACTATAATATTTTTATGTTATTTAAATATCTTTCTTAGAGAATTTTTTAACGATAAAATAAAATTCATTTTCACATTAATAGTTTGTTTTAGAGGGTAAAGTAGTAATTTGGGAGTGGGCAGAGAATATAAACCAAATCTATGACCATAGTATAAATATATAATAAATAATAGTAAATATTATAATAAATGCGATAATTAAATTGGACCAGCAATGCATATAAATATAATATAATGTATTCAATTTACACAACGGATTGGGAGATGGCTGTCATTTTCATAAGGTATATTACAGTACGGTCAGCCTCTCTTTAAATCCGAAAGAGATAGTTGCTCTTTGTCGTTTCTCTCAAGCAGAGGTACAAATATTAAACCAATGAGATCTCTCTATCTATAATGTATATACCAGCAAATAAATGTATGTACCGCGTACAATTTGCATTTGAAAATTACATAATGTCCCTCTACCCACTACCAATTTTTTGAAGAGTTTAATTTTAATACGGAAATTAAAAAAAAAGAAAAGAAAAGAAAGTATCTTACCATCTCATCCTACTCATTGCGCATAATAAAGTATTTTTTTATTGATTATCAAATTTACTCTTATTAATAATTAGTTTTAGTGAAAAATGATATAAAAATTAGGTATTTTGACAAAATTAATATTGTTGTAGAAAATATTTAAAAAAGTAATAATGAAAACAATAAACAAATAGTTAGAAATAATAACTTTTATCAAATCTTTCAAAAATAAAATTAATAAACAGTGTCTGATTACAAACTTTTTGGTCCTAAGTGTGCTTACGAGTCTATAAAAGAACTGCATGCCATGTTGACTTTTGGCTCGCAATAATGTTTTGAGTAGCTTTTAGAGTTTTGACTGGTTAAAATATTAAATATTACTTAAAAAATTATTCGGTAACATAGCATTTGGACTAATTTTTAGAGATTAGGATAACATTTTGTGAAAAGTTAACCTATATAACGTTTAGCTTTTTAGTGTTTCATGAAAAATTACTCAAACAGCTAACAGCTAAACGCTACTAAAACAGCAAACAACTACCGAAATAACTAATTTTGTCAAACAGACCATTTAGTTTTTTAAATAATGTTTAGAATCTTAAATAGGGCAAAAAGAAAAATACCTTTGCTAATTATACTGTTTAATAACGTAATATTTATAGTAGTATTTAGAGGTTGAAAGAATATATTTTATGAAATGTTACTCTCCTTGATGTTTAGTATTTGACAACGATTAATTAATTTTTCAAAATTATTTTATATTTAATGCCAATTAAATAATTATTTTATTGAATATTTCTATTTTAAATCACTATATAAACAATAAATCATCAACATCTAATGATTAATAACAGACCACTAGTAGAGAGAGATATACTAAATCATAATGTAACTCTTTTGTTTTAGGATTAGGGATATAGATTTAGACCTGGATCAATTATCAGATTATATATGTATTTACCATTAAATTATGTCGTAGTGTATAATAACGTAACTCTAATTATTTTTTTACTAATATTAAATAAATACATTATAATTAATTCACAAAGGATTAAAATATCTTATATTAAATTAATGGTTTGTCCTGAATAGTAAACACTTCTAGTTTTTAGGAGAAGTAGGCTTATTATACTCACTTGTTACTAAGATTAATTAATTTTAAATTTGGAATCAAGTGATGATTTGGACTAACAATTCAAGGACTGTGCTGAGTTTAATAATATACAAGAAATATAAATGTACATTCTCTATTTTCTATATTATATATAAAAGTGGGAATGAAGGAAAATAATGAGATTACTGATATTGTTCTTATGAAATCTAAGATATCCTAAAATAACCTTAGTTTTAACTAATTAAAAAATTTTAACCTAGAAATATATATAATATAGATAATTAAGCATTTTAAAAGATAATAGCATTTTTTTAAAAATTTTAAAATTTTGTATTATTACTTATTTGGTGTTTAATTATTTGTTTTTTATTTTCATTATTTATTATTGTAAAGTAATTAATAATAATAATTTAATAATTTTTAAAAATTTATTATAATTATAATTAATAATTTAGCTTCAACATTATTATTTCAAATAATATATGTAAATGAGACATTTAAAAATTTTTACATTTTTTTGAATTTATTTTAAATAAATATATCTAGATGATTCATATTTAATTTAGAAAGGGTATGGTTAAATTTCTTTAATTACAAATTATAATTTGGTTAGCAAAAAAATAAGATAGAAACTTATTATTTTTAAACATATTGAATTTAATTAGATATATTGATATTTGATATAATTCAAATCTTATTTCTATTAAAGAATATAATTTTATTAAAAATTTATTATTACTTATAAATATTTAATTTGACTTATTATATTGCATTTTTATTCTATTGTTAACGTGTATTTATTTACTACAAAAGATTACAATGAAAGTTATTAACAAAATATGTAAATTAATTATAAAACGAATAATAGAAACTATATGATGATTTTTATAAATCAATTTGATTTTTCCTTAAAAAAGAAAATAAGCAACGTATAATAATAACTGTATAAATCAATAAGTTGATATATAATTAAAAAAATATTAACTGCATATATAAAGTGTAATGTAATTTAACCACTTAATATAAATAAAAAATTATATTTTAATATTATATAAATAAATAATTAATTAAATATAAAAAATAAAAATATAACGAATATAGTTAGCTTCACGTTATAGTTATAGAGAAGACTAGACTAATAAAAATAATAAGAAGAACGTAAATTTTGATGTCCGCAGCAGGAAAAAGTCCACAAGCCACGTCACAGACATTTCTTATTCGTGTTTATATTGTGCGTGAAAATTATAATTGTTGGTTGGAATTGCAATAATGTGTTAAGGAATATTTCACTCAGAAGGTTTTTTCTGCCATCATGTCTAATTAAGGTCTTTCAAATGTGATATTTTGGTGATTGGTTTTATTTCAGTTCAACTTAACTAGGCTTATTATACTGTGTGAGAGACCTCGTCTCATATCACCCCACTACTTCGTTGGTTCCGCTAAATGGAAGCAGAATATACATTTATTTGGTTTGATACAATGTAATGTAATTTTATCAAAAATATAATGCAATAAAACAAATATGGTGTAATTTAGTAATGTAATTGAGAAAATCTATAAAATTTAATCGCCATTCCATTTTTATATTTTTTTTATAATTATATAATGTAATTAGCACTCCATTACCACTAATCATACTGCCACCACTCTAGCACCATCACAACCATCACTCTATCACCACTACCACCTCGAACATCACTCTATCACCGCCACCACATCATTATTAATACAATATATATATATTTGAATCAAAAGTTATTTGCTATATAAACTACTAAATATTTAGATTTATAAATTTATTTGAATTAAAAAAAAAATTAAAAGAAGGCAGAGCATGCTGTTGGTGGTGTTGGTAATAGAGTGGTTGAGGTTATAGTGGTGGTGGTGGTTGTGGAGTGGTGGTAGTTGTGGTGGTGGTAGTGTTGGTGGTGGTAGTTGTGGTTGAGGTTGTGGTAGTGGTAAAGCAATGTTAGTAGTGGTAAAGCAGCGTTAGTAATAGTTGTGGTGGTGGAGCGTGTTAGTGGTGGTTGTGGTGGTGAGACGATAGTCTTAAATAGCTTGAATCATAGAGTTTTAATTTAGGTGACTTAATGTAATTGGTATTACACGTACTTAATGTAATAGAGAATACATGTATTTTTTTATGTAATAAATCTTACATAAATTTAAGTCATATTAAAATCAGTAAAAAAATCGGAGAAATTTAGTATTAATTAAATTTTTGTTTGGTATTAAATTTAATCATGTTTTATTCTTTTTGTTTAATATTATGTACTAATCTTTTTTATTCTTTTTTGCAACTGTCAAATTTGAGACTGTTTTTTATTTGATATCAAAGTTTTTTTTAATCTATATTTTCAACTATATTTAATAAATATATTCAAAAATATTAAATTTAGGCGGTTAAATGGTATTGAACCCTCTAATTCCATGAACCTCTATCTTCACCGGTGTACTAATCGGTTAGGTTCTCAGAACACTCCTAAAATCCCAATGCTTAGTCCATAAATTCAAAAAAATCAAATTGTACAATTCTTTTATTTGATACGTAATATGACAAAATTATTAGCTATACCTAAAATATAAATAAAAAATGAATTACTCCCAAGTGGAATTGACATTCAAAATTATAGATTGGGTTCCGATTAAGAGTGGAAATTCTTTAGTTTGGGTAATGGGGCGAGCTTGGTAGATGGACCCGGCGGACGTTCATTTTTTTATTCTGTCTTTAGGCTTGAGCTTGTCATAAAAATGTATTGGGCTTTCTCTCTTTGTGGATTATGGATCATTGTTCATGTGCCCATCCTCTGCTGGGTTTCCTTTCCTAATACAAGTTGGTAAATCGTAGTCTTTAAAATAAACTTTAAGAATTGAGATAAATTTGTTCTTTATTGAATTTTGGCTGAATTCATAAACTCACCCATGAATTTTACAATTTTCATCATGTGGCACCCTAAACTTTGTTAATAACCCATCATGTATTTGAACTTATAAATTTTTGATAATATTGAACACCTTTCGACAATAATATCAATAATATTTAGGATTTTTGGCTTTTATTTGTAAAATATCGACTTGATATGTAGTAATAAGCATAACTTTTGGAATAATAATTTCCAGACACTTCATCTTCTTAATGAGTGCTTAATTGATCTAATTTTGTAAGTTGAAGTGTTTAATAAAATAATTTTTGCAAATTAAAGTGTTTAATATATGTATTTTTATAAGTCGAAGTGTTTAATAGTTCAAAGTAAAAGTTAAGGGTATTACAAAATTAAATTAAAAAAAATTCAGGGATGAGTTTATTTATTTAGCAATTGAATTTTATATACATACTAGATTTTGCATTTGATCACAAGATTGAGCGTGAAATGTATAAAGGAGAGTCTTAATATAATCGATTTTCCATAAAAGTCATTAATCTTTCATCCAACTGCAAAATAAGAAATAGAAAGCTACTCCTGATAACTACCAAAATAAGAAATTTGTATACTTAGACTTCATTTGTTATTTACTGTAATGATATAAAATATACTATAATCAATTTTTTTTAGCAGAATACATTAATTAACCCTTCAACTTTTTACTTTAATCTTGTGGTACCCTCAGCTTTTATTTTGACACATCAAACATTTCAACTTATAAAAATACATATATTAAACATTTTAATTTTAAAAAATTATTTTATTGAACACTTCAATTTGTAAAATTAAATCAATTAAATACTCATTAAAAAGTTAAAATTTATGAAAATTATTGTTCCAAAAAAAAGTTAAAATTTATGAAAATTATTGTTCCAAAAGATATGATAACTAGATATCAAATCAATATTTTATAGATAAAAGTCAAAAAGTCTTAAAATTATTGATATTAGTGTCGAAAGGTGTGTAATATTACTAAAATTCACAAGTTCAAGTGTACGATAAACCATTCGCAAAGTTGATAAGGTCATCAGTTTAAAATTGTAAAATTCATGGATAATTTTATGTATTCAGCCAATTTTTTTATAGTGTAAATTTAATCTCGGCTAAACACGTAATTTGGCACCTTAAACTTTAACAAATTTGCTAATTACACTCTTTTTTCAAACTTCATTCATGATGCACACGCGCCCTTTTTAGTGAAAGTTTGACAGAGCGTGGACTTAGCTCACAAATGGAGCGCGTCTGTCATTAAGTGTCCGTTACCAAGCAAAACGCCGCGGTATTTGTCATTGTTTCTTTGCCCTAGTGACAAGTAAAATGACCCCGTTTCACTTGGAAACCTCAGCCCCATCTTTTTTCCTTCTATCCATCTCTGTCTCAACCGCGTTTCTGCAATCAAACTAATACTAAATTTAAAATAAATAAATAAATTAAATTGAATAATCTCAATTTTGGCCATCCTTACCTCACACTTTACATATATATTTCATATTGGAAATGCTGACCTGTAGTCCAAATTTTCAGGCACTGTCCTTTGTGTGTATGTTTATATATATCAGGTTCAAACCAAAATCCACAACTTGTAATTGATCAACTTTCTCTGTTATACCATATTTTCAGTAGCAAAATGTTTGTATTTCTTTCCATTTTTTTTCTTCCTTATCTCATCTGCTACTGCTTGTGATCGCTGCGTGGACCAATCCAAGGCTGCATATTTCTCCAAATCCTGTACACTTTATTGTAGGAATTTTTTTTTTTTTTTGGTTTTGTTTTTTTGATTTTTTGGTAAATCTATTTGGTCATTCAATTGAAATGCCAAATTGGGTCATACGCAGATGATCTTTTGATGAGATTTTTAATGTGTAGTTTTGTTTTGTTGATTTGGTGCAGCTAGGGTTTAATGGTGGACAACTTGCAGCTGCTGTTCCTACTCTGTATAAAGATGAAGCTGATTGCGGTGCTTGTTTTCGGGTTTGAACAACGTCGTGGTTTTCATAGTTTGTTGGTGTTTGTTTGGGGGGGGGGGGGGGGGGGAGTTGAAACGGGGGGGGGAGTGAAACGGCGCCATTTTACTTGTCACTAGGGTCAAAAAATAGTGACAAATATGACGGCCTTTTGCTTGATAACAAACACTTAACGACAAGCACGCTCCATTGGTGAGCCAAGTGTATGCTCTGTCAAATTTTCACTTAAAGGGACACGCATGCATTACGGACCAAGTTTGAAGTCGCGATAAGATAATGTTTGAAAAAAAGGTGCAATTGACAAATTTGTTAAAGTTTAAAGGTGAAATTATGTATTTAGCATTTAATTTCAGCAAAAGAGTTTTAGTATATAAAATTTTAATTTTAATTTAGGAAAAATTACAATAAAATTTTTATAGTTTGCGAATACAATTAATCAGTTCCTATATTTTTTAAAATATATCAATTTTTTTTATATTTTGCTTCCCTTATGTTACTAGGTCTTTTTTTTGTCCAATGCTTGTATTTTTTTTTTTTTTGTTAAGCCTGCAAGAAAACAGAAGTCAAAAGAAAAATATTAAAGTTTCAATGTCGAGAAAATTACCTATGGTCCCTGTGATTTGAGGAATACAAATAGTGTGGACTTGTTTTTAAAAATGTGCCAAAGATTAGAAGAGATAAAAAAGGGTATTTTTAACGGTTTATAAGGCACTTAAGAGGAAAAACAAATTAGTGTATTTTCAAAAACATAAGGACAAACAAATTATATTTCATAAATCATAGCTAATGTACTGTAATTTTTCTTTTAAGTTATTACATAAAAATACAATTCTCTTATTTAAAAAAAATGATAAGGATGATGTGTATAATTAAAGATTTCTCTTCTAACTCCTCTCTATATACCTAAAGCTAGCAATATATATTTGGTTAAAGAGAAAAATTAAAGTGATTGAAGTAACAAAGAAGAAACTTAAGAGGGAGAAAAAAAAAAATCTATGGTATGGGCTAGAAGTATAAATGAGTCGATCTGATTGAGTTTGTCAGGCTCAAAGCCCGATGAATTTGAAAATTTTGAATTTAAGATCGACTCCGCGACAAATAAATCTCAATCCAAATTTATTTATTTCAACCTGTGTGATATATGTAAATTCATTTTAGTTCAATATACTCAATTGATAAATCAAGAAGGTCTAAAAGAGTTTCCGTAAAGAAAAGTATGTGGATTGAATTCATGCACAGTGGATCAAGCCTTCTTCTTGTGAGTTTAGTGCTGATTTTGGAACGTTGCAGAACAAGTCAATTAGTTATTTGATTTGTTGAGTCAATATTTGCTATTTGTTAAGTAATTGTCTGAGTCCTTAAAGCTAGGAAAGTAGTTGAGTTTTATTTCTAGTGAATGAGCTATCTTATTACAACCTCCAGCAGCAAAAGAACATTGAAAAGAAGAAAGATCTTCAGCTAAGGACAGGGTCTGCAATACTCTTGTACCCAACTCAAAGTAAGGAATTTCTATGTTTTTCACCAAATTAACTAGCTCGAGATGATCACATTCAATAATGACCTGTGTCAAACTCATCCCTACAGCCTTTTTGAGAGCAAAGATCATTCATTGCTTCACCCTCCGACTTCTCAGGTGATACTAGAATAACTGATTTACGAAAGCAGCGACCATAACCTCTCCTTTGGAATTCAGCGCAACAAAGCCAAAACCACAGCAATTTCCAACTTTGATATTTGCATCACAATTAAATTTGATCATGTGGCCTGTTGGAGCCTTCCATCTCTACTCAATATTTTTGACATCGGAGCTAGAAATTATTATTTCAAAAGTTATGGTAACCAGACATCAAATGAACATTTTACATATAAAAATTAAAAACTTTAAACCTATTATTATTAGTATGAAAAAGTATACAATATTATCAAAATTTTTAATTTTAGAGGCATAACATGTCTTTCTTAAAATTGAGAGTGTCACAAGATTAAAACAAGAAAATTGAAAGGTAATTTTCATTACGTAAGTTTCCGTAAAATAACTTGCAGGAAAATATTTTTCACAATTTTCCGTTGTTTGAGGTGCTCGGGAAAATAAGCCAATAGAAAATATTTTCTTGGTCAAAAGGAAAATTAAATTATTTTTTAAGGTAAATAACTTCCCATTTTCGAGAGAGTAAAACATTTTCAGGATATTGACAAACCCTATAAATCTATGTTTTTTTAATTTGTTAATCATCATAGTCACTATCACCAGTCACCATTTACCACCGACTATCACCACCAGTTGCAAAATACATTTTTTTGCATTCTTTTCATATTTAACAATAAAATTTTTAAATTATGGTTTTATGAGATAAAGGCTTTAATATTTTTAAATTATAAATTTATTTTTATTATTATTATTATTATTATTATTTATGGTTTTATGAGATAAAAGCTTTAATATTTTTAAATATTACAACCAAACAATGGAAAATAAGTCATTTGAAAATAAGTCACCCAGTCATTTAACTGCAAGTTATTTTACGGAAATAAATGGAACATTAATATTTTAAACTTATTAAATATCAAGAATGAAAATAAATTCAATCTAAGTAATGAGACGTTGGAAAAACATATCAGGGAGAACCGACTAGGTAGGTTCAAGTGACATTTCAACCCTACCCACAACTCATTCGCTGATTTTTTCAATATCAGTGGATTCCAACCTCCACTTAGTTTCACCCATGTCTAATTGAACTATGAGCTAGAGGTCTTTTTACTTTCTTTTGGGTCTTCATCACTTGTACCACAAAAGGAAATTTGAAAGGTTAGTGTTTCTTTTTCCCTCAGTGAATTAGAACATTCTATATTCAATAAGCTAATATATTAATTAATAAAAGTGTCTAGTTTGACAAATCACACATATTAAAAATTTAGTTAACAACAGCTATTTTGCTATTGTTTACCCTTAATAACTCATTAAGATATTAATAAAAATCTTTCACTTAATGAACAATCATAAATATTATCATGGAAAAAGTAACTTTTTACATATATAAATTTAGAAACCTTACAAATATTTTGAGACAATAAAAAGAGAAATAACAAGCAAATAAAATATGATGGATGGAGTATTATCTTTGTAATGCAATCTATTTATTTATCTATAAAAGTGGGAATAGGGGGGAATAATGAGATTTACTATATCAACTTTAATGAAATTTAAAATCTTCTAAAGTACCCTTAATGATGCCTAATTAAAAAATTATAGTTTATTAGTTGATTAGATATAATTTATAAAAATTATTTTTTCAGTTAATCATGTATAGCCTGATTATTTTTTCACTTATGTAAGGAGTGAGAGGTTTCGAGTTCAAATCCTCTCGACCATAAGTGTTTTCACCAAGTTGATTAATGTGTAGCCCACAGTATTATTTCGGCCATCAAACCTCCTAATGAATAAAAAATTTTATTTTTTAAATAAATACATATAAATATTTAAGCATTTTAAAATTTTAATTTTTATTGTTATTAAATTTATTTTTTAATGAATATATATGATAATGAGATTTTTGAAAATTTTTTATATTTTATTTATTAAATAATGAGATTTTGGAAAATTTATATTTTATTTATTAAATATTTAATTACTTTTAGGGAAATATATATAAAAAAAGAAAGAAAATATTTTTTCTTTATGTTTATATGATATGATCGGATATTTTTTTTTTAAAAAAATTCAAAAATAGAATATATATAATATTTTATTTAGGAGAGAGATAAAAGAAAAGTATATTATTTTTTATTAATATTTTTATTTTTATGTTTATAAGATTTTGATTGGATAAATTTTTTAAAAAAAAGTAAATTTTCAAAGAAATTTACATAATAAACCCTAGACAGCTAAACAGTGGTTAAAAATTTTTAATTTTAAAAAATAATATTTTTAGTGACATATTTAAATATCTTATATATTGAAATTTTTTTTTTTTTTTTTGTTAAGTGATTACAATTTATTGTTTGTATAGCCAGCAATATTATTTCAGGGCATCAAGCCTCCTAATAATCGAAAAAAATAATTTTTTAAAATAAAGTTCATATATATAATTAAAGCAATTTTAAAATTTTAAATTTATATTTACTAAACATTTATTTTTTAATGAATATATATTGATAATGAGACAATTTCAAAAATTTTTATATTTTCATTTCATTAAATATTTAATTCTTCTAAATATAATATTTCTTTTATTAATATTCTTTTTTCTTTATTGTTTGTATGATATTGATGATTATATTTTTAAAAATAAATTTTCAAATAGAATATATATAATATAATATTTTATTAGGAGAGAGATAAAAGAAGAAAAAGTTATATACTTTTGATTTAATTATTTTTTTCTTATGTTTGTCCATATATTGATTGGATATATTTTTTAAAAAAGTAAATTTTCAAATAGAATTTACTAATAAACTTATGATGGTAAACAATTGAAATTTTAATTTCTTTAAAAATATATATAATATTTATGATATATTTATATATATATACATTGAAAATATTTTTCTATTAGGTTGAGTTTTGAAAAGTTTTTATTCATTAATAATAATAATAATTTTTTATTTTCTTTTTCGTTATTGAATAATTTGTAACTACTATCATTTTAATTTAGTAAGAGATTTATATCTCCTTTGTAATAAATAGATGGCCTATTGATGGTTAAAAATTTTTAATTTTCTTAATATTTTTTTCTCTTATATCCTAAATCTGTTTGACTTAAAAGTATGTGCATATATTTCTTTGTCTGATACACTGAGTAAATAATACTGTCATTGTGGTTAAAGTGATTTCCATTATCAATTCAAATAATTTTCTAATTTCTTTTATTTGACCTAGTAGTAAAAATAATTTATTATTATTCTTCACTATAGTTGTATATAGATATTGATTTAGGGCTGAGAGCAGGGGGTTGGAGATTGAGTGATGACTTGTGACTTGATTTTCTTTTTGAACACCTATTACGGTTTTAAAAATCTGCATTTATAAATTATGGACTAAATGATTAGGTCTAAGGATTGAGTTGAACTTTATTCTAAGATCACTTTATTATGTAAAAATAGAATTAAGTACGTAATAAGTAACATTGCAAGTAATTTGTACGGCAAAATATAATACAAATTAACCACTTATATTTATTTTAATATAAACAAAATTTATGATATATATATAATGAGTATAGTCAATATGCAACTCGTGTCATATAAAAGACTAATCTATATAAATACTTAAAGATTTTTATGTCCATATAATAATTTAAGATATTATGAAATATATATACTTAAGGTTATTTACCCTTCTAATAAATGTGCTTTTCAAAAATTAAACTTATTTTCATTATTGCGAGAAATTGAGGTTGCTTAACATGTTTTCGCGTAGGTATTGATTAAAAGATTTTAATGATCAAATAATAAGCTAAATAATGATACATTAGTTTTACTCTTTAAGAATTATAAGGTCAAACATATAAAAACTACATTCATTTAAATGATTTACCTATCTCATTGCCAAACATTTTAAATATTTAGAAATCAATTTTAGATGTGATTTCTTAATTATTCAGTTTAATAAATTATTATTTTATTATTCAATATTCATTTTCGGACAAAGCAAACAACTCATAGGCTCTATTTTTTTTCCGTAAAATAACTTGCAGAAAAATAATTTTCATAATTTTTCGTTGTTTGCAGGAAAAATAAGACAAGGAAAAATATTTTTCTGGTCAAAGCAAAAATAAGTCATTTTCGTAAATTATTTTTCAAACTTTGACCAATTTATTATAAAATTATAAATCTATATTTTTTAATTTATTAATTATTGGTAACCATTACCATCATTCACTATTCACCATCAGTCACCACTATCAGCCACCAGCGACTACCATCACCGGTTGTCAACGAATTTTATAATTTACTTTTTCTTGCATTATTGTCATATTCAATAATAAAATTTTCAAAATATGAAATTTATATTATTATTATTATTATTATGGTTTTATGAGTTAAAAATTTTAATATTTTTAACTAATTAATATTTTTAACTAATTTTTAATAATACAATCAAATAATAGAAAATAAGTCATTTAAAAAATATTTTCTAAAGGTAAATTAATTTTGAAAAGAAACGGAGTCTTAAATTAAAAAATTAAAGACATTTTAATAATATTTTTTTTAAAATATAAAAATAAACTACTGAACTATTTGGCATTATTATTTATTATCCAGTTGTCTGACTTTAACTTGAGGTTGATGTCTTATTTTGTGGGACACGGAGATAATGCTCATTGCCATCATCGATGACCTCAGCATTTGGCTTGGCGTCTTTGCGGTCTTCTTTCAAAAGGCGTGGGTCGTCTTTACGACGCATCCTTTGAACATCCAGATCATTCTAATTTCTAAATGTGATAAGACTTGAGGAAAGTTGTTCTATAAATAACTTACCACAATTTTTTTTTTTTTTTAGAAAAACTTGCCACAAAATTTAAAAAATATATATAGAAAAATAAATTTTGACCTTTTCATTTAAAAAAATTGTTAGCTTTATTTTGTTAAGGAAATTATTCTGTAGTAATATATATTATTTAGAGGCTCCGTTTATTTACGTTAATAAAAAATAATTTACTTGTGAAATTATTATTATTTTAACAACTTATGATTAATTTTTTCATTGTAATATTAAAATTATAATTTATAAGAATATAAAATATTTTTAAAGAATTTATTATTAAATATGAGAAAAAGATATTTAAAAATGATAAATTATGTTAGTTGCTCAATATTTATGATTAATGGCGGTTAAAGATACAAATCATCGGTCGTGATTAATAATGATTGCTAACAAGGATTACTGGTTATTAATAAATTAACATGTATGTATATTTATAAGTTTATAATAAATTTATCGTATGTTCATAAAATTTTTTTTAAATTAAAAAGTTAATTTTTTTCAAAATGATTTAATTTTATTTTGATTAGAAAAAATATTTTTATTTTGACTGATTTTCTTGAAATTCAAAATAAAATAATAGTTGATTGTGATTTAAAAAATTTTCATTCTTCATTATTATTTTGTTTATTTTTTAAATAAAAAAAATTTATACTATTATTTACTCTAACAATTAATTTTCTAGGCGCATTAACAAAATAAAATTTTACCAGTTATCAAACATAAATTGGTCAGACTGAATTCAGTCGTAATAAGTGTGAATTATGTTTAAAAATTAGAAAGTAAACAAAAAAATGTGGAAGGAAAAATCATTGACGTAATGTGTACAGAATATATATTTTTATATTTTTAAAAATTGGCATTGACCTAATAAAATAGAACAACTAACTCTCAAGAATAAATCTGGTAAGTTATAAGTTGACAACGTCAATAATTAGTGCTTTCTCATGCAAATTAACTAAGATTCTTTTCATATTTAGCAGAATTCACACGTATTACGTATTTTTAATGATTACCTTAAATAATATATATCTAAACATAATTATTTGATTTTCAATCAAATATCATAATTACTCGATATGGGATTAAGATGTATGTATAAGAATTAGTATGGAAAAAAATAGGATGAATCTCCATATCTGTAAACTATCCATGAATAAGTAAATGAACCTGGTTAAGGAAGCCATCTGTGTTCATTTCTCTAACTCTATCCATCCATCGGTACTGTTTAATTTTTCTAACACTATGTTTGGATTTGTGGATAACAGGAGAAGAAAGAAAATTGAGGAGGAAAATACTACTAATTTTCTTTTTTTCATTTGTTTGGGAATAAAGAAAGTACAGTAGTAAGGAAAATTTAGAGAAAAAATGAATTATGAAATCCACATATCATTTTCTGTTCAACATGTAAGAAAAATTAGGAGGAAATGATTAAAATTATAATTTTACCCGTATTTCTTATACTTTATTGGAAAAAATAAAGGCTAAACTCACAATTTTACTATTCATAAAATTATTTTTTCTGTTTATATTCCTTTCAAATATCCAAGCATTAAGGGAAGAAATTCTTCCATATTTTCCCTCATTATTTTCCTTTCATATTTTCTTTCCTCTCAGAATTGTTATCCAAACAGACCTTATAAAAGAATTGAAAAAGAAAATTTTAAAAAAAGAACTGCAATTTATTTTTAGTACAAGAGGGAGTTGATTGGGCGATAAAAATCAATGACGACGATCCGTTAGGCGATCAAATGTCGTGGCGAAAAATCAATCAGCAATGATGGACGGTGCATAGCCCGCCACGTGTATAGTCCAATCTACTGTTACTAAAAATCCTCGCGTCCAGAAGGTTAGCCAATAGGCCGCAATTGGCCTATAAATATTTGACCAATCACATTTCTTAAAAAATCCGTTTCTCCTTTTACAAGGACTTTGTCTCTTTCACTGAAAGCAATTCAGAAAACAGAGAATCAATTAATCTATGGCGGAGAAGAGTTTCAAATACGTGATCGTCGGTGGTGGTGTCGCCGCCGTGAGTTTCTTAACTGATGATTTCTCTTCTCTGTTTGTTTGTTGAAAATTTTTGCTTAACGATCGATTTGATTTGATGATATTCGTTTTGTTGTTGAATGCTTGCCCGATTTTTGGCTTTTTTTTTTATTTTTTAAATTTTGGCCGAATTGATTTGAGTTGAATAGGAGCTTCTTTTTTTAGTTTTTTTTTTTTTTTCATAGATCTGAACCATAGCTGCTAGGCTAGTTTCGGTCATATGATTCCTGCTGTTCGCTGATTGTCCATGTGAATCTTTGTTTATTTCTGGATTAATGTTGAAACCGTACAAATGCTGAAATCTGGTGCGTTTTGAGCTTAAATTACTTGTTAGGTAGGCTTAAATCATCAATTGTAGCTCATCTGATCAAGTGTTAATGAGTTGAACTAGAGCTGTTGAGAAACTGGAGGGGAAGAGAGAACGAAATTGGATTCTCTTTAAGTTTTTGTTGCCTATGCGCCTTGACGATTGAACCAAAGATTACAAAATAAGTAAGGAATTTTTTGGGTTCGTCGTGTGGTGGGGTAATTAGAATGTTTTATCCTCGTGAAATAAAAAATTTGATTTGTTGTGTATATTTCTTCTCTAGATCCTATTTATGTAAACATAGGCGGAACATTTGCATGGGAGGTTTCCTTATTTGCTGTAAGATGCTCTGGTGAATTGGATAATTGCATTGTGAAATGAGGTCTTCATTGGTGTAATTACTATAGTCCTCATGTTTTAATCAAATATATTAGTAAGGACCTCAATTTTCAAAATTACTGAATTTAATCCTTGCGTTATAATTCTATTATACTATGAGGTCCAATGGTTAATTTTTTTGTTAATTGGTTACCCTCAAGGAGAGTTACTATGTAGATACTAAATAGCTTGAAATTATAAAAAATGGTTAGAACCTTATAGTTTAATGAAATTATAATACAAGGACAAAATAGTATAATTTTAAAAATTAAGGTCCTTTAATATGTTTGACAAAAACCTAGGTACCACACAGTAATTACCCGTCTTAATTGAGGCAAACTCATCTAAACTAGTGATGCATGTGCTTATGCGCTTATGGAACATGCTCTGTTGATTCTTCATTGGGTAAAAGGAACTGTTTTCTTAACCTAAGGTAAATAAGATTTTCCCATTCGCTTTATTGCATTCGTTGGGGTGCATTGTGAAATGACGTCTTTATTTAGTCAAACTCATCTAAATGTGATGGATGCATGTCCTTATGTGCTGATGGGATATGCTCTGTTGATTCTTCATTGGATAAAAGGAACTGTTTTCTTAACCTAACACAACAAGATTTTGCCATTTCACTTTATTACATTCATTGGAGTGCATTGAGAAATGAGGTCTTTATTTAGTGAAACTCATTGAAATTTGATCCAGGTGCTTATGTGTTACTACCTGTCCAATTTGGTAATAAATGAAAATATATAGGAACAGATGATGAATGGCTGTTGCTATTATTGTAGGTACTAATTCTTTTTTTATTCCATTTTTATTTTCTCGTTGCCTTCTTTAAAGCTTTCAATGTTGTCGTGGTGATGGAGCACGTTTTGTTTAATTCGTCGGAGATACATTGGTGATAGTAGTTGTGGGGCATGACTTTTTTGTTATTTTTTCTCTTTCTGAAAGTTAATCCTTTTGAAACTGCAGGGATATGCAGCTAGGGAGTTTGGAAAGCAGGGGGTTCAGCCAGGTGAATTGGCAATCATCTCCAAGGAGGCGGTATGCTTCTACTACGCTCAATTTGATAGTCAATCAAATACTGAATTCATGGGACAACTTTTGATTGTTTAGTTATTACCATAGGAATGAGATTATTGATTGCCCCCTGTTAATGTTTTGCCAATTATGGTAACAAAAATTGGTCTAGAATTGTGTATGGTCCTACTTTTCAACTTTATACAGATAATGACTATACAAGTCTTAACAAACGGTATATTAGTTGATAAATTAATTATGTAACATACGAAGTTCATTAAATGGGAATAAACAACTGAATAATATATCTGTTAGTTGTAAAATATCCAAATTTGTGATTTGCATAAGTGAGTTGTTAAATAGATTACATAGGTTAAGTTTATGGAGTTGTTTCTTATTCATGATCCCTCTATGTTGTATTTGGTTATCATCCAATGGAAATATTTATGAAATCTCGGAAATGAGAAAATCGTTAATTAGAAATACGCTTATGTTTAGGTCTTCTCATCTTAGCACCAGTGCCGCGAGATGCTGTTTTTTCTATTTTGTTTATTAATTCATCCACCGAACTTTTATTTTTGTCACTCTTGCAGGTAGCTCCTTATGAACGTCCCGCACTTAGCAAGGCATATCTTTTCCCTGAGGGTAAATTATGTTGCCTGTTTTACATATATCGTGGCCACTGAATTTTCACCATTTTCCACATTATATAGCTTTTTCATCAAGAGAGCTCTCTTGCAGGAACTGCAAGGCTTCCAGGATTCCATGTCTGTGTTGGGAGTGGAGGGGAGAGGCTGCTTCCCGAGTGGTACAAGGAGAAAGGTGATACACTTTCTTAGTCATCTTGTATAATGTATGTGTATGAGAACTTTTGGGCCAATAGACAGAATAGTGCTGAAATGACGAATCCAATTTGTTATCACTTGTCACTCACTTTTATTTGTTTACTTAATGTTCATTTTCGGTAAGCTTCTAGGCAGAGAATGGCAAAGGTATCATTGCTCTCTCTGAATTCTGTACTTGCAGGAATAGAGTTGATCCTTGGCACAGAAATAGTTAAAGCAGATCTTGCTGCCAAGACTCTCACAAGTGCAGCTGGAGAAATCTTCAAGTATAATATTTTGATTGTCGCAACTGGCTCTACTGTAAGTCCTACATCCAATGGGTTTTGCAAGCAAGAATTTCCGGACTTCTTTATATGCTTCCAATGAAAATTTATTCACATTTCTGGTCTGATGTAGGTTATAAGATTGTCAGATTTTGGTGTCAAAGGTGCTGATGCCAAAAATATCTTCTACTTGAGAGAAATTGACGATGCTGATAAGCTTGTAGAAGCAATTAGAGCGAAGCAAAATGGGAAGGCTGTGGTTGTTGGAGGCGGATACATTGGTCTTGAACTTAGTGCGGCACTGAGAATTAACAATCTTGATGTTACCATGGTTTATCCTGAACCTTGGTGCAGTAAGTGGATTGTTCTACTACTCTCTACTTGTTAAAATAGCATTGAGATTAACATGCTGTCTCTTTTTCGTTTGTCTTCATTTAACCCTTAGATTACTAACATAATAATTTCTATGCAGTGCCTCGCCTTTTTACTGCGGGCATAGCTGCTTTCTATGAGGGGTACTATGCTGATAAGGGAATCAAGATTATCAAGGGAACAGTTGCTGTTGGTTTTACCTCTGATTCGAATGGAGAGGCAAGTAGCGACCATCTGATTAAAAGTGATTATTTTAGAGTGGATAAGTTTTTGGTGGGACTGAAAGTAGGGTGAATTGTTTCTTTATGTTGCTTCTTTCAGGTAAAGGAAGTGCAACTTAAGGATGGTAGGGTGTTAGAAGCTGATATTGTTATTGTTGGTGTTGGTGGAAGGCCACTTACAACATTATTCAAAGGACAGGTTGAAGAGGATAAAGGTGGAATAAAGGTTAGTGCAACTTGTGATAATTCTATATTAAGTTCTTGGACTTACGTACTGATTGGTATTTAAATATTCCGAAAAAATTTTTTTCCTACCCCACGGGACTGTGTGGAAATTCTTGGATGCTTTGATTCTTCAGCAAGTGATAGACATTCGTGAATTCATAATTTTTGAGTTTGTTTGGCAAAATTAATTGTTTTGCTATCTATTAACTGCGTTTAAATATTATTTGAGTAACTTTTCGCTAAAAGTTAAACGTTATGTGAGTTAACTTTTTATAAAATGTTAACTTTTAAAAATAGTTATTTAAAAAACTGTTGCCGAACATGACCTTTGTATTAAACAACTTCCTTTATTGCAGACTGATGCATTTTTTAAAACAAGTGTTCCGGATGTGTATGCTGTTGGTGACGTAGCTACTTTTCCTTTGAAATTGTACAATGAGTTGAGAAGAGTAGAACACGTTGACCATGCCCGAAAATCAGCAGAGCAAGCTGTGAAGGTATCTTTTCTGCTTCTGCATTTTTCATTTGATGATTCTACTGGAGGTATCAACCTGAAAGGGTTTCTATGTTTTTCCCCCTTTAGAAAAGGAGAAAAATACCTTTCTGGATTATCAAAATAAGCTATTTTTACTCGTTCTTGTTTCTTTAGGCCATTAAAGCAAGCGAGGAGGGGAAAACAATTGATGAGTATGATTACCTTCCATACTTCTACTCTCGTTCGTTTAGTCTGTCCTGGCAATTCTACGGTGACAATGTTGGTGAGACTGTGCTCTTTGGAGACAGTGATCCAAAATCACCAAATCCTAAGTTTGGATCATACTGGATTAAAGATGGAAAGGTCATTGGAGCTTTTCTAGAAGGTGGAAGTCCTGATGAAAACCAGGCTATTGCTAAAGTCGCAAAACTCCAACCAGCTGTTGATAATTTGGATCAGCTGACAAAAGAAGGTCTTGCCTTTGCCTCTAAGATTTGATTTTGATTGTTTCCTTATCAAATATGGCACTCTCGTGGCTTTTTCGTTTTAGCACTTTCAGATTGTTGCATAAAATCTTTTAACTCTTATCATTTTCTTTGGTTATGATGTACACGATTTTGGTTGGGATGATTATTGTCTTGTTAATTAAATTTATATAAAATTTAGTTAAAGAGTATAATTATTTAATATATTATTACATTTATGATTAATTATTTTAAGGTTATTTTCTATTTTAATATGTTATATAGAAAATATTAATTTAAATATTTAACTTTAATAATATTTAAAAGTTACGTGGTGTTTTTAAGTAATTATAAATAAGATGATCAAATGGAAATATTAATTTTGAAAAAAAAAAAAGCAAAATTTTAATTTTGATTTAATTAATATTAGTTTAGTGAGCGAATTTGTAAGCCAGCTCGTAAGTTAGGCTCCTTTATAAGCTTGTTTACATTCCTACTTGGGGGCCTAGCCTAGCTGTTGAGCTGATGAAATAAATGTCACCTAATTATAGGTCTCATAATGCTTTCCTTTCAGTGAGGTTAGAATGGGTCAGTTACTGAGAAGGTACTACGGTCTTTCGTTTAATCGTTTTTGGTGCAGCAAGGGGAGTGCTAATTCATAAATATCATGATATATCATACAATGCAAAATAGCATATCCAAGGCAAGCTATTTCTGTCAACTGCAAATTGAAATGAATTATTAATTACTCTTCAATGGCATAGAACTCAATAGATTCATGGAACGAAATTCACTTTCACCATTACACAACCCTAGTATCAAGGTCGTCAAAAATTTCACCAGTCAAAATATATAACTGCAGAACTACATCAATCTGACAAACAATTCAATGCCTAGTTTAAGAAAAAGCTCTAAATCAAAACAAAAGAGATATGTTTGATGATATAACCGGACAAACTCTTTAGTCGAAGAGACTGAAACCCATATCCTGCAAAACGAAAAATAAAAATATAAAAGAAAAGACCAATTAGACAATGAAGAGAAGCTGATGGCATTTAACATTATAAGCGTTCATTTCAATCATCTATCTATTTTCTTGATACGTCCATTCATCGTGTAAGCCTTTTGATCTAAGATGGTTCTTGTTTGTGTAGAATATATCATTCTAATTATGCATAAGATAAAAATGTTGGAAAAGCTAATCTAAATTATGATGTGAAAAGTCCAATGCAAGAAATCAACCTTTTGGTCATCGTTTACTCTTGTATGACTATGCATATATTAGAGTGAAATTAGAAACAAGTAATTCTAAAACCAGAATTCAGGCGTGAAGACTCACATCATCTGACTCCTCTTTCTCCTCCACCTTTTCCTCTTTTTTTGCCTCAGCTGCAGCAGCTGGAGCAGAGACAGCACCACCAGCTGGAGCAGCAGCTGCAACAGCAACGCCACCACCAGAAGGCACTGATGCCAACTTCTCCCGTCCAGCAGCAATAAGCTCAGTTATATCCTTACCCTCAATTTCTGAAAGAAGAAATCTGACCTTATCGTCATCAACATCAGCTCCAACTGCACATAACATATAACAATTTAACATATTAAAAATAATTAACTAACACTTTGCTTTCCATGAAAGAAAATGTATAGGACACAATACACAAAATTACAAAAACATCAACACTGGGATCATCTACAAGGCTGAGATATTGAGAATTTGAACTGCCATACAAATTGCTTTGGCATAAGCAATATTATTCAAAAATTAAGCATAAATAGCTTAGGTTCTTGTCATTTCTCAAGAATGCAATTTAAACTGGAATATTCTAAAATTAGCACTCGAAAAAAAAAGGGAAAATAGAACAGGCTCAAGACCATTCACCAAATACAGACACAAGTGGAATTCCTAAAAATAACAAAACAGAAGCCATGTATGATCTATTAATCACTACCCACTTCACTATAAAGCACAAACCAACTAAAAAAAACCTAAAAGAGGGAAATTTTAAAGGAGCACAAACACATTACATTAATGAACACATATAAGTCGATTTCTGCGCAGTAAAAGATAAAGTAATAAAATTGCATAAAGAGAAATAAGTACCGCAGCTGAGGATATCTTTGATATCATCAGCGGAGGGGGCGGCGTTGCCTCCTAACACGGCCAGCAAATATGCAGCAACAACCTTCATCTCGGTCTGTCTATAACCAAACAAAATTCAATAAAATTTAAATGTCAATCAAATTAAAAGAAACTATAAATAGAAATGAAGAGGCAGAGCAATTACAGGAGGCGCTCTGAATCTGCAGCGGAGAGAAGAGAAGTGTAAAGTGAATCGCTAATTTTGCACTGCAACTCGAATAAGGTGACGATGCAGAGAATATATGCAGTATGCAGCTAGGGTTTTAGTTGGACCGGGTAGACGTACAAAACGGGTTTGGATCGGTTAGAGAGCAAAGTCAAGTTACCCGCTTTAAAACGATGAGTTTTATGTGAATATTCAATTGGTTCGATTAGTTTTAAGTCGATTGTTAAACTGAACAGAATAAAATAAATGAATAAATCAGAAACTAAAAAAAAAAAAAAACGAGTTTTCAATAACTAAATTGAACTGAAATAGAGGAGAAACCAAATCATTATATTATATTCATTTTTATATATGAAACAATGACAATTATCTAATTTCTGCAGAAATAAATTAAAACAAGTGTGATCCTAGAGCTCAACCCGCATCTTACTTGGTTATTCTCAAAACCATAAGGCCTACAAATTATACAATTCATACCAAAACCATTTGCAAAGACAAAATTTTTCATGAAAATCACTTTCCATTTCAATATTCTTCTTAACCTACATTAGACACAATTGTCCTTCATTAGAGGCAAATGGAAAATGGGCTCTATCAGATTTACCAAAGGGTAAGAAACCCATGACTCAAAATGGGTATATAGAGTGAAGTATAGACTTGATGGTAGTGTTGACAGGTACAAAGCACGATTAGTCTTAGATTTAGAGTTTTAGGTTTGAAGAAGAGGTTTCAATTCTCATTGTAATTTTTTCTGTGTATAACTCCTGTCTTATAGACAATTTAATATAACTCTAGGGATCCTTTATCGTCTAATTTAGGAAATGATTGATCCCACCATTCAGGTGGTCAATCCTTTCCTTTTACTATACAAGGATTGATTTTAGAGATCATATATCGTCTAATTTAGAAAATGATTGATCCTACCATTAAGGTGGTCAATCCTTTCCTTGTATAATTTATTCTTCTAACACTCCCCCTCAAGTTGGGTCGTGGGATCTTCAACACCCAATTTGCACAACGTTTCATGGAAGACTCGCCCTGTCACTGCCTTGGTTAGAATATCTGCCAACTGATCCTCATATCGAACATATGGTAGACTGATGATCCGTCCTTCTAATTTCTCTATAATGAAGTGCCGATCCACTTCAATATGCTTCGTCCTGTCATGTGCACTGGATTTTTTGAGATGCTAATTGCAGCTTGGTTATCACACCTAAGCTCACGCGTACTTTGAGGTGGAAATCCAATCTCAGTTAGTTGCTTCTAAATCCATAATAGCTCCGCTAATTCCCGAGCTACTCCTCTAAATTCTGCTTCTGCACTAGACAGGGCTACAACTTTCTGCTTCTTGCTTTTCCAAGTTACAAGGTTCCCACCAACAAAAGAAAAATATCCCGATGTCGATCTCCTGTCTACTGGATTCGCGGCCCAATCAGCATCCGTATACCCAAGTATCTCTAAGTGTCCAATTTTCCTGAACATGATTCCTTTCCCTGGTGACCCTTTCAAGTATCCTACAATTCTCAAGGCAGCATCCATATGTTTCACCCGTGGCTTGTGCATGAACTGGCTCACTACTCTAATAGCATATGCTATGTCAAGTCTAGTGTGTGAGAGATAAATGAGCTTCCCTACTAGTCTTTGGTAACTCTCAAGATCTGTCATGTCTGCTTCCTCTTCTATTTTTGGACCATGATTCACCACGATAGGGGTCTCAGCTGGCTTACAGTCAATCAATCCAGTCTCAGTTAGGAGATCAAGGATAAATTTTCGCTGAGAAATGAAAATCCCCTAATTTGATCTTAGTACCTCGATTCCCAAAAAATACTTCAGTCCCCCCAAATCTTTCATTTCAAATTCTTTAAACAAGTTTCCCCGGAGATGTGCAATTTCTTCTGTATCATTGCCTGCAGCGATCATGTCATTGACATAGATAATTAGGCATGTAATCTGCTCTCCTCTTCTCTTTAAAAACAAAGTGTGATCCGAGTTGCTCTGTCGATACCCGTAGCGATTCATCGCAACAGTAAATCTTCCAAACCATGCTCTAGGTGACTGTTTTAGCCCGTAGAACACCTTCTTCAGTCGACATACTTCTCCCTATTGAAATCCCTTAGTAAACTCTGGTAGTGCTTCCATATATACTTCTTCCTTGAGGTCACCATGAAGAAAGGCATTTTTCACGTCAAACTGATGAAGTGGCCAATCCAGATTTGCTGCCACTGAGAACAATATTCGGATCGTAAATTTTTGCTCTTGGACTGAATGTTTCTGAGTAATCCACTCCATATGTCTGAGTGTATCCATCTGCCACAAGCCGAGCTTTATATCTTTCTATGGTTCCGTCTGCACCCAACTGTCTTCTTTCTAGTAGGTAGTTTGCACTTTTGCTAGGTTCCATTTTTTTTCAAGAGCCTCCATTTCAACTTCCATAGCCTGTATCCATTCCTTCTTTTGTTGAGCCTCCTGTACTGTTCTAGGAACAGCTTCAGTGTATATTATTGTTGTGAACACTTTCGTTACTTCGGACAAACTCCCCCTGCCAAGGTTAGCGACTGGATATCTGGACATTCTGGGTTCATGTTCTGGTGAGTATCTCTTCAGAGGTATACCCCGGGTGCTTCTATGAGGACGAATATATCTCCATGTAGTCTCAACTACTTCTGTCTCAGGAGCTGCATGTTCATGTTCAGAGTAATGTGAAGCAGAAGTAAAATCATTATGAACTTGGGTACTTACCTCCTGGACATCCAACTGTGGAGTCCTAGGTGTGTAGTTGAATTCGGTAGTTTTTACATTGTCTAAAGCAGGCTCAATGGATTCACACTCAATGAATCCACTAGCTTGTTTGTTGGATTCACCGACAGACAGAGTTGCACTGAGTAACCAACTCAGTGGGTCAATTTCTATTTTAGTCTCCCCCAGACCACTGTGTTGGGTGTGGTAAAAATATTCAGTTTCAAGAAAGTCGCAGTCCATTGTGGTGTATATACGATGGGTTTTGGGGTTATAGCAGCGGTAGCCTTTTTGGTTAATCCCATATCCTACAAAGACACATTTGACTGCGCAGGGATCAAATTTCAAACGTTCAGTCTTTGGAATATGAACAAAGATTGAGCATCCAAAAATTCGAGGTGATAGTGCCAAGGCTAGGGACACTTGGGTGTGTTCAGAGAGAGATTGTAGAGGGGTTTTTAGGTTAAGTATCTTAGTGGGTAAATGGTTAAGAAGGTGCACTGCAGTGGCTACAGCTTCAGGCCAAAAAGATTGAGGAACTTGAGATTCAAGCATTAAGGCTCGGGTGATTTCAAGAAGGATTCTGTTTTTTCGTTCGGCTACACCATTCTGTTGTGGGGTGTTCAGACAAGTGGTTTGGTGTAGTAACCCATTTTCCTGGAAGAAGGTTTGCATGGCAAGATTGATAAATTCCCCCCATTATCAGATCCGAGTATTCTAATTTGTTTTTGAAATTGGGTATGGATGAGATTGTAAAAATGCATAAATTTCTGTGGAACCTCAGATTTGTGGTCTAAAAAATATACCCATGTTATACGAGTACAATCATCAATAAATAACACATTGGGTATGATGAGATTGTAAAAATGCATAAATTTCTGTTGGGGAACCTCAGATTGTGGTTCTAAAAAACTATACCCATGTTATACGAGTGTTACAATCATCAATAAATAACACAAAATACTTAAAAACATTATTTCCAGAGGTTCAGAGCAGGATCCCATTACATTAATACTTAAAAACATTATTTCCAGAGTTCAGAGCAGGATCCCATACATCAGAGTGCACTAAATCAAATGCATGTTCAACCCTAGTGTTACTAGGAAAAAAAGGCTTCCTATGGTTTTTTGCCAAAACATAAGTATCATAAGGAGTATTATTATGAAACTGAGGAAAAAGGATTTTGAGATAACCATGTGACGGGGTCCCAATCGTCGGTGCCACAACCAACTCTGTCGACCAGTCATCCCATGAGCTAGTAGTGCGAACCCTTTCTAAGCCACTTCGTCGACATAGTACAAACCATCGTATTTAGTGCCATGCCCAATGATCTCCTGTGTCTGGATGTCCTATAAAAGGCAAAAATTCGGATGCATTAGAAGCGTACAATTTAGTTCTTTTGTCACTTGACTAACGGATAGCAATTTATAAGACAATGATGGGACATAGAGACATTTGGACAATTTCAGGGTTGGGGATAACTCTATGGACCCTACCCTTTTAACAGGTACAAAATCTCCACTGGCGGTCTAAATTTTGAATTTTTCTGGAGCTGATGGGATAATAATATCAGAGGGATCATAGGTCATGGTATCAGTTGCCACACAATCAAATAACTATGTAGTATTTTTTCCACTCATCGATTCTTAGGCTATATAGGCTGAGGGGTATTTATTTATTTTCGACCTACCCGAGTTTTTTCTCATACCCCAGGAATGATTTCTATTTTTTTTGGATTTTTTCTATTTTTTCTCAAAACCTCCGGGGTCAATCTGAATTTTTTTAAAGGAATCAGGACTTAATTGTATACAATCAGAACTTTTAGTACTTAATTCAGGTAGATCAAAATAATTAGGTGCAAAATAAATAGGATTAAGAATTAAAGCGTTTCGAGGTAATTTTCCCTTCCCAAACCCTATACCTGTCCCATCTCTTTCTCCTCTCCCATTTGCTTCAGTCGTCCCTCTTCCTATTCCAACGGCAGCAAATCCTTTATCTTCGCTGCTACTGTGAACGCTGGCGATCTCCTAGTTGCTCACCGCGGCGGCGGCTCGGCCATTTTTTCCGTGCCGCGATTTCTCATCTTCAGATTGTCCTTCCACCATTCAGGAAAACCAATAAGATGAAAGCATTCATCCTTGATGTGTCCGGTTAGGTTGTAATGAGAACACTTGAGGCTGCTCCGATCAAAACACTTGAGGCTGCTCCGATCAATTTTCCCTTGAAATAGTGAACTTGCTGCTCCATTTGCCAAGTCTGATCGGGGCTGTGATTCACTGTGCACCTGGGTTTTTTTTCTTTACCATCGACCTAGACCTCTCCCCCTGTCCTCTTGCGACTAACCCGTTACGAATGCCTGGAGTTTCACCAATATCCATGGCTGCCGATGGACTGAGTATGTTCCATGGCTGCCGATGGACTGAGTATGTTCATTCGGGCGGCGTCCCTCCGGACGGTAGCATACACTTCTTCAACGAATGTTAAGGGAATTTCTTTCAGTAAATCACGCTTGACTAAATCAAATCGATCATCCATTCCGATGAGAAATTGGTACAGTCGACTTTTTTTGCTTTAATCTGTTAAATGCAGAAATATCTGTTGGGCTTGTCATTAGATTGGGTTGTCTTTTGTCTATTTCTCACCAAATTGATTGAAAAATATTGTAATATTTTTCCAGTGTTATTTCCCCCTATTGCTGTCTATCTGCTTTCGTCACCAGGTTGAAGATTTGCAACGCATCTTCCCCACTCCGGTACGTAGCTGCCAGACCATCCCACAGGTCTTTGGCCGTCGGATATTCAACATACTAGCTAACTAGGTCTGGTTTAATGGCTTGAATGATCCATGAAAAAACTTGGAGATCCTTTTGCTCCCATATGGCAAACACTAGGTCTTCTACGCCTGGAGGTGGGGAATTTCCAGTGATATGGTCCAATCGTCCCCTTGCACCAATGGCCAATCGCATCAGTCTTGACCACATGGAGTAGTTGTGATCATTTAGTTTAATATCGATTGAGGCTATTTGGTTACTGTTTGATTGAATTGTGGTATGTTGTTTTAACAACTGGGCAATCTGTGTCGACAAGACTTCTGTAGCTTCAGTCAGTGCCGGATTGACATTTGTTGGCTTAAGGGTCAAATTCTAATTTCGAAATTTTGATGATTAAAACAAAACAAATAAATTTAAATTATATTATTTGTGCTAATATTATTTTATGCAGAATTCTTCCTTATGGAAAGAAAAACGAACAAGGCAAGTCCCTACAATTTGTGTGAAGATATCCCGAAGAAATTTAATATTATTTATGGAAATAAAGTTTAATATTATTCATGCGAAAGAAAATCCGAAACAAGGGCAAGTTCCTAATCCGAAATTTGATGATTAAAACAAAACAAATAAATTTAAATTTATTATTTGTGCTTAATATTATTTTTATGCCAGATTTTCTTATTTTGTGCTAATATTATTTTATGCAGAATTCTTATGGAAAGAAAACGAACAAGGCAAGTCCTACATTGTGTGTGAAGATATCCGAAGACCCTAGTGGTTAAGTATTTAGGATACATTGTAGGATAGAGAGAAAAGTCATCTATAAGCACATAAACTAATTTTTCTCTCATCAAAAATATTTTTCGGAAATTAAAATTCTTCAAAAACAAATTCTTTTGTCAAAAGTTTGTTTTCGAAAATATTCGTTAAAGTCAAAATGATTCAATTACCTAAAAATAAAGAGATTATGTCTCTAACGATTTTGGTAATAAATCATACACTTTCTTTTTCGGAAATACTCTTTAAAAATCTAAAGAATTTTAATTTATTCTCTTACCTAAAACGAAGGAAGATTGTATCTTTTCGTTTAAAACGAAGGAAGATTGTATCTTTTCGTTTTTAGTAAGTAGTATCTTTTCGAAAAATACTTTCCCAAATAAAATGCTTTCGGAAAATCTTTATATTTAAGGAAAGAAAGATCATCTTTTATTCTCTTACCAAAACGATAAAATAAGTTTTTGGTAACTAAGATTTTCGTATTTTCTAAATAAGGAAAGCAATTATCAAAATGAAATATCCAATTTCCAAAAGCAAGAGTCACAAAACTCTCTATAAAAAGGAGCTTTTACATTTTGAACTAAGTGGAAGAAAGAGTTTTCGTTTTAAGAGTATTCGCCTATTGATCACATCCTTTATCTCTCAAAACTTACTCTCTACCCCCATTTTTCTTCTTTTTCATCTTTTACACTTTCACGTTTAATCTTTAAAAGAGAAAAGGGAATTTTTTACCAATCACTGCTTTTGAAAAAACGGTTTCTGTTTTTTTCTAAATGATTTTCTAGTATGATAAACTTTTTTTCCTGTGCTTATATGTTGCATTTCTGTCTGTTTCTATTTAGATTTGTAATCTATAGTAGACAGGTTTTTTATTTGATAAACAATTTGTGGTAGTAGCTAGATGAGAAGCTATTGTGAAAGAGGTTATCAAGCAACCTTCTCCGTGAGAGAGATTCTTAATTGTCTTTTGAATTGAGTTTCTGTACTCTGCCAAAAACAGAAAGGGTTGAGGTTAACTAGAGCCTTTTGGAAAATCTAGTGGGTAAAGGGTAGATCTAGGTGTTTGATCTATTGCCTTGTTACTGTTGTTGCGTTTGTTCTCTTACCCTTGAAAAGAGATAACATAGTTGAGGATCTCAAGATGATGGTCTTGGCGGAGTGGATGTAGGCGGAGTGAGTGCCGAACACACACTATATACCTGATAGTATAAGATCTTTTTTTAATTTTCTGAAGTTTCGCTTGATACTGCTTTACTTACACTCTTGTTTATAAATTTTAGGAACCTGCTAAATTGTAATATTGATGTTCTAAAAACTGGGAATAAGTCTTTAATTCCTCTCTGGAATATTAGAAACTTCTTGAAATTTCTGCATTACGTTGATATAATCAAGTTCAATCAAATTCTTCTATTTACAATATATTCACTACTTGGGTTTTCTAATCTGTTTTCTTAAAATCTAGTCTAAGGCTCTGGTGAAGCAGTTCTTAATTTCAATAACTGTCTCTCGCACAGTCTTATATGATTTTCTTAAACTTATGAGGAAGTTTCTAAATATAATAGCTTTCCGTCATAAAGAAGTTCTAATATTGAATAAGACATTGTTGAAGCAGTTCTAATTAATAGCCTGCACCTTTACATAGTTCTTTTTCTATTTTTTTATAAATTAGAACATTTGTTGAGGAAGTTCTAATCCATAATCTATTTCTCACAAGTTCTTTCTAATTAATAGCTGCACTTTACATAGTCTTTCTATTTTTTATAAATAGAACATTGTGAGGAAGTTCTAATCCATAATCTATTCTCACAAGTTCTTTAGTTTTTCGCTGCACTTAGAATTTGATATTCTGTTTTTAAATTCTAAAATAGTTTTAGAAAACCCAATTCACCCCCCTCTTGGGTTGTGCCATACACATACGGGACCCACAACATTGCTGTTGGCTTCGTGACTCATGTCACTGAACAGCTAAGTTGCTGGTAAATGATGAACAAGTAATCGAACCCTAGGATCGATACTGGTTTGATACCATCTTAGATTAAGAGTTTTAGGTTTGAAGAAGAGGTTACAACTCTTGTCTTATGGACAATTTATAAACAATTTAGCATAACTCTAAGGATCCTGTATCTTCTAATTTAGGAAATGATTGATCCTACCATTAAGGTGGTCAATCCTTTCCTTTTATTGTACAAGGATTGATCGTAGGGATCATGTATCGTCTAATTTAGGAAATGATTGATCCCACCATTAAGGTGGTTAATCCTTTCCTTGTACAATTTATTCTTCTAACACTTAGTTGCAAAGGGTTACACACAATTACTTGGATTAGACTACACTGAAAGTTTTTCACTGGTTGCTAAGCTACTAACTGTTAGGATTTTTTTTTTTTTGGCAATAGCTGCTGCTAAAAATTGGTCCTTGCATTAGTTGGATATCAACAATGCGTATCTTCATGGGTCTCTTAATGAAGATATATACATGATTCCACCAACTGGATACAAAAGGGCTACCCTTGGTCAAGTCTCCAAGTTGCAGAAATCTTTATATGGCCTAAAACAGGCATGAAGACAATGGAACATTGAAATTACCAAACATTTGGAAGCTTTCAGTTTTCATCAGTCCTAGCATGACCATTGCCTTTTCACTAAAGGTACTAACACTGAGTTTTTGGCTTTATTACTCCATGTCAATGATATTTTAATTACTGCTTATGATGAGAATTTGATCATTGCGGTTAAGAAGTTTTTGCATGACAGATTTATAATAAAGGATCTATGCTATGCTAAGTTCTTCTTAGGCTTCGAAATAGCTAGATCAGCGGCAGGAATGTGTGTAACACAAAGAAAATATATTTTGACTTATTTCAAGAAGTTGGTATTGAGGATGCAAAGGAGGTTCATACACCTTTAATTCAAGGACTGAAGTTAACTCCTGATGAAGGTGATTTATTACAGACCCCTGAACAATATAGAAGTGTAGTTGGAAAGCTTCTCTATCTGAGTTTAACAAGGCCAGATCTGACATAGTTCAACAACTGTGCCAATTCATGCAATCTCCAACCAATGTTCATTTGAAAGTTGCAATCCATGTACTCAAATATTTGAAGACTTATCCCACCACAGGATTGCTTTTTCCTGCTACTAATAATCTCCATTTACAAGCATTTTGTGATGCTGATTGGGCATCTTGCCCCACCATAAGGAAATCTCCCACTGGGTACTGCATTTACTTAGGAAATTCACTCATTTCATGGAAGACAAAGACGCATAATGTTGTCAGCAGATCCACAGCAGAGGCAAAATACAGAGCAATGGCAACTAGTTTTAAATTACAATGGATTACTTATGTACTTCAAGACCTTCATGTACCTCTCCATCTTCCTATTCCCTTGTTTTGTGACAACCAAGTTGCATTACACATTGCAGCAAACCCAATCTTTCATGAACGCACTAAACACATTGACATTGACTAATATGACCCTATCGAATTAAACAAGTACTCTTGAAAAATCAATAAGGAGAATCTAGCAAGGAACATGCAATCACGGAAGTACCCGTCAATCCCTAAACCCCTAAGTACTCTTAAAAAGAGAAAGAAAGGAATTTAAGCAAGAAAACAGAAACTTATCTTCAAGTACTCTTGAAAACAAATATGAAATTCTTGGTGCAATTAATCTTGTAGAACTCACAATCTTAATTACTAATGTAAATTTGGTTGCATTCATCCAATGATGAAGAACACGGTTTCTTTTCAAAGAAAGAACAAATCTCGTTTTTTATTTAATTAAGTCTTGGTTGCATGCAGCTTTTACAAAACAAATATATTACCCTAAAAGCTAAACCTAATTAACCTTTAATTAAACTAGCCTAGGCCTAACCCAATAAGGCCCATATGGGCTTAATTAAATACAAGCCCGAGCTAACAAATTAAAATAAGCCTAACTTAAATATTAACTAATCTAGGGCTGGCCCGACTTTGAAAAATTAGCCTAACCATCCTTACACTAAATAACTAAGTCCACTAAAAACAATTTAAAACAAACATGACAAATGGGCCCACAGGCCTTACACCGTCCATACTTAAGCTTACAATGAAAGAGCATCCTTCTAAATTTGCCTAAGTATAGAACATGTATAATACATCAATGGGCAGCCTCTTTACAATGAAAGAGCATCCTTCTAAATTTGCCTAAGTATAGAACATGTATAATACATCAATGGGCAGCCTCTTTACATGCCTCAAGCACCATAATAAACTCTGGTGCTTCTTCAAGTTCAATCTCACATCTTGCATAGTTATGATCTTGAAGCTCCAATGTGACTTGTTCTTGAACAAAGCATTCAAGGCTGCTTGTAACTTGGTCGCTTGAGCTCTTGTGATTGGATCGACAGGTAGAGCTAGAGGATCCTTCACCTTGCTCCCTTGATCCGTATCATGCCCTCCCTCCCCTTGCTCCCTTGATCCGTATCATGCCCTCCCTCCTCAAAAAGATTTGTACTCGAATCTGAAGCGTAATCAAATGGAGAAAGGTCAGAAACATTAAAGGTAGCAGACACGCTATACTGACCTGATAGATTAATCTTGTGAGCATTGTCATTTATCCTCTCCAACACTTGAAAAGGCCCATCACCTCGGGCAACAAGCTTTCCCTTTCTTTGGTTTGGTTTGGGAATCTCTCCTTCCTCATGTGCACCCAAACCCAATCTCCAGGTTTAAACACCACACGCCTCCTTCCCTTGTTAGCATGGTCAGCATAACCTTTGTTCTTCATGTCTATATGAGCTTTAGCCTTAACATGCATCTCCCTACTAATTCAGCCTTCTTCTTACCATCCAAGTTTGCAATTTCACTCAAAGGCAAAGGTGATAAATCAAGCACAGTCAAAGGACTAAAACCATACACAAGCTCAAATGGACTATAACCAGTAAAAGAGTGTATAAATCTATTATAAGCAAATTCAATAAGAGGCAAGCAATCTTCCTAGGTTTTCAGATTCTTACCAACCACTACGCAAAGCAAAGTACCTAGAGTTCTGTTGACTAAAAGTACCTAGAGTTCTGTTGACTACCTCAGTGTGGCCATCTGTCTGGGGATGACAAGTAGTTGAATACAGCAACTTTGTACCAAGCTTACTCCATAGAACACACTAAAAATGAGAAAGGAACTTGGCATCATGGTTTGAGACTATGGTGCGTGGCACCCCATGCAACCTCACAACCTCCCTGAAAAACAACTCAGCAATATGGACAGCATCATCACTCTTATGGCATGCAATAAAATGTGCCATCTTACTAAACCCGTCCACAACAACAAAAATACTATCCCTACACACTTTGTCCTGGGCAGTCCAAGCACAAAATCCATAAAAACATCAGTCCAAGGCAAAGTAGGTATAGGCAAAGGCATATAAAGACCATGAGGCATAGATTTAGACTTAGCCTGCTTACATGCAATACAAACACCTTATAGTTTCTCTATATCTCTATGCATATGTGGCCAAAAGAAATGTTCAACAAGCATATCATATGTCTTATGAATCCCGAAAAGCCTCATAAGTCCCCCACAATGTGATTGTAGCACAAGCAATTCACGCATAAAAGATTTGGGTATACAAAGTTTGTTTCCCTTAAATAAATGCCCCTCATGCCTAAAGAACTTGTTAAAAGTCCCATGTTCACATGCACTCCAAATAAGGTCGAAGTCATTATCATCAACATACAAAGATTTTATATGCTCAAATCCTAACAACTTAGTAGTAAGAGTAGTAATTAAAGCATACCTCCTAGAAAGTGCATCAGCCACAATATTCTCTTTCCCTTGCTTGTATTTAATCATAAAAGGAAACTGCTCAATAAATTCAACCCACTTACCATGTCTCTTGTTCAACTTACCTTGTCCCTTGAGGTGTTTGAGAGACTAATGGTTAGTGTGTATGACAAATTCTTTGGGAAGAAGGTAATAAGGTAATGTTGTCATACCTCCAACCCTCTTACCAAAGCATACAGCTCATTGTCATAGGTTGAATAGTTGAGTTGTGCCCCATTTAATTTTTCATTGAAATAGGCAATAGGCTTCCTCTCCTGCATCAACACTGCATCAATACCTACACCAGAAGCTCACACTCAATCTCAAATGTCTTATCAAAGTCAGGTAAAACTAAAAAAAAAAGTAGAGCAAAGAATATATTTTAAAGTGTCAAACGCCTTTTATTGCGCTTCCCCCCATTTAAACCCAACTTCCTTCTTCACCACCTCTGTGAGTGGGGCTGCTATAGTAGAGAAATCCTTCATAAATCTCCTATTGAGACTTGCCAAGCCATAAAAACTCCTCACTTCAGAAATAGCTTTTGGAGTTGGCCATTCTCGAATTGCTTTGACCTTCTCTTCATCAACTTTAATCCCCTGTGCACTCATAATAAAACTAAGAAAAACAAGCCTATCTATATAATAAAACTAAGAAAACAAGGCTATCTATGCAAAAAGGTGCATTTCCTGTAATTTTAGCATATAACTTTTTCAGCTTCAAAGTTTTCAAATACTAACTTAAACATGTTCAATATGCCAATCAATAGACTTGCTATACGATCAATATAATCATGAAGTAGACACAACAAACTTACCTTAGAAAAGCAGCGCAAAAAACATGGCTTCATTAAATCTCATGCATAATCTCATGAAAGTGCTAGGTGCATTAGTCAAACCGAATGGCATAACCATCCACTCATATAAACCATATTTAGTCTTAAAGGCAGTTTTCCATTCATCCCCTACTTTCATCCTAATTTGATGATATCCACTCATTAAATCAAAATTTGAAAAGTATGTACTACCATGCAGTCCATTTAACATATCATCTAGCCTAGGAATTGGATGGCGATACTTAACTCTGATTTTGTTGATAGGTCGGCAGTCAACACACGTCCTCTAAGAACCGTCCTTCTTAGGCACAAGTAGTACAAGAACTGCACATGAGCTCATACCCTCCCTCACAAAACCCTTAGACAACAGGTTATCAACTTGTCGCTGCAACTCCTTAGTCTCCATGGGGTTGCTCCTAGAAGCTGGCCTGTTAGGAATTGTAGCTCCAGGCACAAAGTCAATCTGATGCTCAATACCTCTTAGGGGTGGCAGTCCACTAGGCATTTCATCAGGAAACACATCAGGCATTTCATCAGGAAACACATCAGAAAACTCCTGCAATAAAGAAACAAAACTAGAAGGCAAAGAAGAAGTGTCAATGTTAGTCAAATTAAGCAAAATCTTCTTAAACCAAATCATCAAGATCGGCCTGCCCTCACTGACACTGCTTCGAATCTCTCTCTCTCCCACATACATGTTTTGTTTCTTTCTTCCCTCTCTTGGTTTTTCACTCACCAATGGGCCATTCAATTGTTTCTTTTCACTTTCGAGCTCTTTTTTCCCTTTTCGTTACTTTTCTTTTCTCCATCCCCAAGAATACAATTCTTCCCCTCTCTTTTTAATATCTTCTTTTGGTCCAAATAAACCTCTTGTGGTGTCAAAGGAGCTAGAACCACATGTTTACCCAAATAGGAAAGGGAGAACCCATCATGCTGGACTCGCCTGTCAAATTGCCATGGGCGGCCTAAAAGAATATGCCCAGCTAGCATAGGTACTACATCACAGGTGACCTCATCCTTGTATGACCTCATCTTGTACCATCACCCAGTGGAGAATGACCCTTCAACTTGCTTGTTTACTGCTCATAGAACCCATATCATTTAGGCCATTGAAGTTTATATGGCCTTGGTGTTTGTCACATACAAACCCCAATTATCTGCACCGTGCTCAAACTAGCTACAGTGTAGTGCAACTTTCCACTATCATAATCAAAAGGCATACCTGTCCAAGTACCAAGCATCTTTGTATGAAAGATGTTCTCCCTCACTGTTTTAGGCTCTCCTCTTTGAAACTTGCATGTGCAAACCCAATTTCTGCACCGTGCTCAAACTAGCTACATTAGTGCAACTTCCACTATCAATAATCAAAAGGCATACCTTGTCAAGTACCAAGCATCTTGTATGAAAGATGTTCTCTCACTGTTTTAGGCTCTCCTCTTGAACTTGCATGTTGAGAACTCGCCTAGTAACTAATAACTGACTCATCTCAGGTTGTAAAACATCCTCATCAGCATCATTACAGTCCTTAAGTGGCAGCATTGGGTTTTCTTCATCTTCAGATTCAGAATATGTGTATCCATCCCGAATCACTATTACCCTCTTGTTAGGGCATTGAGAAGCGATATGGCCCTTCCCAAGACACTTGAAACACTTGATGTCTCTAATAGGTGTATTTGAGTTTGGTCCCCTTTGATAAGTTGAAGCATTAGGCATTATAACTTTAGACATCGAATCTGTCCCCTTTTGTGTAGGGCTTTGAAACTCCTTTTTCTCCCCCCTTTTAGGTTGTCTAGCACTCCAAAAGTTGCAGTTATTGTTGGCAGCCCTATTTATGGTAGTGCTCTTCCCTTTTCTCTGCTTCTCAATCTTCATAGCCATATTCAACATCTGCTCCATGGAATCGTGTCTGTACAGCTCTATTGCATCAACTATGCCCTTGTTAAGACCCCCTAAGAATCGAGCTATAGTCATCTCCTCGTCCTCCTCTATATGTGCTCTAGCTATGAACATCTCCATGTCCTTATGGTAGTCTTCCACTGATTTGGCTCCTTGGGTGAGCCTATGGAGCTTCTGTTATAACTCCCTAAAATAGTAGGTAGGCAAAAAATGTTTCCTCATGACCTCCTTCATGTCCTCCCAGTTGTTGATAGGTTGCCTCCCTACTTTCCTTTTACTCTAATTAAGTTGATCCCACTAAAACAGAGCATAATCTTGGAACTCTAATGCTGCAATCTTCACCTTTTTCTCCTCAGCGTATCTGTTGCAGTCAAATATCATCTCAACTTTTCTCTCCCATTCCAAGTATTCATCTGCATTATCTCGGGCTTTGAAAGGCGGCACCTTGAGTTTGATGTTACCCAAGTTACCATCTAATGGTGTTTCAGCCTCAGCTTCCTCCTCCTCATAAAAGGAATCATTCCTGTAGACACGACCTCTACCAATCCCTCTTCCTCTTCCTCTATTGTTTCGGCCTCCTCTTGTCCACAAGGGCTCTCTATGCCAGTCATCAGCTTCATCATACTCCTCATGCCAAGTTTGTTTAGAGTGCTCTTTGGAAGTGGTTGCACCCCTCCTTGTGGCATTAGGGTCATGTTTCTCTGTCTTTTGCTCTTGAAGCTCTAATTTGTCATTAAAGCTCTCAATAAGCCTAGTTATCTGACCCATCTCTCTAGAGAAAGCATCTAGAAAGGCTTGTAGTTCCGGACCTTCAACTTTAAGAGGGCTGCCATTCTTATCTCTAGATGAATCCGAAATCCTGAAATAAAATAGCAAACACAAACTAAAGAAAGATGGTTAGTGTATCACTCCGTCACGTGTTTCTCTCTTTATTTGGCTTTTCTCTATATGTGGGTTTCACTCCAGCCTTTTACCACTCTTTCCTCTTGAATAATTGCACTTCAGAATCCCAAAGTTGCTACAAAAGTCAAGAGAAAGTTAGGAAAGTAAAGAATATAGCCAAATAATACACAAGAAAGAAATTCTAACAAGAAAACACAACGTTTTTGGATGGCAATACAAGAACAAGAAAGGTGTATTGCTAGAAATTAATAAACTAAAGTGTAGGAACAAGCAAGTTATACTTTAGCAATGTCAAGAGGCAAAGCATGGGCGTGCTGGAGCGGCACGGGCAAGTTTTGGACTTCTAGAGGCTAGCATGGGCGTGTTGAAAATGGCACGGGCGTGCTCCTCCCTAGTATGCAGAATCGCCTGGACTTCTACGGGCTAACACGGGCTTGCTAGATAATGGCATGGGTGTGCTTCACTTTAATTATGTGGGTTCCAAAATTCTATATTTTGAGGTTCTAATTGTTTCATAACCAACAAATAATAGAATACTAGAATCAACAAATAAACAATTCTGGACAAGATGAATGAAGTTAATTCACTACAAAGCAAAACTAACTATGAACCTAATTAATCTAATTACCAAAACAAGTATTCAAGAAAAGAAAAATACCCAAAAACATAATTTTAATCACAGTAATGCTAAAGTGCCAAATCACTTCAGTTCTCAAGTTTGGGTTGACAAAAATCAATTCACAAGTGCTTTGCTTTATACGAAACATATAATTGTTTAGAATATACAAGTACAAGAAACGATTGACAATTGTTTTCCCTTTTTTTTTGTTCACTTCCAATTGTACCATAACTAACAGGAAATTTTTTTTTTTAAATGTTCTAACCCTAAGATAGATTGAAATCCACAACCACAGGCTCTGATACCAGATAATATTACCCTAGCCAGTCAAATAAGTACTCTTGAAAAATCAACAAGGAGAATCTAGGAAGGAACATGCAATCACAGAAGTACCTATCAATTCCTAAACCCCCAAGTACTCTATAAGAGAGAAAGAAAGGAATTTAAGCAAGAAAACAGAAAATTACCTTTAAGTACTCTTGAAAACAAATCTGAAATTCTTCGTGCAATTAATCTTGCAGAACTCACAATTTTAATTACTAATGTAAATTCGGTTGCATTCATCTAATGATGAAGAACACGGTTTCTTTTCAAAGAAAGAACAAATCTCGTTTTTGATTTAATTAAGTCTTGGTTGCGTGCAGCTTTTACAAAACAAATATATATACCCTAAAAGCTAAACCTAATTAACCTTTAATTAAACTAGCCTAGGCCTAACCCAATATGGCGCATATGGGCTTAATTAAATACAAGCCCAAGCTAACTAATTAAAATAAGTCTAACTTAAATATTAACTAATCTAGGGTTAATCCAAGTTTGGAAAATAAGTCCAACCAGTCTTATACTAAATAACTAAGTCCACTAAAAATAATTTAAAACAAACATGACAAATGGGCCTACTTGCCTTACACCGTCCATACAATGAAAGAGCATCCTTCTAAATTTGCCTAAGTATATAACATGTATAATACATCAATGGGTAGCCTCTTTACATGCCTCAAGCACCATAATAAACTTTGGTGCTTCTTCAAGTTCAATCTCACATCTTGCATAGCTATGATCTTGAAGTTCCAATATGACTGGTTCTTGAATAAATGCATTCAAGGCTGCTTGTAACTTGGTTGCACGAGCTCTGGTGATTGACTCGACAGGTAGAGCTAGAGGATCCTTCACCTTGCTCCCTTGATCCATATCATTGACTGTCATGTGGTGCATAATCAGCTTCAACAAGGTTTCATTACTACTGCTCATGTAGCCACCAAACTACAATTGGCAGATGTGTTTACAAAGAACCTGAGTTCTTCATTATTCTCTCATCTTATTTCCAAGCTGGGGTTGGTTGATTTTTCACCAACTCCATCTTGAAAGGGGGGTGTGAAACATTATGGTCATCACCATCACAAATTTAGTTTTGATCATGTGGATGTAATTTATTCTTTTAAATTCTTCAGATTAGGATGTAATAATTTAGTTTGTTATGCCAGCTAGCAGAGGCAGTAACTTTTCATTCATTTAGTCCAGCTCATTTGTTAGCCTTAATATAAATAGCTTTGTCTTGTAACTAATAGAAGTAACAGAGAATACTCTAGACTGATTCTCTTATATTTGACTCTTGAGAGAAATAAACTGATTTTTGACGAAGACTCTGATTATCATGGATCAGCTTATCAATACCCGATTCTGACTATGGTACCAGATTGCTAGTTCTTGATTCAATTCTTAGTAGATTTAATAATTTCTCTTGTAATCATGTTAGGCTTATGCAAATAATATAAAATTCAAGGACAATCACAATCTATTGAAGAGCAAGAACCCATTTTACATACGTGAGAAATGTCATCCTTGGCTTGGACCTGACTATCATGTCCTTTGGAGCATTTTTCCGGTTCCACAGATAAAGGATCCAAAACTTTTTGGTTCATCCATTATCAAAGAAGTATAATTTTGGGTTTGGCTGAATTTGAAAGAGATATAATTTGAAGAGATTTGAAGTTATCACTACAAAAAAGATGAAAATTTAAACTTCCAAAAGCCAAGGACTATTTAATCAAATTGCATTATCATTACCTGTAGAAATCTAACGAATCCATTAAAGCAAATCCTCAGAACCTAATTTCTTTCCCTTTTCTTAAAATATTTTCAATAATCAAACCAGAGCAAAAACATTTTGAAAACAAAAAAACATTCTAACTATTATTAAATTGCATTCGGATTGAACTCATTGATTCAGTCAAAGCCGGACTGATTCACGGTTCAACCAACTAATTAAACCAGCTTGGTCCTTTTTTATTTGAAAACTATGATGGTACCACATGCAAAAAAAAAAAAAAAAAAAAAACTGATTCACGGTTTTACAAGCCAAGTCTAATTAATACCAGCTTGGGTCTTTTTTAATTTGAAAAACTAGATGGTACACATGCAAAAAAAAAAAAAAAAAAAAAAAAAAAGGAAATAGAATGAAGGGCATAATTTTGTGATAAAAATTTAGATTGTTTAATTTTTTAAAATTCCTTTGAGGAATTTATCTATTTTTGTGATTTAGTTATATTCAATTCCATAAAGTTGAATTTATATAATTGAAATCTTAATTTTTTTTTTTTAGTTTCAAATATAAAAATTTAAATTTTCAAAAAAACTTCACAAAATTTGTAGAATTGATTAGTCCAAACAAAGAGTTAAATAGAGTCAATCAAGTGTGGCCTGGTTGGTTTTCCCATGTCTTGTGAAAGATGTGGGGAGTGAAAAGTCTCGAGTTTCGAGCCTTCTCCACTAAAAAGTTATCACCAATTTGGTATTTGAATGCTATTCAAAGGGGAGAGTTACTCCTGCTGTGTAACCCACGATATTATTCTGGCCCATTGCGCTTCCCAATAATCAAAAAGAAAAAAAGAGTTAAATAGAAGTTTCAAAGTCATTTCATTATCTTAATTTTTATCAATTAGCCCTTCAAAATTTAATTTTTAGTTAATTGAGTCCTTAATGGAACAGTAAGCTAACCCACCATTTGTTAACGAGTGAAGTTAAGAAAAGAAAAAATAGGTACAAATGGGCTTTCTCCAAACAGGGCTGAGTTCACAAAGAAAGGGTTTGACAACCTCCACCCATTTAATCACTCTTAACCCCTTACACCTATAATACAATTCTTTCTTTCTCCAATTTCCCTACTAACTTACAAACTTGTGGGTTCATCCCGAATATCAATTTTGTATTATTTTTAAACACTAAACAATTTAAATGAAAAAACAATTAAATGAATGTTTTTCTTTCTCTTATAGTTATAAACAAGGAAAAATCAACAAGATCGAACACGGGTCATCTCATGTAAAATCTGAAAACTATTATCATCAAACTAATGTGAACTCTCCACTGAATGATAAGAAATCCAATGATTATGATCGGGATTCTTACTCAGCATTTATTCTTTCAGTTGGAATAAAAAATTTACTATAAATATTTATATCTCATCTCATTCGATGACACGTTACAATCTACAGCGATTTCTAATTTTCTCTCGACTTAATTTTTATCAATTATATATCTATATTTTTGGACTTTTTCCCAGTATAACTAATAAAAAAAAAAATCTAGATAATTTGTTTTTGGTCATGGTGAAAAAACATCATTAGATATGATGATGGTGAGTAGGGAAAATAAGCTTAGAGAAAGATGGAAGATACATTTATAACTCATATTGTGGAACAGATATTTTGTGTGGCACAAATTTGCTACAATAAGCACCACAAAAACATCATCATATTGCTGGAACATTAAATTTGATAAGAATGCTTCCTTTATTGCATCTTTACCAACTATACTTATCATGTATACCCGTACTATATTAATTATTATTAGAATGGTTTTTTTTTTTTTTGTTATATTGAAATTATTTTTTAATTAAATGATTATCATTTCTTATAGTATTTGAAAGTTATATTTATTGAGCTAAGTTGCCTTTTTTTTCATTTAATCATAAATTAATTTTATTAATTAAGCTATTGAAAGAAAATAAACAATATAATATTATTTCATTTTTTGTTCATTTCTTTAATTTTTTTTTAGTAATTTTTAGTTAAATGATCGTTTTTTCTTAATTAAATTATTTGAAATTTGCATTTATTGATTATTTAATTTATTAAGTCATTTATTTAGTTAATGTTTATTATTCTTGTATTATTTGAGATTAACATCTATCGGAGTGATTTTCTTTTTCCATTTAGTTAAAAATTAATTTCATTAAATAAATTATTAAAGGAAAATAATGATTTTTGAGCAATTTGTTTTAATCATTTAGTTACAAATTAATTTTATTAAATAAATTATTAAAAGAAAAACTGAACAGAGATAATAATAATGGTGTGCGTATACTGCTTTTAAAGTCTTTGGACAGTTTTGTTTTTTTACAATTTAGTCACATATTAATTTTATTCAATAAGTTATAAAAGTTAATAATTAATATTCCATTCAATTTTTGAATATAATTTTGAATGAATAGGGATTCCTATGTGTCATAATCTAACTATTAACTTACATGATACACCAAATTTATTGTATATAATATCGAATTGCAAAAAAAAAAAAAAAAAAAAAGCTGTCATAATCTAAGCTATTAAACTTAACATGAACACGCAAATTTATTGTATATAGATATCGAATTGCAAAAAAAAAAAAAAAAAAATATACTAGAGGTTAATACTTGCTTATGTTCTTGTTCTACTCGAATTATCAAAACTTTTTAAGGATTGTGATCCAAACTGGAAATTTACATTGTGTTTAAATTTTACACTCAGTTAAAGATTTAAGAGGAAACTTGTCTAAATACTATTTCAGTGTTATTTATGAACTTAAATGTTTAAAAAAAATACCTCATTTTTTGAAATGACATTATTTTTTTATCATTCAAAAAAAAAAAAAAAAAAAAAATATCACTAGAGGTATACTTGCTTATTGTTCTTGTTCTACTCGAATTATCAACTTTTAAGGATTGTGATCAAATGAAATTTACATTGTGTTTAATTTACACTCACGTTAAAGGATTTAAGAGGAAGACTTGTCTAAATCTAATTTACAGTGTTATTTATGAATTAAATTTTAAAAAAATACTCTTTTTTGAAATGACATTATTTTTTTATCATTCATTGAGAAAAAAAATGATAAAATAAAAATAATTTGTAAAAATCTATACTTTCAATGGTTTAGATTATGAATGAGTTCATAGACTGAATCTAGGCAAATTTTACCATGGTTTAATTAAACAAAAGTTGTAAGTGCATTTTGTTTAATTTTGTTTTGTTTATACATTTCACTTCAATTGGTAGTGATGAGAGAACTTGCATATTTGAAATAAGGTGTTGAATTATAAAAATCAATTAAATTTATTCTAAATTTAAAATAAATTATATTTGCATGTTTTTTTTTTTCTATACTATCCTTATCAATCATAAGAAAAATTTATTTTAACAATGTTCTTGGTTTTCAATAATGAATTTTGTAGTATTATCCCACATTAAATTTTTTTTTTTAAATGGTATATTGAAATTAAAATGAAATATATAATAGGAGATAGATTTCTTTCTCATGCATCATGTTCTTAATAAATTTATTGATACTCAATAGCTAAAATATGAAGCAAAAAAGACAGAAATGAGTTGAAGTTCAAGAACTATATTTAAAGAAAATACTTTTTTCATGTACTTTTTTTTTTAATTCATTCGATGCCCAATGAACTGAAATAACATTATTAGACAAGATTTAAACTTGAAACCTTCAACTTCTTACATAAGTAAAAATACCAAACGAACTGCTACCTAATTGGCACTTGCTTACATGTATATAAGCAACTAATCTAATTATAAAACATGGTATAAACTTTAATTTTATAGTGATATTAAATTATTGTAAAATGACATTCTTTCATTCTATAAAATTTGAATTGATGATAAGTTAAAAAGCCTTCTCAACATGAAAATTGAGCAAACACAATCAAATTTCATTGAATCCTAGCTTATAGTTTAAAAGTTCATGCCCACATGGATCATGATTTCCACCTCTAAATGCAATATACTTTCCATGAGCTTACAAAAAAAAAAAAAAAAAAAAAAAAAAAACAGAGAGAGAGAGAGTCAAGTCATCGAGCAAGACAAAAAGATAATATATAATTCAATTCATTAAGTAAGCAATATTGGCTTATCTTACAGTGAACAGCTAAGTTCATGTATAAACAATAAATTACAAAACTGTCATATTTATTTAAGTGAAAATGACAAATTTCCAACGATTTTCTTCCTATTAGAAAATTTACATGTGCTTAGAATATAGATCCAAGATAGGTTTCTTTATTTAATTTACGGATAAAAGGACTTGAAGCCAAATATTAGGTAGGTAAAACTAATCTTTTAGTTACCAAACGTACATAAAAAAATAGGGTACGAGTAGGAAACTTTGGAAATATTAATTATGATCTCGTTGTAGGGTATTCAGACATTATTTTTTATCATGTCATGAGGCTTAAATGCTCGTGCCAGTTGGCTATTTTTATTTTTTTGATTTTTCCCAGCTATCGAGACAGTAATATTGTATGTTGCAATTCTGATTGATATTTTAATTATTGTATAGAGTAAGAGTTCTCGAATTCGAGTCAATTCGATACAATAATTTTTACCGATTTAGTTTGATTTTAAAATCAAAATTTAGGAGTCTTGATTTTAAAATTAAAATGTAACAGTCTGATTTGATTCAACAATCTTGATTTTAAAATCATAAACCAAATTAAAAGTTCAAGTTTTATAGATAGGGTAATCATTAACTTTTTCAAATTCATGATTTTAAATCGATATAAACTATTTCAGCGGTGTTGAGGAATAACTTTCTAAGTGAATTTTAGCGTTTTATTGGTTAAAACGTTTTTTTTTTTTTTTTATAGTGTTTGGTAGTATAGCGTTTGAACTAGTTTTTAGATGTTAATGTAAAATGTTATAAAAAATTAACCCATATAACATTTAACTTTTATTGTTTACGAAAAGTTACTCTACTAAAACAATTAACAGCTATCAAAACAACATCTTTTGACGAACAAATCTCTCCTTAAACTTTTTGACTGTTTGTAAATACTCTATTATCCTTAGGTTCAGGGAGTAACGATCATCCCTTCCCATTTCAGATAGTAACCCATGATCAAGAAAATAAAATTAGGATGGGCCAGAAGGATCTTCCCATATTTACTTATCTTGCTTTTGCGGTTGTCTTCTTTTCTTGTCTTGTCTATAGATGCTTCTTTTTAGCTAAGTATTTGATTAAGATAATGGGCATAACACCTCAAAAGAGAGAAGACCATCCATGTCGTGTATCTCCATTGTCCATGTAGACAGTGGGTTGTAACAAGACTTGACTAAGTAAAATATGTATTCTATATGCCATTTTCCACAAAATCATGTGATAATTTTTCTTCACAATAAAAATGTCATCAATCACACTTCAAATATAATAAAAATATTAGAAAAATGAGAGATGTCTAATTTTGTTTTATTAGTCTCTTGTTGTGGCTTGTTTTATTTTAATCCCATCTCTATCACGCTTCATATAGTATACATGTGTGTGGATTAATAAATATCATTGATCTTCATAATGAATTTATAATCAAACTCCTCTTGATTTATTTAGTGTTTAAGTTTAAGTTAATTATCCCAAATCACTAATTAAATTAAATAATGTAACAAAAAAGTTGACTTTCAATTTAAAATTATTAGCTCAAATTGTCAAGTTAAATTCTTAATAATTGTTTAAACCATGTTTGTGCTTTTTGATGTCTTGTAATTAATTAGTTTAATTAATTAATTAGATAAGCATAAGGAAACATTGAGATAAATTAGCCTAAAATAGTGGAGTGGTTAATAAGTGGTTATCAATAATTATCTGTCGGAGATTTAGGTCTGTCTCGGCAAAATTACATGTAATTATGATAAATTTTGATAATTTTATACACTTTTAGACACTAATATCAATAATTTTTAAAATTTTTGACTTTTATCTATAAAATATCAATTTGATATGTAATTAGCATAACTTTTGGAATAATAATTTTCAAAAATTTTAACTTTTTAATGATCGTTTAATTTATCTAATTTTGTACGTTTTTAAAAATTAAAGTATTTAATATGTGTAGTTTTATAAATTAAAATATTTAATAAATCAAGCGAACGAGTGAGTGGGTTCGTATATTGTAGACAATATGGACATATTGACTATATGGTTAATAAATTACTGACGGGATGGTAGTCTAACTTCGATGTTCGAACCTAATTAATATATAACCTGCTTTAAGATGACACGCACAATCACAAAATTCAGGTGTTGATATTAAGGCTTGGACTATTTTGATAATTTCTTAGTTCATGTTGGCTAGATAGAAAAATCTGTGCATCCCATATCACACGCAACATTCAAAAATATCAAATATATAGATTTGAAGGGAAACATGATGGAGTTTAAAGATGGTAACTCAATTTTTGATTTGTATTATTATATATAATGGTTCCTCCTTATTTAGTTGAGTGTCGAACTGTGTATGATATAGAGGTAGTTCTCATTTTTTTAAGAGTGAGGTTCCTTCTGGCATCCTCTACTCCACGCGACTATACATTATGATTGTTAGTGCACAGAATCCTATGAAATGTGTTGAGTGGATCATATATTAAAACTATATTAAATAAAAATTAATGTGGATTGCTTTCATTAGAAGTTGATTTTAATTTATTAACAATTATCTCTCAGATCTTGAATTTTGATATTTTTCATGTAATGAGTCTTATTTATGGATGTTCCTTTATATGATTTTATAATGTTCACATTCTTCATTCCTTTCACACTAATACTTAACCATACCATTAATTAAGATGTAAAATTTATAATATTTCTCTCAAGAAAGTCACAAAAAATCTGTTCTTTAAAGGATTCTTTTCAATTGGCCTTCATAAACCAAGTTAAGAATACACTAAAGCTTTACAAATTTGTCAAGGACGTATTCCCTTCTCTTATTTAAGCTTTAAATTTCTGTAGAATAGAATTGTATTTAAATTAAAAAACACCTGCATGGTTTTGTGGCTTTTTTGATGTTCTTGTAATTAACTTATGAATAATGGTTTTAATTTATATTTTAACAATTAGATATTAGCATCTCTTAACGTGTAAATTCATATTGTATTAGGAATTTAAAATAGCGATTATAAAGACCTCTATATTCAAAATTAGTTGGAAGTTGTTGTGATGACTTTAATATGGATTTATATGTGTATATTTTGAACGAGTTAATGCTCACTATATTATAATTAACATCATTGTCGGTAGGTATGTTTTAGGTTTTACATGTCGTGGTCCGCTATAGACAATCTATAAATTAGGGATCTAAGTGAAGAATTGGTTCCACCATGAAAATAAATTTGTGGTGTTTGATGAGTGAGATAACTTTATACAGCGCGTTTTTTTTTAGGAATGGAAAACATGCAATAAAATATGGAATTTCATCCGAAAATTAGATCGGACAATCATGTTTTAAAAAGAAAAGTATTCGGTATACCTTGCTTTTAATCTATAAATATCATTTGATATGTATTAGCCCATGATATGCTTGCACTTTGGACTATAGAAATGAATTATCAATGTAATTTTCAAAAATATTTTAGAGCATTAATTATCTCTACTATAAATATGGGATCGTTCTACTGATAGTTAATGTATTAATGATCGAACAATTAAGTTAAAATAGATGTAAGAGAAACATAAAAAAAAGTAATAATATAATCAAATAGATAAAATAGGTAATAATGAAGAAGGTATCGCGGTCTAAGCTGTGAGAGAGGTTATTTAGATAAACTTGAGAAATATTTATCAGGTATCAAAACTTCAAGAGGAAGTTTAGGAAGGTTCGGGTCACTCTACAGACTGGGGTTCTATTAGTCCAAATAAAAGTCTCTCATAAACTTAATATGTGTTCATATTATAGCATTTGGAACAAGCGATGCATGGAGATCTTATCCCCATAATATGCTTGTGTTCTTAGGAATCTCGACATCTCATGGATCGGCAGGGGTTGGTCTGTGAGTGATCCACTCAGCCTTACTCTTAATAAAATATATTTCTGCGATCTATAAATATAATTAAGTCCTATGTAATACAACTAAATAGATCCAACAATTTATCTTATGCATTCCCAAATCAGAACGCAGTGGTTTTGCATTGAGCAATATATTACTTTATAGATACAGGGTGAGTATGAATAAATTTGTGGCATATTTTGTTAGGTGTAAATTATATGAATTGATTCGACAATGTGGGCCATGTTGTTTGATTGGATTAGTGCTCATTTTAGTTCCTTTTAGGAACGCATTTTGTATGAATGCTTGTGTTTTGCCTTTCAATTATAATCTTAATTAAATTTCATTAAGTGTGTAATGCGTGAAACTCTTGAAGCGATGATTTTTATACTATTTTTTGTTATAGAAGGAATAGGTGAGAATGCTATAAGACAAGTAGGATTAAAATAGTAGCTGATGGAATGTCCATTATTGACAACGGTTCAAGGAGGGGGCCGTTCTGTCTTCGACTTCCACCACAACCCCATAAGCAACAAGAGCTACGCATAAAGTTATATAACCTGTTTTGGTCTAAAGTCTCAAGTGAACTCAGGGCAAGTTTTAATTATAATGTTATGTAACGGTTTTGCATTTACCCTTTCGCTACTTAACAGCGTCTATTTCAAAATTGGGAACATTAATCATTCTTGTTATAGATTTTTTTAATTCTTTTTAAGAACAAGAAATGTCTCTATACCCGCATGGCATTTATTCTCCTAATGCCGTATTGTAACCTGGAGATAAATGTCCTAAATTCAGTAAGAGCGAGTATCTGATCTTTGTAATGCAGTTTAATTTCAGTGATTAATATGAATAGTCTAATTATTGAAAAACTATTTTTATGAGATTAAGATATCATTCTTATAATTTAATAATTATAAAATCTTTTTCGAAACTATAAATATTATATGAATATGAGAGTCACCTAACCACGAGCACTAAATGATTATAAACATGCTTTTCTTAATTAATTTGATATGTTATCTTTTGAGGGATTCTTGGGCAATCCTTTCGAAGTAATTATGTTCCATAACCCACTAATTTATTTTGAGTATTTTTATATATTTAAATGCATATGATTTCTATTATATATATATAGTTCCATTTGAAGAGTTGGTTTTTAAGTGGCATAATTATATTTCTAATTATCAATTAGCAGAATATCGAAAATGTTATGGGATATCAAAATTAGTATAATTTATTAAGTTGGAGTAATCGCCAAAAGAGTAGCTTACTATCATAGAATACAGAAAAGGGTGTCAACATTCCATCCCATAAAGGTGTCGGTTTACCCTGATTTTATTCGCTACTTATTATCCCACATTTGTTTGTGCTCTACATAAGTAGCCTGTTTTATTATTAATAAATTTTTGAGATGTACAATGCGAATGTAGACGGAAACCAACTAACAGCGCAAAAAAATAAGGCAGATGTCAATACAGGAGATCGAGTGTTAGTCAGCACACGCAACAGTGAACACTTGAAATAGATAACTGCATGACCTAGACATTTACTTTGGCAAAGAATGAGGGATGAAGTCTACACCTTAGTCATCCTTGTTTCTATAGCTTTGATGGGCCTTCCACCTTTGCTCATTTAAGTTCTTCTCTGTTTGAGCATGGAAGAAATTTATGTCATTTTATTGATCGTTCGCTACCAAATGCTTTATTTTTGGGAGACGGAACAAATAATCATATTGACTAAAAATTCCATTCAAGTCCTGACCATTTAATTTTTTATAGAGGTTATTATAGTATGATTATATGGTAATCGCCATATCTTGTTTCATTTTACCATGAAACAAGGAAAATATTTTGGCAAACTAAGAGAACGCCGATTAAACCTTTAGGGCTTATTCACACCTTTTCCAATGAGGTTAATGTGCAATAGAATCACAGCAACTTTAAAGCATATCTCTGAGAAAAAGAAAAAAAAAATTAGAATAAAAATCAAGAATGACTAGATATACTCATTCCAAGCAGGCCACAGTTGTGCGACACTTGAGAGACACAAATATTATTGAACTATTGCATGGTTCAAACATTTTATTTCATTAATGTTATAAGTATAATAATAATACACCTGCAATATATACATAAGAATTTATAGTTCCTAAAAATTTTCTGTACCATTTGTTAACTGTCAATTCACTCTGAATCTACTCATCTAACATAATAACTCATAAACACTCTATTGTATTGAAATAAGTTATTAGGATCTGAATAACTAAAACTGCTCAAATAAACTCTAACTTTACAGTCTCCTTCCCATAATGTGGAATTAATAGAAAAAACGTGTATATGATTCATTCTACGAAATTTATATATAGGTTTCCAATCATTGAGGAAATTAAGAGCAAATTCACTATAATAAGTAAATCAACAACCTCAAATATCATACACATTTTACTACACAAATTACTTATTTAATTCTCCTGTTATTTTTTTTATAAACAGTAACAGTTATCCGCAGTGGAACTTATACAGTTATCATATTAAGTTAGTTAGGATAGTATCTAGCTAAATAATGACCAAATGTTTCAAGATAGAACTAATATTAAATTATTAAAGGCTTACATGCCCTGATTGTTTACAATTTTTTACGCTCATATAGTTTACGAGTTATGGTACACCTGCAGGACAAGATTGGGTGAAGTTGGTATGCAATCTTTCAGAAGAGCAGAGCAAGCACAAAAGACGAGGAGAAAATTCAATATGGCCTCCAAATGTAAAACTTGGTTCTTGATAATAATTATTTATGATTTTTCGAAAAAGCAACAACTTCGATGTAAAAATAATGTTCCCTATATTAGGGGGACTTTCATATCTTGTTCGGAATCTTAGAGTTAGTTGTTAGGAGAAGCTGAAAAGGCGTTTTTCGGACGATTCAGAGGAAGTCTCACAGAGAGTGCGCAGCGCATCTCAAATTTATGAATCTTAGAGGAATTTTATTCAGGAAAGTAAACTGAAAGTATACTTTTATTGAGTGATATCTCAATAGTTAGCATAACTTTTGGAATAATAATTTTCAAAAATTTTAACTTTTTAATGATCGTTTAATTTATCTAATTTTGTACGTTTTTAAAAATTAAAGTATTTAATATGTGTAGTTTTATAAATTAAAATATTTAATAAATCAAAATAAGAGTTGAAGGTGTCATAAGATTCATATCATAAAGTATAATTAATATGTTTTAAGCATTTGAACGCTTGCAATCTATCCCCATATACTTCTTATCTATCATCAGTGGTCTTATCCACATTCTATAAAAAATATATTTCTGCGATCTATAAAATATAATTAAGTCCTATGTAAAATAACAACTAAATATCAAAAATATTATAGATTCCATCAGACAGGTTGCAACAAATTTTGTCAGGATAATATTGTTGGCATTAAATATAATTGTCACCTCCTTTAACTAAAAAAATATAAGGGTCGTGAAACTTGTGTTAATATTTTAAGGAAGGTGAGAAGAAAGAGTGATAAATACTGTGGAAGCCAACAAGTTAAAGAGCGTTGACCACACACATAAACACATGTTACGTGGTCAAAGCCATGCGGGTAATGACTTGCTCCCTTTCATACGGCCAATGGGAAACAATTTTATTTTTTAATTCTTTTAAGAACAAATTTCTAATACATGCATATCCCTAGTCCTCTGTAATGCCTCATTAGCAGTCTGACTTTGATCAGTAATGGAAAATTTTATTAATATTTTATGAAATATATTTATATATTTAATTTGATTCTAAAATTGAAAATCACTAACCAAATGAATTAACCTTTCTAATTTTATTTATTTTTGGTCTCAATTGGATTGTTCCACCCACATTAATTATTTATTATACTTAATTTTTATAATATTCCATTTAGGTTGTTTAACATTAATTTTATCACAAAAAATTAGATCAAAGTAATTTATAGAACGCAAATAACATAGAATAAAAAAGTTCAAATTACCATAAATTCCTTTTAGATTTCTATATTACATTTTTTTTATAAATGTTTTATTATTAATAAAATTTTTAGGTACAATGGATGTAGAAAACAAACCCAAAAAATAAGCAAGCAAAGAAAGTGTAGTCACCTACACTAAATTAACTGCATACCTACTATGGGAAGAGCATTTGTTTATAGCTTGATGGGCCTTCCACCTTCTATTAACTGTTTCTGCAAATTTTTCATGCGTCGTACAATTCTTTTGGAGACGACAATAATAGTAAAATTTTCCCATTTTGGTATTTTGATTTGAACCCAAGTTATTATGGGAAACAAAGGAAATTTGCAACTCCCATTGCTTTGTGCAATAGATAGAATTTTCCAAAAAAAAAAAAAAATAGAAAAATAGAGAAATTTCATTCCACCGTCCATTGAAAATTTTGATATTGAGGTTCAAACTTTATTTCATATGAAATAATAATAATAATAATATACATAAGATTTAATTTAAAAATTTTTAATTTTAATAAACTCTGAACATTCAACATAATATTGTATTGATGAAAAGTTTAATATAACAATGCTAAATAAACTCTAACTTTACAGTTCTCAAATGGATTAAGAGAAAAACGTTATTTTCTCGTATATAGTTCAATCAAGTTGAATCCTATATATAATCAACACTCAATTCTCAAATTTCCTTTTTCTTTTTTTATCTCATACCAGTGACTTAGTTATATATATATATGTAAGAAAGCAATGTTTCTTACTATATAATTTATATACATGCATGTTAATTAGCAAGTACAATGAACCTAACAATTTGTGAAGTTGGTATGCATCTTTCAAAGAGCAACAAGCAAAAAGGGAAAATATCAATATATATATATTATATTTTCAAAGCCAACCGGATGTAATTTTATTGGTCTTCTCACTAGTATGAGGAGTGAAGGGTCTCGATTCGAGTCCTCTCAATTATAAGAGTTTTCACTAATTTAGTGAATCAATAGGAAAAAAACTCCTATACCTAGCAAGATTAAGTGAATACATCCAGTTAAGATCGATCTAAACCAGCCCATTATAACTACTCCTATTATATAGTCCATTATGTTATTTCGGTTCGATGAACCTTCAAATGAATGAAAAAAACAATATTCTCAATATAAACATTAACAAACAAACAAGGGACATCATATGACGACCACACCACTAATATATTCTTGAAATAAAAATTTGCCACTAAAGGTATTGGTTTATTTAGAGACTTTGTAGTGTACAATGTTTTCTACTCAAGTTGCAATAAGTGAATGTATCTTCATGTGGGTTTGTGTTCTTAAATAGTAAAGAAGGGTCAATTTTTTCGTTAATGGAATTCTCCATGAACATATCACATGATTGAGTAAAGAGGTTAGAATTGATAAATGAATTTGTAACTTTCAATGTTTACAAAAACATTATTTGTTATGGGAACTTAATCACAATATTTAATTTTTTTTTATTATGACATTTATAATTCTATTAGACATAAAGATAAATACTTATATTTTATGATTATGATCAATGCATTAGAAATAAATTTATTCCTTCCTCAATTAGGTTAAATTAATTCTTCAAACTATTAAATTAATTTATAATTTTTGAATTTGGTTAATCAAAGATGTTGGACTTATTATAGTTTAATATAAAGTACGAGAATAATTAAATTAAATCATTACCTAATTGAAAAAAATAAATTAATTGTATATATATAGTTCTAAAAATAGTTTGAAAATGTATAATAATTAATGTTAAAAGGTTTGAATGAAGGTCTGCTCAGTAATATTAGTTGTTTTAGCAGCTGTTAGTTGTTATAGTAGATGTTAAATGTTAGTTATTAGCTTTTAGCTGGTCATTGTTCATATAATTGTTAAAATTAGAAATATTTTGTAAAAATAATTGTTTAATTACCTATTTAATTTAAAATGATAATAAAATATATTAATTGTTTAATTAGCTGAATTTAGAAAGAAAAAGTCTGATTGTTAAAAAAATTAATTAAAAGCTAAACGATAAATATTAAAGGAATAAAGTTCAATTTACCCTATGAACTTAGGAGCAATATTCAGTTTGTCCGAAAATTAACTTTTTGTACAATTTATACCCTGAACTTACACCAAAAATATAAAAAGCCTAGTTTATAACTCAAAAAGATTTTAAGTTTAAATCAAAATATAATAAAAAAATAAAAAAATATTTGATTTTAGATCAAATAAAATTAAGAAATAATTAAAATAATAATAATAAATATTTTTAAACTAAATATCCACACAATCAAATATTTTTCTAATTCTATAATTTTTTTTAAATTAAATATTTTGTTTAATTATATTTTAAATCAAAGATAAGACAATATAATTTTTTTAAACACACTTTTGTATTACATCTCTTTATTGTCGTATTTATGTTAATGCACTTAATTATTTTTATATTTTTAAATAATTTTTCTTTTCTAATTTTCAACTTTAAATAATTTTTATAGTTTTTAATTATTTTTTATGAAAATTGGATTTATTTTTTTTTTGTTCTTTTGGTATAAATCCAATGGTTAAATTATATAAAAAGTTGATTTTTGAATAAACTGAATATTACTCTCAAGTTCAAGGGCAAATTGAGCTTTATTCTCATATTATATTAAAGGTTAAACATTAGAATATTTAACGTTTCATAAAAAGTTTTCTGAACATTTAAAAGCTATTATAAAAGTTATTTTATATAACGCCGTAATTAATAAAAATAGAATTTTGATTTTATCAAGATGGTAAAATCTAACTCAAAATTATTGTGTCCACTTAATAATTAAGGTCTTGAAATCATGTAAACCTAGTTTCCATCATTTGGATGCATGAACTTAATAATATTAATTTCTCAACATGGTTTGCTTAAGATGTAGATATGACTTCTATCTTATTCTTATTTAAAATTTGGTTCAAAAATCATTAATTCAATGACTTGTAATAAAAATAAATAAAATTTACACATATATTGCCACATTACTCATAATCTATATAATTAATTACACTAGGCAACTGTATAGAATTGATCCGTAAATTTGAAATTATTTATTTCTTTGTTTCACTTTTACATCTCACTTTTAGTCTTTTTTTTTTTCTTTTTTTCCCCATTCCGCCTGTTATTTTTTTAAAAAATTAAGTATAGATTTTTTTTTTTTTTTACTATTGTCTCTTATTGTATTCTTTAATTTACTTCATTTCTCTTTATTTTTTTGTTTTTCTTATATCTTTTTTTCCCTTTTAATTAAAAGTGGAGGAAGGGATGGCAGCGGATCACGTGCCCTTCAAAAATAGTATACTTGAATTCCAACCCGATTAGAGATCTAGGTACCTAAATCTGCCTCCAACCTCTTTATAAATTCACTTTTATCATCTGAACCTAATTGCAATTACCCGTCTAATACTAAAAAATTGTTGTAGTTCTTTCATGTTTGAAAATAAAAAAGTAAAAATCATAAAATTATACTTTGACTTGGTAAAAAAATATGGTATCTACACTAAATGTAATCATAGTATTAATCATAATTAAAAAGGTATGTTTATAATTTGTTTCAAGAAGAATAATTACTTTAATAGTTTTAGGATATTGATTATATGGATAACGGATAGCAGGTACCTGTTTCCTTAAATTCAAACTCGATCCTAACTTAATATGAGTAAATTTTCCAAACATGCTAAAATCAAATCGAATATCGACATATCCAGTAAAATTGTCATTTTTAATTGAAAATAACTAATAAATCATTAGAAAAATTGGATTACTAATAGAAAATTGGAACAATAAACACAAAAATTTTGTTTGTAATTCAGTTTACCTACTAGCTGCTCATTACTATTGATGAGTAATTTAGTATATTATAATTATTTTTTAAAATTGAAATTGTATAATAATGTTTTCAAATAAAACTTAAAATGAAAGTGGGAAATAATATTTTACCAAAGGAGATAAGTTTTATAACTATTTGTCGTATGATATATTTTTTTTTCATACATTATTATGATATATTTTTTTTTCATACATTATTATGAATGATCGAGTAGAATTCAAGTTCAAAATCTACTAAATCAATAAAGATATATTAAATATTCAATCTAAAATCATATCATTTTATACTTTTATTATATGTTTATTTAATTTTAATTTATTGAACTAACTTGCTAATCGATTTAATAAAATTAACTTTAATGCTAATCAATCCAGCTCGGCTTCATAAACTTATGTAGCGAGAAATGAGTTTGGCCTGACTCTGAACGAGTTCAGCCACAAACTTTCATCGGATCAGTTTATCTACAATCCTATTTATGAGTGTTTGACCCCCACCTTACACGTGCCTTGTGGTTGTTACTATCGAGAAAAGCATGAGGGATTGACCCCAGCTCAACGAGGGACCAAAACACTGAGACATCAGGGTCGACCTTTGACGCTTTGGGACAGCAAGGTCCACTTCTGGGAATTGAGGTGCCTTTCCTTTTCTTTAAATTTTAAATTAGAAATAAAATATGAATTTTTTTTTAAAATCAACGGCTATTCGAAATTCATTGTCCAATTAATTCAGATTTATATAAGGTAAGTCTACAAAAGCAATAAGACAGCTCTTTATCAAATTAATAAAGTTCTTTTACTTAAACTTTAGACCTTCTAATTAAAAGAGAAGAGACATTTACATTGCATTTTATTGTTTGGTGATAAATATGAATTGTTTTAACCAGTATTTTAAAACACTAACTAATAAAACTTGACTTAGAATTTCATTATTATTCAAAAAAATTAGAATTTTATTATATAATAATAATAATAATAATAATAATAATATAATTAAATTAAATGAATAATTCATGAATAAGTATGTTTGTTTTGCTTTATTTTTTTTAAATTACAAGTTTTCTGAGATAAAACAGGACACTGATATATATATATATAATTCTGAAGAAAAAAATAAATTTTAAAAAGCTTACTTGGCACCTTATTTGTTAAGTATTCTATTTTTCCTGTTTTTAGAAATTTTTGAGTTTTTTCTCAAAATTTTAATTAATTAATTTATTAATAATAACTAATAAAGATAACTTTTGAAATTTTAAATTATATAAGTCGTTGTAACTAAAATACTAAAACACCGTTATATCTTATCTTTATATTCTCCTTATTTTTACTTTTTATAGACTATATAGAAATATAATATTTCGAATCTATTTTAATGTTCCGTTTATGTTTTATATAATATTTCGAATCTATTTTTTGTAAATATGATATCTTTATATTTCATCATTTTTTTTCACTTTTTTTGCAATTAAACAAAGGTCGTCATTGTCATTTGAACTAAACACCAAATTGATAACATAATGTTTCTTAAATTGGATTTTAATTTTATTTGCAGTTGCAAAAAGATTAAAATCTCATAAAAAAATGTATATAATCAATAGCCTAAATTATAATAGTTGCCTAAATTATAATATTTTTTTTTTAAATTCAGCCTAACAAAAATTATTGCTATAAAAATATATTATATTTTAAAAAATAAATATATAACACATATATTTTACAAAGGGGATCAATAAATAAAGAGAGGATCAGTAAATAAAGAAAGAGACGCGTACAAAACCTTATTTCTGCCTATCTTTCTTCTCTGTCCTAATGATTTTACAATTTACATTACAAATTACTCAAAAAAAAAAAAAAAAAAAAAAATAAATTCAGCCTAAACAAAAATTATTGCTAATATAATACTTATATTATAATTTGTAAAAAATAAAAATAAATATAACACATATATTTTACAAAGAAGGGGATCCCGAATAAAAATAAAAGAGAGGATCAGTAAAATAAAAAGAAAGAGAACTCGTCGTACAAACCTTATTTTGTTCCTGACCTAATCTTTCTTCTCTGTCCCTAATGATTTTAACAAATTTACAATTTACAAATTAACTCAAAAAAAAAAAAAAAAAAAACGGGGGCAAAACATATTTTTTGAGGTTATCACTTATTAAATAATTTAATGGAAAAAACCTTTTTATCAAATGAATTTGGTGCGGGGAATTTTTTTTTGTATGTTAGGTCGTTTGAGAACTCAAATCAAAAAAAAAAAAAAAAAAAAAAACGCAAACATATTTTTTGAGGTTATCACTTATTAAATAAATTTAATGGAAAAAACCTTTTATCAAATGAATTTGTCGGAATTTTTTGATTAGTCGTTTGACTCAATCGCATTGTGTTTGTGAGACTCATCTGATGATAGTTGAAAAATTCGCGCGTGAGAGAGACGCTTACATGAAGGGATCTCACCAAATATGACGTGGTCCACCAAAACTCCCGCATACTGGCGCGTGTGAATAATCTGTTTTTCTCTACCGCATAAAATAAAGAAATAATGTTCATGAAATGTAATTGTCATAAAAATAAATTAAAAAATAATTGTTAAAAAAAAAACTTTCAAAGTGACACAGAAAATGTCATTTGTAAATAATTCTATCACCTGTAAGTTAGCTCAGAATAAAAAACCTCAGATTATAATTAACTATTAAAAAAGAATGTACTTAATTTAACTAAAATATTATTTATTTAAATTAATTATCTTCTTAATAAGTGATTTATAATACTGAAAAGAATAAAATAAAATATAATTGACTAGTGGAAATTTGCATTCCACTATTTGATTTGTTGGTTGATTTATGAAATGGATTCATTTTGCATATTTTGCGGTGACTTTGCTTTGTACGTAATGGGTCAATTTATGAGTGGTAGATGGGGCACATTGTGACTCATGACACTGATTCTAAGTCATTTCTGTAATCATTTTGTATTCTCTGTAACATTAGCAATTACAACCATGTGTTTGAATATTTCTTAAGTTACCTTTCATCATCACTCACATCTCATATGCTCTAAATTTTACCCATATATATAGGCCTTGTTTGGCAATTGACATTACTATTCTAAGTAGCAAATTTTAACCAATATTATAAGTAATTATAATTTATATTCATCCAATGAGATTTTTTATGGGTCCAGAAAAATTAGAAAAAAATTTATAGCATTTGGACAATTTCAACAGTTTGAACATTAATTTTCGTTTCAAAATCATAATTTTAAATCGATTTGGATAGTATGAGCAATTTATAGTGGTTCATGAATACTCTATTTTTCTTTATTGACTTAGGGTCTGTTCAGTAAAATTAATTATTTTGATAGCGGTTAGATGTTTTAATTAATTATTTTTTTATAAAACGCTACTTTAACATTTAAAAATTAATGTTAATACTATGTTATCGAATGCTGTGTTACAAAACAAAACACTGTGTCACCGTACATGGCATTAGTCCATTAATGCATGTGCAAATTCCAAACATATCTAATTATGTTGACTTTCTCAGAAGTCATAAACTGAAAAAAAAAAAAAAAAAAAAACTTCTCAGAAGTCATTAAACTAAAAAAAAAAAAAACAAAAGGAAGTGCAGTGAAAGGAGGATACACAAAAAAAACTTATGCGTCAACAAACAGAGCTCTCCATGTGATTCATAAACCCTTTTATAAAATTCTGAAAAAAAAAAAAAAAAAAAAAAAGGAAGTTGCAGTGAAAGGAGGATAACAAATTTGACCAACTTATGCGTCAACAAACAGAGCTCTCCATGTGATTCATAAACCCTTTTCTCTCTACACATTCTGAAATAGTGAAATTCCAACATTTTAAGCCAACCCAACTTTATGACTATGATTTCCATTAATATAAAACATAGTACCATTTACTTTCTTTTTTATATTAAATTTAATTTTTAATTCTATACTCCATTCTGTTACATTTGACAATGAATTTTACCTTTCATAAGAATTAAAAAAAATCTTGAATCAAAATAACTCTAAATAAAATAACATAATTGACTAAATTACAAAAGTTCAATAATTGAAATGAAATAATTAATGCTAATTTTGATTTTCTAAAAATATCATTTAAATGGAACAAAAAGAATTAAAAATATTGTCAAATTTAATGGAATGGAGGGAGTATAATTAAAAAAAAAAAAAAAAAACGGTTTGTTTTGAAATTAGGAAGGTAACAAATAAAGAAAACTATACTTCAATTGCCTTAATTTTGACGCTTTTTCACTTTTCATAAGAATTAAAAATTGATTGAACAAACTCAATTTTATAAGGATAATTGACCAAATTACCTTTTTACTAATTCTATGTAACTAAGCCTCCGTTTGTTTCTGTAAAATAACTTGTAAGAAAATATTTTCTATAATTTTCTATTGTTTGGGAAGTGTTTAGAAAAAAAGTCAGCGGAAAAATATTTTCTTGGTAAAAAAAAAACTAAGTTATTTTTAAGAAATATGACTTCTCATTTTCAAGAGAGGAAAATATTTTTTAAACATCGACAAATTTGGTATAACCTTATAAATGCACATTGTTTTAAGTTATTAAGTATTGTTAGTCACTACCAATGGTCACCGTTTACCATCAACCCCCAATCAACCTTGATTACCACCACCGATCACTTGCAACTTTCATAGTTTAACATTTTTTGTAGCCTTTTCATATTTAACAATAAATTTTTAAAATATTAAATTTCTATTATCATAAATATTTTTATAGTCTTATGAGTTAAAAATTTTAATATTTTTAACTAATTTTTAATATGGCAATCAAATCATAGAAAATAAATTATTTAAAAAATATTTTTCAAGAAAAATATGAAAATATTTTCAAATACTAAGTTATTTTTCAGAAATAAATGAAAACTTAATAAAATAAAATTTAGTGCAAATATCTAAATAATGGTAAAATTAAAAAAAATAATTAATACAATATTGGTGGAATGTAGAACTCATGTGGCAACCAAACAATAGAATTTTAGTTTTTCAAATCACCTTACATAATATTCGTGAATTTTTGACAATATTAATTGTTTTAGTAGTTATTAATTATTATAGTTATTATTAACTAATGTAGTCTTTTTTTTTTTTTTTGAGTAAAGTCAATTAATAAAATAGTTATTAGTTGTTTATTGTTTAAATTAAGAGTGTTTGATAAAAAATAATTGTTTCATTAACGGTTTAATTTAAAATGATAAAAAGATATTAACTATTTAATTAGCTAATTTGAAAAAAAAAATAAATATAATATGTGTCAAGCGCTAAACATTAAATATTATAAAAAATTATATTTTCACAAGACACAATTAATAGATATAAAATTTTAAATCGATTAAAATATTAAAAGCTAGCTTACTTACCCAACATGGCATAAATGCTCTCAAACCAAAATCTTTATCCCCGTCAAATCTAAAAATTATAGGTTCAAAAGTGAGGGACCCATGGAAAACAAACAGTCAAACATATTCTTATTAGTTAATAGAAATCTAGAAAAATTATGAACAAAAGAAGAAGAAGTTTTAAGGCAACGTTAGGATATAATTTTAAAATTTAAAAAATTTACTAAAATGTATAAATTAGAAATTTAAATTTCCAATTCCATAAATTATGAAATTAATCTCTCTTATTTCATCTAAAAATAAATTCATAAATTTTAAGAAAATATATATATATATATATATATAATATGAACTCAAGAAATAGTTTTGTTATTTATCAGGAAAAAATGGATGAGATTTTTTTTTAAATATTAAGAAGAGAATTCAAACATGAATCTATTGTCAGACCATATATACACTTATTATTGAATTATTGTCAGACCATATATCATTGAATCTATTGTCAGACCATATATATATTTATTGTTGAATCTATTATCAGACCGTATATACATTTACTATTAAGAAAGTATAAAATCCTCCCTTTTTGTGAATGAAAAAAATAATAGATGTCTTTTTGCCTTCAACTCCCTCTTTTTATAGAGGGTTTGTTTGGTAGAATTCTAAAAAGATTTTATTTGGTATATCTTTAATATATAGTTTTAATTGGATTAAAGTGAATATTTTGAATATCTATATTTGTTTAGTTATATTTTTATTACAATCAAATAATGATATTATCAATATATATTAATTTTTTATTAGTTTTGTATTAAATCAAAGTTAAAAATTTTGTTAAAATAGATTTACGGATTATGTTTTGCTTTAAAAAAAAAAAAAAAAAAAACAAGTTCGAAAAATATAAATACTAATGATGTAATTAAATTTTTATAAAATTGTATTTATTAAGCAATTCAACTTGTATAATTATACTTATTAAATACTCATTTGAATAATTAAAAAATGCATAAAATATTATTCAGTAATTTATATTAAAAGATGGATAATGTATTGCATTTTATGAATATATATTTTGTAATTACAAAATATAAAATTATACTTCATGAATGCAATTTTACAAATTAGAGTATTTACAAATACAATTTTAATTGTTGAATTATTTAATAGGTCAATATAAAATAAAAACCACTTCTTTCACTTCATTTTCTTTTGCTTCAATTTAATAAACTCACATTGATTTTTCTATTACAGAATTGTTTTTTTTTTTTTTTTTTTTTTTTTTTTCTTCAATTAATAACTCATCATTGATTTTCTATTACAGGAATTGTTTTTTTTTTTTTTTTTTTTTTGTTATTGTTTTGATTTGTCTCGCGTATTATTGTGAGTCTTTTATTACCTTCTTTGTGAGGCTGAATCTCTTTAGCGAGCAGTTATTATAATAGGTTATTTTTAGTTTGAGATTTTAAAATCTTGATGTGTAAATTTAAATCTTCGATCCATAGAGTTCTGTAAGTGCATATTTGTCTCTCAGTTAATGCCTATTGTGGACGATTCTCACGATCCAAACCGTGGGTCGGTTTTTGTTGTGTCATTGGTGCTCAGGTAGGCTAAGGACCCCTTAAGCCAATAGTAAATCCTAACATTTACAAATTCATTTCCTTTAGATCCTTCGTTTAGAAGACATATTATAGCCCATTTGAATTGTGTACGTTATAAATATTATTGTCAAATATTCATGTTCTCTGAGCTTTCCAACTTTAATATTTCAAATAATTCATAGCCGGCCTGTATTTACATACATCTCACGTCCGTCCATAATCAACTGGGAGCAAACTGTCCAGATTATATGCCTTTAGAGCGGACGAAATAGAAGCTTCTAATTTATTAAAACAACAATCACCGACTTTACATGAGAAATTTAACCTAAAGACTCAAACTGTATATAGCTCTACATTTTCTATGTCTAAGATAGTAGTCTTTTATGACCGATTGCTGATAAGTACAACCTGGCGGATCAAGGTAATTGAAATTTTTGTTTTCGAAATTCGAGCGATATAATGTTTTAATTAGTTCTTTAATTTTTTTGGAATATTATGCATGGTTTCCTGGGTAGAAAGTAAGTAATGAATTATTTTAGAAAATTTAGATAATTAAGTGAATAGTGTCAGTTATTGAGTAGTTATATTAATTAAGGAAATTTGAGGAGATTAATTTTTATTAGAGTAAATCTGCGAATTATGTAATTAAGATTATGACATGTATATATTAATTAACATTTTCGAAGAATTATGTTATTTGAATTAAAACTTAAGTGATGTAATCTATCAATTATGTTGGTGTAATATTTGGGAGATACAGCATTCATATTTATTAAATATGATTGAATATTAAATATTTTAAGAATAGTTGTATGTATTAAATAGCATAAGGACGAGATATACATATGAATGCAATTTAATTGATGAATATTGCAAATATGTCTAATTGAGGAATTGTATAATAGTTTGATAGATCTATAGAAGCTTGTTGATATAGAAGTGTTGTTGTGTTATGATGATTATTTGGAGATGTTGGGAGTTTGGAGTTTAATTGGGAGTGCTTTGTATTCACATGTTTGGCAAGCTCAGTTTTTAAAGAGAAGTTCTTACAATATTTTTATAGGATTTTTCCCAATATATATATAATGAAAATGAAAATGAAATTATTATTACTCGCTAAACTTGTGAATATTCAATTGCTTCTAATTCATAATTTAATTTTATGATTTATATGTTAGGTTAGGACGGTGTCTCCGACACCGAATGCGGCATTCGTCGTCAAGTCTCTCGGGACTAAGCGGTGGGTGTTACACATTCAATACGAATCTCAGTAAACAGATGTGAGTACATTTTTATACACAATACTGTATTTTTAAATATTACCAAGACTGTAAATTACTATTGTAACTCTACGGAGAAAGAATCAGAGCTTATCTGGATTAGCAATATGTCTACCTCTTGGCAAAATTTTAAGGAAGGGGCTAGTTTCACAAACTCAGTGAATAATAATAAATGATGCATAAGCCAAATAATCACACATGATGCTATTTACATTTATTATGATGAACACTTGTCCAATCAAGCACATGTCACAACATTAACATCTATAAACAATATCACCTTCAAGTAATCACATCAAATGGAGATTGGTCAGTGGCGTCACAAAATACCCAACAAGTCGTCCTCGCACATGGCCTGTCATCTCATATGTGTGCATCAGGGAGCCAATCTCCCATACATGGCCAACTAGTCAATTCCTCATGCTTTACGCAATCGATTGGATCATATAGATATCTCTTGACCATTCCTCACATTGTTTTTTCATTTTCTCTTTCTTTTTCATTACCAACAGGAGATCACCCTGTGATTTTGCCATATCATCCATATCATAATTCATCAGATGCACACGGGGGCACCGATCTCCGATACATGGCCAACGGTCCCAGAGTATTCTCACAGAAGATCAACTCATACACAACCAAATCGCAAGTAATTCAATCAACTCATATGATATAGTAAATCGCACAGGAGATCAATAAACATATATGAATATAGTTATGGAATGCATATAAAAATATATACAATTCTCATATACTTATAATATTATAGTTTATATGGTGGATCATAATGTAAGTAATTATGTTTTTATAATATAGTATTAAAAGAGTGAAGACTGAGTATCATTTGTATATATATTCATAAGATGTGAAATAGTTGATGCATGTATGCAAATGATGGTATGCATCATTTATTATTACTTATAGTGATAGGAGAAAAAGTAAGTTTGACTAACAGGAGCAGTAGACGAACTCGGGTAATCTAGATAAAATATAAATATAAAGAAAAGACTGCTTAAATAAGAAATAAAGAGTTAATCTAAATCTTATTGATATTTCTAGCAGCATTTCTTCTAAAATAGGATCTTTCGCCTATCCAAATATTAACAACTTAATATACTTATCGATTATTTTTCACATAGCCCATCCATGGGGCAATTAGTAATTTCAATACCCAACAGTAACTTATAGATTAAAATAATCTTCATTCTAATTTCAATAAATCCTCATATATTTCCACTTTATCTCAATATGATTTACTTCCTTAAACAGTCATCAAATGGATAAGATCTCTTATACATATAAATAGAAACAATTCTTTACTTGATTAACTTTACTCGAAATATGATGTCATTTAATGAAATTCTGAATTAGTTACTAAAATTAATACTTCCGTCAAAATATCCATTAAATAACCTAATTCACCACCATCTTAGTTCATATATCATACTTCTAATTTCAAAGTAATTTATACCTATCCAGCAGTAAGTTTCCTCTTACTTAAATTACTTTTCGTCTTCGAAATAATTTCTTAGGTACTTAATTTATTTCTTTATTTAATTCTTAATCCTTAATAGTCATTAGCTTAGACTAATTTAAGGAATTAATTTCTCCTTAAAGAACGAATATATATATATATATATATACCCATGATCGCCCGACTTAGTAAATATTAATTTGAGATTTCATATGAAATCATATATATGTAAAGAGCTTAGATTATTGATGGGATCTAAATACATACAAATACAAACATTTAAAGATAAATCATAATTATAAATTAAAATACTATGATGTTGCATTGATTATATGACACTATAAAATCATTTACTCAGAACAACATACAAATTAGTATGATAACAGTGGCTGTGGCTTTGTTATACCAAGAAGATGACTATTTAAATAGTCCTTTGGACCAGTAGCCCGCACTTCTGGGTTTCCAGCCTATATACCAATACTTAAACAGGTACTGTTTAGATTACTTTTAAGAAATAGTTACTGTTTATCGTTTTTAGCATGAACAAACACTTACTGTTTAAATCAAACAATATTTCTGATGTGGAAGATCAGACTAAGCTGCATCCACAGAGCATACTTATACAATAAGCAAATGATATTTAGCAATCAACTCAACCAATTTTAATTGATAAGGTTGAGGGTTCCTGCAACCTTAGCCTGGGATCCCCAGAACTAAGTCAGAATGTGGAGGGAGAAGAGAAGAAAGCCTTTAACAGGGCTTAATAATAACAATTTATAAATTAAAATAAAGAACTTTATTGAAATACAAATATGAAATACAAATTTAACTTACAAGTTTAATGTTTTTACAATCCAGACTCCGAGCGTTGAATTCTTACAACAATCTTGGAGAGAAGGATGAGAAAGGTTTAGGGTTCTCTAAGATAAACTTATCAAAATAAAACTTATGCCTTCACAAGAGGAAAGGCTCCCTTTAAATAACATAGAAGTGGAATCTTTACTGTTTAACTTTTACTATTTATGAACAGTGGTATGTCTGCCACTGTGTCTTGACCTTTACTGTGGACATTATGCTTTGGCTTTTCCTGTTGAAACAGTAGCTTGGCCTTTACTATTTGAATGATGGTGAAATAAGGTTTCACCTCCTGCCTTTTACTTGCAGATGAGGACCGAAGTGTCCTTCTTTTTCTTTTCTTTTTTTTTTTAACTTTTTGCTTAAATTTTTCTTTTTCTTTCTTTTTTTGCAGCTTTAGCTTTGACTATCATGAGATTGACGAATATCACATTACTACATCCTTGGAGGAAAGCGATGATGAAGATGATGAAGAAGAAAGAACGCCTAATATCAATCCCATCGGGTTGGCTCTTTATGCGGATTAGATGATTATCTGAACAAGACTGCTGCTTGTTTACTGATAGTTGACTGGAGAATATGATCCGTAGAAAGTTGTTTGAAACTGTCCTGGCAAATTCTTCTCTATACTCATCACGAGTGTTTTAAGCCGTGCTGTTTTAGCCGCTGCTAACCTAGCTTGACACTGTGCCTTTTGGATTCCAAATGTAGGTTGATCCTTTAAAGCAAGAGTAGTTGCATAGGTTAATGGAGAAGCTTGTGACAGTTTATTTCGGATCCATTGATCAATTTTAAGTTCAGTGGTTGAGTTCTTGAACGATCCCCACCATTTAATCTTGTGTCTTTTTACTATCATAGGAATTTGATAAGTTCCTACGGCATACTGAGTGTCCATATACCATTGATATACCCATGGCGTAAAGAAGGCCATACAATAATACATAAGTGATGGAATATGGGCTTCTTCAGGACGGGGTTTCTAATGGGCTTTTAATGGGCTTTAAAATACTGATATAGGGCCTGAATTGGAGGAGGGATAATTTCATTGGAAATACCCCTGGTTTGCCACCATTTTTTAAACCAGTTTGGCACCTTACAATCAGTACGAAAAGAAGTATCAAAATAGATTAACCATGAATGCGTAGTAGTGGGATTTTGAATAGAAAAAACTTTATCCCATGCATCGCGATAGTCAAAATAATTGTAAGCAGTACTGTGTACATGCTTATATAAAACTTTTAAATTTTACAGGTGTGTAAAGAGAGGGTGCAGGCCATTCTTTGGGATGGAGAACCCTTTTGATTTTAAGAGAAGAATATAAAATAATAGATTTATGTTTGGAATCATAATTGTGTTTAATTGTTACGGATCCGGTATCCAGTAAAATATTATGGTAATATTCCTGAGGTTTAGAAAGATCGGTTGGAAGAAAAAACCAATCCTCAGGATAATATTGTTTTAAAATGGACCAAGGATTAAGATTATTATAGCCATCCTCAATCTCAATTTCATAATCAAAAATATTTTTAACAAACCATTTATGTATACCTTGAGTATACTGGATTTTTGGCAAACAAATCCACAGCCATTAACGGATTTGATAAGTCTTTACTGTCTACCGTTTGAGACAGACTAGCCGTACCATGAACGGGTACGATCGTTTTAGGTTTAGAAGACATACCTGGCTCCTCTGTGGAAGAGGAAGCTATATTCTGTAACGCCTTGATTACTTCAGGGTATTGACTTAGTTGTGCAATCCATTTATGAAGATCTGAAGGGGTTTTAGTGATTAAGGCAAGGGTTTTAGGTAAATCTTCGGAGTGCTCAGAGAGAGCTTTAGTAGGTGATTCAGGTTCCTCTTTAGGGGCTTTGCCCTTATCCTTTTTCCTGCCCATTGTTCTGTAAGAATTCTCGAGTCAGAAAGTCTGGAATGTTATTGTTGTTGCCTTTAATAAATTCTATATCAAATTCAAAAATACTAAAAATAGCTTGCCATCTAGCAAAAATTTGTTTAGAAGCAAGATTCTTAACATCCTTTTGCAAAACATCTTTTGCAGATTTACAATCAATCCGAAGTAAAAATTTTTTATTTAATAAATCAGATTGGAATTTATTTATGCAAATTACAATACTCAAAATCTCCTTTTTAATGGTAGAGTAATTTAATTGCGTTTGGTTCCAATGACCAGACGTATACTGAATAATACGCTCTTTACCATTAATTACTTGTTTTAATATACCACCATATCCAACATTTGAAGCATCGGTTTCAACAATTTTAAAGGCTATTGGATTAGGAATATAAAAATACGGAATTTCTGTGACTAAGGTTTTTATCTTTTGTACCAACTGGGTATGCTGGGCTTCCCATGGGCCAGCATTTTTCTTAAGCCTATCATGCAATGGTTTTATCATGCAATTTAGATTTATAACATAATTTAAACATCCAAGAAAACGTTGGAGTTGGGTTTTATTAGTTAATTCATCAGGGAATTTGGACCCAAAAACCATAGCTCGTTCTATGGGTTGGATAACACCCTGTTCTATATAGTGACCCAAAAACCTAACTTTGGTTTTGAACAAATCCATTTTAGATTTACTAAGAGCTAACCCATTTTTCTCAATTATCATGCAAAATGATTTTAAATGTCTAAAATGATCTTCTATCGTTTGACTAAAAACTAGAACATCATCTATATATACAATACAAAATGCACTGAGAGGGTTAAAAATATCATTCATGATTCTCTGAAATTCAGAAGGAGCATTTTTTAATCCAAAAGGCATGACATTCCATTCATATTGTCCAAATGGAACTGTGAATGCTGTTTTATATCTATTTTTTATATCTATCATTAGGATGCAAATCTGAATTTGCCAATAACCATGATTTCAATGTCAAATTTTAACTAATGTTGCATTATAAATTGGTTTTAAAAAGATCTTTTTTATTTAAAGGTAATGGATATCGAATCCATTTTCAAAAGCTGTAATTTAATGGTTTTATAAATTAATTACTAATCTAGGTACTTCCTCTTTCTATTTCAGCATTTTTATTGACATAAAAGCTGCACAAGACCCAAGGACTTTAGATTTGCTAGGTACTCCTCTTTCTATTTCAGCATTTTTATTGACATAAAAAGCTGCACAAGACCAAGGACTTCTAGATTTGCTAATTAATTTTTTATTTTCCAAATCTTTAATTTCTTTTTTACAGTGCTCTATAAGCTCAGGACTCATTTGAATGGGCCTAGCTTTAGTTGTAATGGACTTTTCATTAAAGTCCTTTTCATATGGTAAATCTACTATATGCTGTTTACGGTTCCAAAATGCATGTGGATGATCTGCACATAGTCTTTCTTCCATAAATATTCTTAATTTAGTAATTTTAGTTTGAATATCTTCATCTTCCAATTGGTTTTTTATCCTTTTAAAATATGCATGATTTCTTAAATTGTTTAAATCTTCTTCCTTAGAATTTATCAAAGAATTAATTTCTAAAGTTTTAATAGAATGAGCTTTTAATAAATTTAAATTCTTTCTCCTAGGTTTTTCGGTGAATTCTAACCTAGCCTTATTACCTTTTACCTTAAATTTAATACATTCTTCTTTTACTGAATATGGTGTGATTAGGTTAATAAATGATGTTCCTAATATGACCATATAATTTATCTGTGGTGAAAGTAGAAAAATTGTTTTAATTTCTAACTCATTATTTACAATATCTGCATCAACTTTACCTACAATATCTAATCTAGATTTATTAGCTATAGTTAGTTTTTCATGGGTTTTTGACCAAAACCTATGTGGTACTAAATCAGATTTTATACAATTTAAATCTGCTCCTGTATCAAACAAGGCGATACCATTTATAATAAAATCATTTGCAATTTGCAGAGTTATTTTTACTAAATATTTTCGAGATGTTATTTCTTGTAAAAGAAAGAGAAAATTAGGGTTTAGTTCTTTATCTTCGTCATTTAATTCATTTATTTCATCTTTTATTTCACTATCTGGTTCTTCCGAAGAGGAACTAGATATTAAATGTTCTTCTAAACGTTTTATTTTTGTTGCATTTATTTGTGCTTGATTTTTTAATTCTTTTACTTCATGTTTTAAAATCCTAATTTCTTTATACAAATCCTTAAGTGACATATCTGTATCTACCTTTTTATTTCTATTTAATATAGTTGTTAAATCATAAGTGTTAGTTTGAATCTTAGGTAGTATAGTTTTTACTTCTTGCTCTTCTTCAAAACTTCTAATAAGTTTTTTAAGAAGTTGACTTTTAAGATCATTATCTGTAATACTATTTACGACTTCTAATAGTGTACTTTGATTTTTAGTGAGCATGTTTATAGATTTATCTGAAGAACTGGTTGTTGAGCCAAGTTCATCAACTTGATAATCATTCTCTTGTATTTCAGAATCTGATGTATCAGAATTAAGATACAATTCATGAATTTTATTTATCACTTCCTCATCTAAATTTAATTCATGTAATTTTTTATTGAATTTGCAAAATTCAGATGTGTGTCCTTTTTTACCACATTTAAAACAGGTTAAATCCTTATACGAAGGTTTAGTTGGAGTTTTATATGGTTTTTTACTTTTAGATTTTTTATAATATTTAGGTTTTTCTTTATGATAATAATTATCTTTACTAGGTTTAGACCTATAATGTTTTTTATTATAAAATAACAGCCAGTATAAAGGATTATCAGTCTCATGGAACGTTTATTAATAAACTGGCTTTTCTTTCGTAACTCTTTTAGGGAATTTACTTGTTTATTAATTAAAATTATGTTTTTCTTGTAATTAGAATAATAATTATCTTTTTAACTGGTTTAGACCATATGTTTTTTATAGTGTTTCCTAGAGCCTTTGATGGTTTATAGCTAGAGCTTGATGGTTTAGAACATGAACCATTACATTGCTGTGTAGGGGTTATACTATAATCAAATTGTTTACAAAAACTTCCTAATTCCTGTTTAGTCTTTTTTAATTCATATTTTAAAGTTCTTTGAAGTTTTAAGTCTTGACAAATCTGTAGTCCTTCTTTCTGAATTATACTAATTAATTGGCCATAAGTTAATTTATTATATGGGATTGGATTACCATGTTGTTGTTTGATGTAATTCCTAACTCTTTCACCTAAGAAATAAGGTAAACCAGCTAAGAATTTTTTTTTCCAAAAAGCTTGGTTTGAATCTTCTCTTAACATTAATCTAGTAAGAAAAGTGGTTTTATATATTTGAAAATGACCTAATTGTTTACATTTTAAATTACTTAAAAGTTCCGCATTTTCCGCATTTTTATCTTTTATATGGGATGGGTCTCCTATAAAATGTAATGAAATGGTTAATATTAAGGTTGCAACTGCATCCTGAATAGGTTCACCACGTTCATCATATAAGGGTTCATCCTGGTCAGTTACTTGAACTGAATTTAAAATATCCAATTGATCCTGTTCAGTGAGATGATAATCCCACCAACCTTTTAATTGGCCTGTAAATCCTGCAATGAGGATTTCAGCAACCGCTTTATCAAATATAGGTGACTGGGTTTTATAAGCATTTGCAGCCATTGTCATTTGTTGCAAAATACTTAATATTTTATATTCAGATAATCCATCAATTTTATATTCAGATAATCCATCAATATTCCATTCATATAATGTGTTAGCATTATAATGAAACTGGGATATGTATGGAGGTTTATCAATATGACCTAAATCTGGAGCTTTAGAGACTAACTCTCTATGGGTTATATTATTGACAAATTGCTTAGCATCTTCTAAATCAAGTTCACTATCTTCTGAGGTAGAAGTTTCTTCTAACATGTTTATATCTCTAGTACCTTGAGAGGTATCCTGAACTACATGATTAGTAGATTCTGAACTGCCCTCAAGTTGGCTAAGTTGTTGTTTTAAAGTTCCTAAAAATTTTGAATTTAATTCCTTCTGACTAGTTTTAGATATTTGAAATGGTTTAAACATAGGTGGTTTTACTATTTCTTTACCTTTAGATGGTTCAACTACTACTGGTTTATCCTGTAATAATTGTTCTATCTTTTTTAATTGTGTATTTAAACAAATTAAACTAGCATTACTAAAATTATTTTGTTCAACCAATTTTTTATCTGAATCATTTTCTCTAGCTACTTTTCATTTTCTCTAGCTACTTTATATGGTGCACAATGATATCATTATCTTGATATTTACAATTTAAACTTATTGCTTTAAGGTGGAAAATCACTTTTGAATTATCCTATCATTTTACTATCCATTCGGCCTTTGTGATCGATAAGACTTGGACATGTGTCGAAGTCTTGGAGATGTCAGTCCTGGCATTTTTGGTACATGCAGTAACGGTGTCAGGCGCATGGATGCGTGCATAGAAATTACCATGAACTTCAGAGGCAGATAAAAAAATGTCGTATCGAAGCATATTTACTTATTGCTTTAGGTGGAAAATCACTTTGAATTATCCTATCATTTACTATCCATTCTGGCCTTTTATCACGAATTGTTATAGGGTTGAGACTTTTATCAGAACTATCTTGAGTTAATGAAAACCAATCTAAAAATTTAATTTTAGTTTGGGTTTGAGGTTGATAATTAAAATATTCTTCTTTTAAATCTTCAAAAACATGAGTTTTTAATATTTTATTAATCTTCATTAAATTTTTAGTTTTGGTGATTTCTTTTACCAAATCTTTAGTCATATCTTCTTTAGTTAAAACATTTAATTCCCTATTTATTTCACTAACATTTTCAGTGATAGCTGAAGCTGTTGGTGATTCTGGTGAAGTATTTACTAAATGTGATTCTGGTGAGTAATTTACTAAATTAGATTGTTTTGATTTAAATAATTGTCAATAGGTTATAGAAGGATTATAGACTGCCTGTGGGACTGAATTACTATAATCAACTCCTTTCATTTTAAATGATTGACTAGATGCAGGTATATCTGATGTAGAATACCTAGGTTTGACTAATGTTTGAATAATTGGTTTAGGTTCAGATTCCTTATATCTTGCATAAATAACTGAAGGTATCTTTGGCTTATCATCGTCTGTAACAACAGAAGATGTAGATCCTGTATACCTAGAGCTTTGACTTCTATTGAATTTTAATGTTACTTTACCATCTTCAAATTGTTCAATTTTCTGCAAATTGACATTTGGTTTTACCTTTTCTGGTTCAGGTGGAGGGACAATCCCTCCAAAATCCATTCCTCTGGTAAGGTGATATCCTTCCATTGGATGTTTTAGGGTAAACAGTAGTAGTTTTAGTAGATACAGTTGAAGACAATCAAGCGTTTCTACCAAACTTTTTGGTTGTAACTTATATAATTCGATACTAAAAAAGCCAAGAATTCATAGCAATATTTATAAATGATTTTTATAATAAACCCAATAGGAAATTGATCCTTAGCTTCATCTTAATAAATTCTAAATGAGTTTTTAATTTCTAAGACTATACTTTCTAAAATATTTTAGATCAATATTTAGATCATTTAAAGAAACAGTCATATCTGGATAGACCTCAAAAGAGATCGGTCCTTCACTTAAGCTTGTTTCAACAGATCCTAATAAAGAGTCCTGAAAATTTAGAAATTTAGCATCTCGGACCACTGCCAATATACTAGTGTTTAATCCTTCTCTAGTTAAAGGTTTTATACCTACTTGTATTAATCCTATATGTATATACTTATATTTTTTATGCTTATGTTGTTGTAACGTTTTAGATGACAAAAGAGTTATGCGTTCAAATGGTTTACTTAGTTGAAAATCTCGGTTTACTTAGTTGAAAATCTCGTTCTTCAGTTTTAATTACATAATCCGTATTCCATAAAGGAAATTTACTAACTTTATATATTTGTTCTTTATCAACTTTAAGTATTTCCCATTCATCAATAGCTTTACTAAAATCTTGCAGAATTAATTCATTACGATTTATTATCCGTTTAATCTCTGAGTTATCTGAGTCATCAGACTTAACACTACTAACTGATCTACATAATAGAGGATCCATTTTATTATATACCAAAAGCTTTGATGACTACCTGGTTATACCCTTTACTGCCCTCAACTCAAACGGGACTTACAACGGGTTCAGTAGGAATAGGTTCAGTAGGCAAAGTCAAGACTGCTTAGGATATATAGTAAAACGAAGTCTTTATATGTATTCAGAAAATAATACTAAGTCGTATGATACCTATACTAGTGTTTAACTGAAGGTATCTTTGGCTTATCATCGTCTGTAACAACAGAAGATGTAGATCCTGTATACCTAGAGCTTTGACTTCTATTGAATATATAATATATATATATATATATATATATATTATATATATAGTATATAATATATATTTTCGTTCTTTAAGACAAATTAATTCCTTAAGGTCCAAAATGATTTAATTTATACTTCACCCCTTTTATATATATTTTCGTTCTTTAAGGACAAATTAATTCCTTAAGGTCCAAAATGATTTAATTATACTTCTACCCCTTTTTCTTTTAATTACATACATTCTTACTTATTTTATGGTCCAACCTTAGCTTTTAATTTACACTAAATTACACAGTCAAATTCCTCTTTTACTATTTAATATATAATACATATATATAGTCTGACACATCTTAGACCTATACTATAATTTCCATCAATATTATTATCAAAATCCGTCAATTAAATTTATGTGATTATAATTGAAATTTGCTTTAATTTATTAAAGCTTCTAAATCAAATCCACACTTATAAAATATATATTGGATAATACCCAAAATTAAATGAAAGTAACTAAACCACGAAATGCTAGAAAATAATTAATTTTCTGGAAAATAACCAGAAATAATTTCAATACCCAAAACATAGCACAACCGGAAATTATTTGGTTGGAGATTATGGAGATGGTGGCCGGACGTGCCAGGAATGGTGGTTGGCGAAGCCGTTAGCATTGGGGAAAGGGCCAAGTTGACTAGCTTTTAACGAGTCTCACTAGAAAGCAACAGAACCATGTTGGCGATAAAGGAATCGCAGTGGCTCTCTGCTTTATTGACGGAAGAGGAGAGGTGTTGTGCCGTTGCTATGCTCACTAGAAACGCGAGTAAAGAAAGTTGCGACTAGAGCAGCGATGACCGGAGGCTGAGGTCACACGAAGTGATGGCTTTTGAGGATGCTTTATTTTCCAGCGAAGGAAAATAGAATGGGCTTGGTTCATTTCATTTTGAAAAAGTAGTTTTTTTTATTAGAAGCATTCATTAACCCTCGAAAAATATCTTTTACTTTGTTAAGAGTTTTATTTTGGAGTTGCCACCCTTTTTAGAAAAAAATCTCGAATTAATCGATTCTTTGGAATCGACTAATTCGGTTTTAAACTACAGACTGGATAAGGAAGTTTGGTACGGTATGGAAAAGGTGTTAGGCACCTGAACTGCTTGATTAAATCGGCCTCCTTCGTTGTCCACTAATTCACAATGATTAATAATAGAATTAACTCTAATTGAGATGCAAAATACGTTTTAATGTATTTTTAGAAAACATGTCACACAAACACACAACTACATATATGCAAATTAAACATCCAAAGAAGGGGAGGAAGGAGAAAAGAATTACAACATCTTCCTAGTTTATATTCTACCCATTTATCCCATTAAAATTTTTTCAACCGACTATCTATTACAACACATTAATTAATAAGAATCCATTATGGACCCTTTACATCAAGCTCAATATAATAGAAGCAATAAGTACAATCAATCACTAATGAATAACAATAATCACAGAATTTAATAAACATCCATAGAACCATAAAAATGTACATTCATTCAATAATGATAACATGGTGCATGTTTATGTTCATAAGCTAGTATTTAATGGGTTGGCCCAGCGATAATCACAAAGCAATGAATAATAAAGCATAAATGTAAAAGATAGAATCTTAAAGGTGTATAAAAGTAAAAAACAATAAATTAAAAGCAATAATTTTAAGGGTTTAAACAAGATTTGGGTTCAAAGCCTTGATGTTCATCATGGTTGATAAACAAATGCACTTGTCACTATCTATTTCTTGTTGTATGTTTATTCAATCCATGATAGGTCAAAATCGCGATCCAGAACAATAAAGTCTAGTGCTTGACTAATGAAACTTCGACTCGAGACCATTTTATTATTTTTAGTGTTCTGCACATCTAAAACAAAGGTCCGTACGCCACATGAAGTGGCGTGCAGACCTTACCCATATCAGGTGTCATAAAACCAATATTTATGCCTTTATTTTATTGATTTTATATTTCTGGACTTCTGAAATGAAGGTCTGTGCACTATAAGAGAAGTGGCCTACCCCATTACGAGTGGTGCTCAGACTTGCCCTGATAAGAAGATGTAGAACATTATTTGGAGCTTTCTGGCCGAAGAAGAAGTGGCGCACGCCACATGTAATGGCACTAGGCCCTTAACTTGTAGCGTGAGCCACTTTTGACACAGTCGAAAACTTTCTGGTTGTTCACTTATTTCTCTCCCAACCAATATGGAAAAGGTGTTTTAACACCAAAATGAAAAGAAAAAGACGAGGAATAAGTTCAGGGCTCTCAGAGATTACCTTGCTTGAGAAATTCTAAAGATTTTGGGAAAAACGAACCAAGAAACTCAAAACCTTTGATTTTCAATTAACAAATCCGAGTTTAAGTTTAATGTGAGTATTTGTGCATTTTTTTTTATCACAAATCAGGAAATTTTTATCCAAAAATGATTGGATAGAGCCTTGAATCCAAGTAAGAAACACAAGTTTTTCTTGGATTAAGGTTAAGTTTTCAATTTAAAAGAGTTTCCCTTAATTGATCCAAAAAACCTCCCTTTGCATACTTCCTAATGCCCTATTTATAAGCAAATAGGGAATGTTGCTCTAATTTTAGGGCTTAGGTGGAAGTGCTACTAGTGGGTCCCAAAAATGGGCCGGGCCTATTTTTACCAAGTCGGACTGGGTGGCACGCAAAATGAGACGGTGTACTGGAAAGCATATCGAGCTGATTCAGAGCGCTTCTTAAGCCCAATTTCACTGTAAAACGCCTGAAAAAGTAAATATAGTTAAATAATTCAATTATCTTAACCACGGACGATTTGTCCAAAGATCAAAGCGATCGGAAGTCCTGATTCCATTTTATGTAAAAAAGGTTGTCATCACTGAGCCATTTAGAGGCAAACATTGAGCGTCTATAGCGCTACTGTGTTCACCTGAAACGAACGCAGAAGGAGAAAGAGAAAGGTTGGCGGCATGAGGGCGGGCAGTGGTGTCATTGACTGGCTTCAATGGTCAGAAAAACAAAAGAAATAGAGAGAGAGAGAGAGAGAGAGAGAGAGAGAGAGAGAGAGAGAGAGAGAGAGGAGAGAGAAGATGGACCGAGAGAGAGCAGAGAGAGAAGAGAGAGAGAGAGAGAGAGAAGGCCTTGCTACTGCAACGCTGGAAACGAAGAAGAAAAGGAAAGAGAAAAAATAAGAGAGAGAGAGAGAGAGAGAGAGAGAGAAGGCTGCATGCAGCTGGACGAAGAAGAAGAAGAAGAGAAAGAATAGAAAGATAAAGAAATTCCAAGGGTTTTCTAAATCATTTCGGTTCGAACCAGTTTGGTCTGACTCAACCGTTTATAACAGGTTTTCATCTAATTAACTTGAAGATTTAAATCGGTTTATGGGTCCAGTTTAACAATAAAATATTTTCTTTTAAATTTCATTGTATAATGCCATTGGTTGAAATTAAAAATTAATCTTTAAATGGAAAATCTATGAAAATCAATTTTTGGATTATTTCAGACACATAGTGGTGGAACTCATTTGTGTTCGACATATGTTGTAAAGCATTGAAAAAGCAATCTAGGTATGGAAAATTTAGAGAAGTTATTATTTTGTTGTTATCCAAATCAATTAATGAATTAGTTGCTGCTATAAAGATTTATATTTCTTGTCAATATCAACTCCAAGTGAAAAGATCTAATATTATATTTATTAAAATTTAGTTTCATTATTCAAAAAAATATAAACTCTTTTCTTTCATTAAAGGATCAATAAATTATATTAGCAATTAATAGTAAAGTTTTAATTACGCTTGGTCTATATGAATATTTATAATCCTTGATGTTATTATTAATAAATTATATTTTCAAAAAAATATAAAATAAATACCACTAGATTTTTTCTGAAGTTATCTATTTACATATAAGCAATTTTTGTTATATATCAATTAAATCTATATTAAACTAAAATCAATTTAGTTTCGTAGATTTCGAGCGAGGTCGTTTTGGGTATTTCAACTGTGTTTCGTTTCTACTACTCTCAGTCTCACTGTCCCATTACAAAGGCAAGTTGGAGCGAAAACTCGCAACCAAACACTAAAGGAATGAAAAGTCGGCTGTAAAAGAAAAGAGAAGAAAATCTGTCCACGTGATTCAGACTTTCACAGATTTCCAAGCCTTTAAATTATTCATCTGTTGTTGCCATCTATATATTTAATTATTATTTTATTTTATATCCAAATCAGCCAAACAATAAAACCTGTTTCATTGACAAAAGCACAACCAACCGCCATTCTTTATTATTCAATTAAATTGTAATGATGAAAAAAAAAAAAAAAGAAAATTGTATAAAAATAATAAAATAAAGCATGTGGAATAAATTAATTGAATAAAATTCCAACAATTAATTGATTTTGATTTTCTAAAACTCTAATGAGAATTTCTATATTTTTCGATTTCAACAGTTACGCCTTAAACTAATTATTTACTAAATTAAAAATTGAAGTTATCAAAATTTAAATTTATAACTTCTGAAGTAAATGAATACTTAAAACAATTTGACATTTTTTGTATATTTTATTTTTCAAACCTTTTCAGTTGCTACAGATGAATGAAAGTAAAAAAATTATTTGGTAGGACATAGCCATGAATTATATCTGAAAAAGTCAAAATTTGATTATAAAGAATTTAAACTTAATATAATTTTCTTAAATATGAAGAACATTAAGAAAAATAAAAATATTCACTATTCAATTTTTAATTCATATTAATAATTAATAATTGAAAATTATTAAAAAAAGAGAAAATTTTTAAAGTGGTGGATTTTTTTTTTTTTTTTTTGGATTTTTTTTATATTTTTCTCTGTTTGTTTGCGGAAGGTTTTTTTTTTTTTTTTGTTTGTTTGGAGGATATAAAGTAGTAGAATTGGTGATTATAAAATTGTAATTATATAAACATTAGCTTATCAATTGTTAGATTTAAAATTCCACCAATGCATAATAAAAATCTATATTAATAATAGTCATTACTTATCTAATATAATTTAATTAAAATAATTTAATTTTTAAAAATGTATATTTTTATACAAGAATAGGGATGGTGGTGAAGCGGGTCGGGACAAGATTGAGAGTGGGGCATGACGATTTTCCAATGATTTTTCCTTTTTATTTCAATATATTTTTATAAAATAATAAATTTATTTATTAAAGTCGTAGAATTAGTTATTATAAAATTGTAATTATATAAAGATAAGTTTATCAACTATTAAATTTAAAATTACACTTATTAATAATAAAAAAAATATATTAATAGTAATCATTTCTTATCTACTATAATTTTATTAAAATTAAATTAAATTTTAATAGCTAATATTTTTATATAAAAATAGAGATGATAACGAAGTGAGTTGCGACCAAAATTGAGAGTAGAAGTAATTATTTTGATAATGATTTTTTTCTTTTTATTTCAATATATCTTTATAAAATGATAAACTTATTTATTAAAAATAAATTATAAATTATAGAAGCTTTAAACACAACTTTAATAGTATAGAATTGTTTTTGCTATGGAAAAATAATTAGTGTCGGGGCAAATTAAGTTGGGAACGGTTGAGGCCTAATCTGTAACAGGAACGAGTGAACCACCTTTCAAAGCCGTACTCGCAAGTCATAAATGGATTCCGAGCACCGACTGTCCCCTTCGGAGGCAAAGGCTAACCCATTATTCTTATTCCCTTTCTTTTTCCTTTTCAATTTTTATTTTCACATACGAGCGTGCGTCTCATTCCCTGTAAAAGCGCGTGCCACATATCACTAACTTCGTCGAATTAATAATAAAAGGTATGCATATATAGTTCCCGGCAAACACGAATAATAAACACCAGTGTTCTTTCTCGTTGCTCTATAACTCTCTGATTCGCATACTTGCCCACAGGAACTCTCTACTCTCTTCTTCTTCCTCTCTCTGTACCAAACTCTCTTTGTTGTTGTGTTTTCTTTTATAGTTTCGCAGTAGGTAATTAATTTTGTTTCAAATTCTTGGGCTTTGTGTCATTTCCTTCCCTGCAGCTTCGCTTTCTTTGCAAAACCAGAGAAAGAACATGGAGGTGGAGAGACTTGAGACCCAAGCTTTATCTCCTTTCACTTTCTCCCTTGATAAAATGGACATTTCTCGAGTATCCCGACCTCGTGGCCCGTCGCCGGTGAGTATTTCGAACTCCGATGGTCTTTATTCTGACGAGACCGTTGATCGGAAATGTGAGGGATTTGAAATGCCGGCGTTGACCGGTCAGGATTCGCCAGTGGTGAAAGAGCAAGAAGGCGCGAGTTATGGAAGTGCCGCCGCGTTGAAGCTGCAGAAGGTGTACCGGAGTTATCGTACTCGGCGTAGGTTAGCTGACTCCGCCGTTGTGGCTGAAGAGCTGTGGTAGGTCCACTAACTATTATCTATTTTTCTCTTTTTAATTTGCTTTTTTTTGTTAAAGATAATTAATCATTGGTTTTATTTTTATGGTGAATTGAAAGGTGGCAATTGATAGACTTCGCGAGACTGAATCACAGTACTATTTCTTTCTTCAATTTCTTAAAACCAGAAACTGCAGCTTCTAGATGGAATCGTATTAGCTTAAATGCTTCTAAGGTCAGCTGAAATCACTATTTTTTTTTTCTTTTTCTTTCTGTATTTTTTTAATTTGGTGAAACATGAACAGGGTTGTGTCACTGACTATTTTGTCTTTTTAAATACACAATTTTTTTACCTTTGAAGAATTTTTAATAGGCAAATTCTTGATTTTGGCAGGTGGGGAAGGGATTATCCAAAGACGCCAAAGCACAAAAATTGGCTTTTCAACATTGGATTGAAGCTGTAATTATTATATTTTATTTAAATTTGTAGTTGTTAATAAGTTTATTGTTTAATTTAACTGGGATTATAGATTTTGTATCTGCCATATTTTTTCTGATATTTTTATTTATTTATTTCTTTTTCTCCTTAATATGTGATGCGTAGATTGATCCAAGGCATCGATATGGGCATAACTTGCATTTTTATTATGAAGAGTGGTGCAAGACAAATTCTGGTCAACCCTTCTTTTACTGGTAGGCAAATTCTGCTTCTTTTCCTTTGAAAGTCAAATTTCCATTTTTCTTTATCTTTTCTTTTAATTTCCTGTTTACAGGAGGAATTTTTGTTTATTATTGATTTATTATTATTTCTGTGGCCGGTAAGGTAGCCTTCAAGGTATTGAAGGCTTACAGCTGCTTTCAAGGACTGAAACTGATTGTGGTTAAATTACCATTGTACCCTGATAAATTCTTCAATCAGTGTTATTTATTGTTGTTGCTAGTTTTTTCTTTTTTGCTCTATTTCAGGTTGTATTAAGACATGCTGATGCATAATTGTAACTTATTTTAATGGTAACTTGTAGTTTCTGAAAGTATTTGTTCCCACTACTCTCGGTAGGTTGGACATAGGAGATGGTAAAGAGCTTGATCTCGAGGAATGTCCAAGATCAAAGCTTCGAAAGCAATGCATTAAGTATCTAGGGCCTGTAAGTATTGCCAGTCAACTTCAACATTGGTATAAATTGAAACACGTTTCTTATTGTCGGTGAATCTAGATCCTGATATGCTGCATTTTGGTTCATTTCCACTTTATCACAAATCAGCAAGAGAGAGAACACTATGAGTATATTGTTGTTGAAGGAAAAATTATACATAAACAAACTGGTAATCTCCTTGATACATCTGAAGGATCAAAAGGAGCCAAGTGGATATTTGTTATGAGCACCTTTAAGAGGCTGTATGCTGGTGAGGTATGAGATTAATTAAACAGGATTACACTTTAGTATTTAGTTCTCTACTTGTTTATTTGCTCCTACTTATTCCAGAAAAAACTTATGCATTGTGAATTTCTCCCAGAAAAAGAAAGGGATTTTCCATCATTCAAGCTTCTTGGCTGGTGGTGCTACATTAGCTGCTGGAAGGCTAGTGGCAGAGGATGGAATTCTTAAGGTATGTGTTTTAAGGGATTATTATTGGCAAGTGAAGTAGTGATACTGTTTGGATGGATCAAACTTGATTTCTGCCATCACATGGATTACTACTGTTTTCTACCTGAAGAATACCCTAAAGACCCACTATCCAAGTTATGTTCTAAAAGGTTAATACAGTTGACATGGGACTTATTACTTTTCTCAGACTATATGATCCTCCAATCCCGACCTACTCCAGCCTTCAGTTCACAGATAAAAAAGGGTAAACAAGTTCCCAAGAGGGAGAAAAGGCCTGTTGTGAATCAATCCTTTCATTTAGACCAACTTTCAGAATTTTATTTCTTGAATGTCAAGTGAATCCTTATGGAATCCAAAATTCATGATGAGCGTTTAGAATATATGGGTAGTTTTCAGATAGTACTTGTGTGACTTCACCTTGGCTTCATTCCCTGCTCAGCAAAACTGATACATATCGGTAAGCTGTCGCCCATTTGGTTAATGACAAAGTTGACTACCATGCCTGGCTCATGGCTTTTTTTGTCATGCTTTTGCACTCTTTTGAACATATGGAGTAAATTAATTTTATTAGCTGCTGCTACAGTGATTGTATCCCCTCCTAATGTGTACAGGCCTTGCATCTTCTTAGGAATTGAACGGTTAATGTATCAAGATAAAAGCAACAAAATAGCTATAATCTTTCTGTACTATGGGGCCTTGGGCATCCAACAGAAAGAAATTACCAAATGATTATATTCCCTTTTCAAAATGGATAAGATGCTTTCCTCGAGTGTTGAATGTTTAGGCAAGCGTTTAGGAAAACATATTCATTTCATTACCATGCTAAGTGCACTGGGATGATATGATAGTGGAAATAGTTTTTCTGCTCATCCACATATGCTTTGTTGGCAATTGCAATAAAAAATTCTGTAAATTGTCATGACCTGTGTTTTCTGATAATCAATGTTTTGATTTTGCAGTCCATTTCTCCATATAGTGGACATTACCGACCTACAGAAGATAGCTTCGACAGCTTTTTGTCCTTTCTCCAGGATGATGGCGTGAACCTTGATGAAGTCCAGGTATTCATCATTTCTCACCATAGTTTCAAAAACCTGGAGGCTTAAAATAACCAGGGAAAATTTATGGCTAGTGCCTTGTGGAACTCAATTATAATCCACTCATAAAAGTGATTGGTGGGTTTGGACTGTATGATTTTGATTTTTATTATCTCAGTTACATCTTCTTGATAGTGGCCTGGTTATCCATCTTAGAAATGCAATCAGCAACATTTTTGTGTCCGTAGCTTGATTATTATCCTTCACATCTGGTGTTTTCAGATAAACAAGGCCAGTGAAGATTCTGATAACTATGATGATGGAAAATTCAATGCGAGTGAGATGAGACTTGAAGTTCCTAGCACATTAGGACCTACCAAACTTGAAATGCCTGTCGAAGAAAAGGATTCAACCTCTCAACCATCCAAAGTTGCAGAGAGTGAGAGCAGAGGTGAATACAAAAGGACATTGTCCGGAGGTCTTCAAAGCCCAAGAGCTGATGTCCCAAAGAATGCTATCTTGCAAAGAATCAATTCTAAGAAGGCGGCCAAATCATATCAACTGGGGCATCAACTCTCACGCAAATGGTCAACTGGAGCTGGTCCAAGGATCGGGTGCGTAGCCGACTATCCGGTTGAACTAAGAGTACAAGCTTTGGAATTTGTTAACCTATCTCCAAGAACTCCTCCTACTCCATCTTACCATAGGCGGATGGCCGGTCTCACATCACCTACAGCCAGTCTCGCATCACCTACAGCTGAACCCACCACATCGGACATCTCTAATGGCGATGTGGCTTCTCACAACTAAATTTCTTTCTAATGCTTTTTACCTAGTGGATACTTAAGAGTGAATGTAAATAGCTAGTTTGTCATACATGTCACGTCAGTCTTTCTTGAATGCTAATATTATCATCTTTTTTTTTTTTGTATCGGATTGCTTTCCATAATGTCTAGTTTGTTTTTCAATCCACTACCTGGAAAGAATTGGAGTTAAGTCACATCTATCATGGTTGTCAAGAACCAACATCTAAGTGCTTAAGTAGACAACGTCCATTTCTACAATGTCAACGTTCTTGCATCAAGAATTTGTATATCGAGAAGGTCAAAACACACTGTATTAAGTTCATGAATCTGTCCAAAGAAGTGCCACGTGTGAGGATTTTAAATTTTTTAAACTTAGTCTCTCCCTACTAGAATATCATACGGTGTATACATGTACTTTTTCTTCAGTGGCTCTGATTGGAATTTAAATTGCATAGATGATTCCAGAACAATTGGAATTTAATTTGCATAGGTGATTCCAGTACCACTCGTAGATTAATTCTGCTCTGAACTTGAAAGATTGTAGATTAATTCTGCACTGAACTTTAAGATTTTCTTGAAATTTATGACGGGCTAAATTTACTAGGTATACGAAATGGCAAATAAATAATAAAGAATGAGAAAAGTATCGTTCCCATGAGGATTGTATATCAAATACTAAAATTATATTATCTAGGCGACAATAAGATCAGTAATAAGTAAAAAAAATCAAGGATTAAAGACTACTAGAGATTTTGACTTCACTTAATTCTATTCAATTTATTTTATTAGTTTGATAATCAATTTTAATTAATTATTTAAGAAGGAAGACTAATCCTAAAATCGCTAATAAGCTTTCTCGATGTTTTTATTAGCTATTTTCAAATAATTCAATTATTTATCTTTTAATGGAGCAATCAAATATAGATTAAATCATTAAGTTCTTGTGATTATTTCATAATCCACAAATTAAGACCCTTAATTTTATGAAATTCTCTCACAAATCAAATCATCTAGTTCTTGCATCAAGTTATTATTTCCATGAAGTTTATTATCCTGTTCATATTAAAAAATCCTCTTAAGTGATTAATGAAATAGATTAATCCATGAAAGAAACTCTGTCTGTAAGTATTAAAATCAATAATAAATTTTACTTGAATAAAGAAAATCAAATCTAATATTATAAATTGGAGTTGAATTTAAGTTATATCACATCTCTAGTAAAAAGATTTAATTCAATAGAGCAATTAAATTAAACTCAAATAAACTTGTAAATCCCATAATGAATGATAAATAAGAATAGAGTTTAGAAATAAAAACTCGTCGACGATAGGATTGAACGGCTTCCTTAAATCTTGATACTAATTTGAATACTTGAAGTCTTAAAAAGAGAAAACTATACAGAGTAGAGAATAATAGAAGATTTAATATATAATGGATGACCGTAAATTATGTCTAGTCTCTTTCTTTATATAGACCTTTTGGAATATCTTTAGATTCGTTTAGAAAAGTGAATTTATATTGAGAGAGAAATTTTTTGGAGATAGGAAACTATTTAGCTTTTGTATTTCTTTCCAATTAGGACTCCTAACATCTAAATAGGACTTCAGCTTTAATAAGGTACGTCACACAATATCTTCATACATATTCATATAAGCAAAACGAGCTTAATATGAAATCTCGGCCTAAGTTGAACTCTGTAGCACTAGGGTGCTGAGTAGCATGGCCTGAGCGTGCTTCTTGCTGAATTTGATGGCCAAATGATTGCTTTAATCCTCTTTTATATTTTTGGCTGTTTTCCCGTAAAAATCTTATAAAATTTCTCAAGATTAAGTGAAATATGATTCAAGGAAGCTATTTGAAAAATATAAATATTTTAACTAAAATAAAACAAAATAAATAAAAATTAAAAGAAATCCTAGAAAAAACTTAATAAAAATAGTTAAAAAAATAAAACCTATCAATTTATACGACAGAAGAAAAACATTACTCCCTAATAATTTATACAATCCACTCCAAAAGAAAATAAAAAGAAGGAACTCTTTACAGGCGCCACTCATCAGTTCCTTGCTATGTTTATCTTACAATAAAAAACACACGTATGCATCAAATCAGAAGGTGTTTAATTGAATTACATATGAACTATAAGAATTAAGTACAATAGCTGCATTAAACTGATAAAACCCTTATATATGTCAACATCATTCGACGTGGTAGCTTTCCTGTTCATGTTGAATGCTCTTCTCTAGCTGTAGGACCAAAACCAAAGACAACAGGATATTATGAAATGGCATTGGCCACTTTAATTCCAGGTAAACAGAATAGGAAAATCAATTAGCTTCTGAGCTAATTTTTAGGGTGCAAGTTTGAATCTGCAACCAATTTCTAAGGTTGTATTTAGCATCCTTTATTTGAGTTGCTGTTAGGAACACTTTCTTGGAATAACATTAAATAAATAAAAAAACAAACGTAGCATAATTTAGTTATAAAATTTTAAGGTTAAAATACACATTGATGTCTGAATTATATTCTAATTAACACACTTTTATTCTTTGTTTTCGAGAAATTATTATAACATCTCTAAATTTTTCATTCATTATTGGGCTTTTCCGTTTAAAACGTGAACACTTTCCGTCTAAAAAATAACAGATGAAACTCACTTCATAGTAATTTTTTGAAAGCAGAGAGATAAAAGTGTTAATTTAGATATTATTTACCCAAATTTTAAGCAGTTAAATAACACTGTAATTATTTTCTTAATTGCATTTAAAATAGTATTTTTAAGAAAAGAGAAAAGAACAAAAGGTTTGAAACAGATTATTTACATAAAAGCAGATTGATAGGTTTCTTTTAGGGAAGTTCATTAGGTGTTCCCTAAGGTTCATACTAATGGATCCCAGCGGAACCCATAGGTAGGGTTCATGCTCTTTAATCACCAGGAGTATGCACCTAGTATAATAATTTCTTATGTTTTAGAGCTTTATTATCGATACGTGGGTTAAGCATAAGATATCCAAATTCGCAACTGTACCATATACCGCACAAAGTTTCTATGCCAATGTTGACCATCTGCAATCGGGAATTATCCTGCATCGGCTTCGGATTGGAATTTGCAATATTCATATCCAATTCGGTAATATAAAATAATATTTATCGGATACCCATCCAGTATTACATTAGGTCGGGTTCGGATCTGTTCATGTCTAGATAATATACATAAAATCAAAGAGTTTACTTTTTATACAAAAAAAGAGAAAAAAATTAATTGGCTCAGGTTGGATTACTATCTATCCATATTTGCTCCATTTAGTCTTTTTATAGTGTGTGTTGTACATTGACTTTACTCGTTATGCGTAGAGGTGTGCAAATAGATGGTTCGGTTTAAACTGCATAAATCGAAAACCGAAAATAGATTTTTTTTGAAACCCGAACCAAAACGAAATAATTTCGAAAAAATCAAATCAAACTGGTCGGTTCGGTTCGGTAGGCATTGTTTCGGTCAAACTGTCAGTTTTTACTCAAAAAATAAATATTTTAGAATAAACGATCCAAAGATTGAAAATCGAAATTATGGAAATTTTTAACCGAAACCGAATCCAAAAAGCGAATAACCGAACTAAAAAACGAAAACAATTTGGTTCAATTCGGTTTTTGATTTTTTCCAAAGTTTGCTCACCCTTAATTATTCCTACTCGTTTAATTTTTTATGTTATTACCATTTTTACTTGTTATTTATTACTCATTTTTTATTTTTTAATATTAAATATTTATTATAACTTTTGTCTTATATTATTTAGATTTGTTTAATGTTAAAATAAAATTTCATATAAAACTAACGTGAATATAACTTTTAATTAATAAAACAGTTGTATGTATATACACACTTATTTCAGTTTAATTTATATAGTTATTTATCTAAACTTTATTTTAATAGTATATATACAATTCTATAATATCACCTAAAAAAATACGTTTTAATATATAGAGATATATTGATATAATAATAAAATCTTATATGTATTTTAAAATTAAAAATTTTAACTGTTCATCGTCCAACATATACATATGTTCATTTTTTTAAATAAAATTTAAAAAGTAAAAGTTTAAAAATTTTGAAAGGAATAATTATGTGTATTCTATTTGAAAAGTTATTTTTAAAAATATATCCAATCAAATTATACAAACACAAAGAAGAAAAAGAATATTACAAAAATATACTTTTTTTTTCTTTTCTATTTCTCTCCTAAATAAAATATTTCAAATTATAATAAAAATAAAATCAAAATTTTAAAAAATAAATTTGAAAAATAAAATATAAAAAAATTTTAAAATGTCCCATTATCATATATATTTATTAAAAAATTGAAAAAGGATAAAATTTAAAATTTCGAAATGCTTGGTTATCTATATATATATTTATTTAAAAATAATTTTAATCAATTATATAAAATTAATTAATGAAATATAATTTTTTAATTGTTCATAACTAAAGTTAGTTAAGATATTCAAATTTCATTAAGGGTACTATCAGAAATCTCATTATTACCCATATTCCTACATTTATATATAATATAGATTAAGTTTTATAAAGTGAATTGTGGATCAGATCTAGTTACGTCGAAACGAACATTCCTATTTACAACAACGGGCAACGTCCAAAATTTTTAAAATTTTATTTTGTAAAAAAATTGAAAAAAAAAAAATTATTTGCCTCTTTAATGTTTGAACATTGTAAAAATACCTTTTGAGAGAGTAGCTTGACATACATAACTTTTTTTTTTTTAATTCTATTTAAATTAATTGATTGACTATTTTAACGGGAGATAAATTATTTTGAAAAGTAATTGATTTATTTGAACTAATAAAAGGAAGAGCGTTCACAATTAGTCTTCCTGATAAGTCAAATACTATAATTTTATACTTTACAGTTTTAATAAAATTAGAATTTATGGCTAAGAGTAGCCACTAATTAAGTAGAGCACACACTTTGTGTGTATGTGTGTGTTGTATTGCATCAACAATATTCGAGATTATTGAAAGAAGTTCAAGTTAATTGTTTCAATTGCATATTTTTTGAAGCATGTTTTTATAATTTTTTATTTTACATGACAATGTACTTTTTTCATTACGAATGAAAAATTCATGTTCTTCCCTCAAAAAAGAAAAATATTAGAATTTTATAGATTGAACATGCATTTAATTAATCCAAATAAGTTTCAATCATCATCTTAAGAAAAAAAAAAAAAAATTCAAAAGAGTAAATGACTCAACTTAGATCTGCCACAATTTTCATAGTAGCAAGTCGAAATGTCCATAATACCTTTAATAAATTTAATTGGCAGATTTTACTATATACGGGGCGTTTTAACATTTCAACTTATTACAGTGAAAATTGTGTCAGGTTCAAATTGAGTCGAATATATTTTTTATAAATTAATATAGTCCGATAGTAGAGTGTTTGCTTGTGGTGTAAAAATTCAAAATATAATTAATATAAAATAAGAATTAAGTGCTTTTTTAGTACCTGGATTAAGGTCTCAAATTTGCTTCCTAGAAGGCAATATTCATGCGTGATGGTATTCAAAGCTTGCAAACACCTATAATTAAAAACATCAAAATCTATTAATTAAATGGATAATTACAACAATTTTAATATGAATCACTCTTCTAATCAGTTCTTAATTCTCACCCTCCCTTATTCTTGTCATGAAAAGCTTGTTGAAGGTCAGCACAAGCAAGTTTCAATCTTTGGGCACCAATGCTGTCATATCAAACACAAAAGAAATAATAATATTTATTTAAGAACCGAATTAATGTATTTATTATTTGATTAATCAGTTTTTTTTCTTAAGAATTAGTTAGTTAGTTAATTAATTACCTTGAGCTACTTCCTTTTAGCTGATGAACGCAAGATTCCATATTGGAGAAGTCCACATTTGGTTGAGCCCTGAAAATTAAATGGTTTATATGTATATATTATTATTACTATTATCAATAAAAAAAACCTAATACATGGTAATTACAGGTATGTGTTCAGTTCTGTTATGATCCTTTCAGCATCATTGCAAAATGAAGTGATCACTTCAGCTACAAAATTTGGATTGCTTTCATCTTGCAAGGCTTGAATTTGAGTAAATTGCCTGTCTAACACTTCCTACATATATATATATATATATAAAATGATTAAAACCCATATGACCAAATTAAATTATTGAATCAACTATAATGATTGATTTGGCCTTTCCACAAATATCAATACTCTCTTGTAATAATATAAATCAGAAGAGAAAATCTTAAAAATAAGCAAAATACTATTAAATTTTGTAGCATACACAGCACTTGGGATTTCTAAATATGTAATTATTTTTATTTGGAGAATTGAAGTTATCATTGAGTATCCATCAATTGAAACTAATATAAGTCTCTTCCTTAAGCAAGTCCTCAAATACAAACTCTCGTTGTTCAGTTTGTGTATTTTAAAATTATATACTTCACACTGACTTCGGTGGTCATAGTATAAGTAACAAAATAAAAAATAAACTCTCTTCCTCATGAGACAAATATATGACTATGCATAAAATTATACTTTCAAATATGCTACGGAAAATTCTAAGATATAATAAAGTACGGAAAATACTAATTAGTAAAAAAAAAAAATAAAAATATGTAAAATTGTAAATGTACCTCATCAAACATGGATTTTACGAAGTTGTTGAGTTGTGCTTTGAGAGCAGGTAATGCCATTAATGTTAATTCAAAAGCACAAGAGAGAATAGAGAGAGTAGAAGTAGAAGTAAGTCCTTGATTAGAGGAGAAGAAGCATTGTGTTATATAGTTAGAAAGTGAAGGGTTGAACATGCAAAATTAATTTTGGCATGCAGTGTTTGCCGACGCACACTTTTGTTTACCAAAGTAATGTTGCGTCCGGTCCTCCTTTCTTTCCAACATATGTCTATTTGTTTCCTTTTCTCTTCTTTAAATCAAAAATTTCATATATAAATTCCCTGGAATATATAGAAATTAATTACTTTCAATATTTTTTTTCTCTTGCATTATTTAATAATATTTAAGAATTTAAATCTCGATATATCCTTTCTTTTCCAGATTTTGGATATGGAAAAAAAGAAAAGAAAACGACAATTCAAGAAGAAAGATGAAAATGCTTTAAGATGCCACCATTAAATTGTTGTTTGCATATAACCAACCCACCAAACATCACTTTGGCTGCTGCCTTTCAAATGTCTACAGGGCGTGCACACAATTAAATCACGTATGTAAAAGTTTTATTATGAGCTACATAAAGTCTAGTTTCAAAAAAAAAAAAAAAAAAAAAAAAAAAAAAAAAAAAAAAAAAAAAAAATCTTTCCAAACATTAATCATTCCGTATTAGTGTCTTAGTGTGTGGTTCCTCCCGATGTAAAGTTAAAGTCTTGCTTCTCGTAAAAAAAGAAATGCAGAGAAGAGAAACTTTTCATATAGTAGAAATTGATCCCTTGGAATAGTGTATATGGAACACTAAAATTAAATTGTGTACGTAGTGACAAGGGTAATATTTTTCTTTTTTCTCTGTAATTCCGCATTATTTCTAACTCACATATTGTATACAGAATTTTAAAATGGTAAATTCTCGATTACTATTCTTCTTCGGTGCATCGTAACCCTCTCTTTGATTCTGACTTTTCCTTCAGAATTTTGTGACTTATGTTGATATAAAAAAAAGGAAGAAGCGGTCAATAACGAGCCAACTAATTGCAATCGACCACGAAAAGAACTGAAAATAATGGAGACGTTCTTAAAGTATGGCACATACCTGCAATTGTAATCAACCAGATATGTGATTCAGGTTTGTCATGTATATGACACCCAAGCCTTAATGGAACCTGGCAGCAAAGACCACATGCTACTTTGGGCATGTCTGTGCCTCTTTCAAAGATGATTCACACGGCCACAATTAAATCACGTATGTAAAAGTTTTATTATATGTAGCCTCACAAGTTCAAAAAGATCGCCTTATTATGCCTTTTATCAAAAGGAGAAAAAGACAAAAAAAAAAAAACACGCAATACATAACAAAAGAAAAAAAAAAAAAGAGACAAAAAAAACACAAGAAGCTTAACATCCGGCTAGACACGCCAAATAATCTCAAGGAGGAGAGCTTGAACCGTATAACTTAAATGACGCTCTTGTAATTTTCTCATGTGCTAAGTCTGAGCAAACTCTGATATAACTATCATGGTGGATATTTTGATAATATCCCAACTATTTTGAAGTCCTATTTTAACAAAGGCAAAAAATTCCTCACAACTCACTTATTCACACCGCTTCACCACATATACAGTTTTGAAAAGCAATTAAAATTATATTTTTTTATTTGGTATTTTTGGCTTTCCTCAATTTTGGGACAGTATTTAATCGAGTGATTAAAAACACCCTACGTCGGGTTATTTTAAAATTCCTTAGATGGATAATCTATAATTCACTTAGGTTGTTTGTTGCGTTTCCATATTTATAAGACCAAACTTAATTATGTAACCTGTTTTAATAATCTTTAGTTACTCTTCCTAGGTTATATTTTCTATTGAAAACAGTTGGTGAATTACCTCTCTTAAGAAAATAAAAATGATGTTTAAATATAATCATTGGAATATATGAAATAATAATAAGTGGTTGTTTCTACTTTTCTTCAAATGATAATTAAGTGTAAATAAGAGAGTTGAGAGTTAAATTTTTATTTTTTTCTAATAAAACCTATCCAAAACATTAATTCATAATGTTCGGTATCTACGTTTTAAAAATTTAATAAGAAGTGTAATTTATAAAATATACTTTTTAGTCCTAAATTTTTCAATCTTTTTATTGTTAATTTTATAAATTTTTACTATTTTACATAGATATTGATTGGTATATATATTATCGATGGTATATTTTTCACTTAATAATTCAATATACTCCCATACCTTTACTTTCCATATACTTCTCGGTTATAATTTTATTTATCATTAATTTTGATCAAAATAAAGTATATATAAAGAGAATATAATATTTATGGTAATGATATATGACAACATATAATTTAATTTTAAATGCACTCTATATTAATGGAGGGACACATTATATATAATTTTTAGTGTTATGTCTTAGATTTATAACAAGTTATAGGTGGGTTTATATAGTTTATTCAATAGAAGAAAAATTATTTTTTTATAAGTTGTATAAAAAAGTTATATATTTATATGATTTATATAATTTTTTCCGCTTCTATTTGATAGTATATTTCCTGAAGTACAGAGTGCTCATATTAAATTATAGAAATATTATCAGGAATTTTTTTTGGAATATAAAATTAGTGAAAGGCAGCGATATGAAAACAGAATTGGATATAAAACAATCAATAAGTTCTCAATTATTTTTTAGTATATAATGGAAAATGGTGGAAGAAATAGATTTATGAAGAATTACGTATTTGTTTTCCTCTAAACTTCTGAAGAGCTTCATGATAATTTGTTTAGTGAAAGAGAGGCTTATGTATTAATAATAATACTGTTTTTGTCACCTCATAGTTTTATATATTTCAAAATAGATAAAAATTTTCTGACTGATTTTTGTGATTTATTATACAAAAACATCATATTTAATTTTTTTCTCGTTATGATTTATATGAGATTTATTGAACAAAAAAACTTTTGTTCTAATTTTTATAGAAATACTACTATCTATTGACCTAATTTTATTTCATGAATAGATGGTGTTTATACCATCAAAATTTCCAATAAAATATTTTGCTTTACTTTTCATTTAATTTATCCTTTGCACTTATTCTCTCTCTCTAAGGACATCAGCTAAAATTCTATAGAAGTTCCTTTCTATGTTGAAATATGCTAGGAGTTTAACCTAATTTTTTGATTAATTTTTGATTCTTAGCGATTTACAATGTCTCAGCAATTTACACCTGTACCTTAAGACTCTTCTGTATTCTTTACGGTTCATGGTCTTTTTGTTGTTTACTATTTGGTTAACCCTTCATACTTAGCCCTTAGAGACTACAACCTCCCAGTAAGTTAAAAGTTATGTATTTCTTTTTCTGCAACATAATATAGTATTAATGATAGCCTTATATGGTTTTTTTATATTAATTTGTCTTTTGTTTTTAATAAATTTTGTTATTGCATATTTCTGGTCTCCATATCTCGTTTAAAAATTTATATTCCTATGTCCTTGTTATTCCCCTCCTCATTATTTTGAGAAGTGATTTTGCTCCCCTATCCTCTATGCTTGTCATAGATGTGAGTGGTATATATTGTTCACAATATCGTTGATGTTTTGAGTTTTGGATTCAAAATTAACCATATAAGACTAACACACAAAAAATAAGGTAGGAAATTAGACTTCATTTTGTGTATGGTCATTAAATACTAAGCCAAGTTAGAAACGATATAGTATGAAAAGACTATCATTAGTGAGATTATAGATCAACCAGGCCATGTAGAAAAGAAGATGTGTTAATTTGTCATCACATATCCTAAAGAATTTGTCAATAGTTTGGCACAGGATTAAAATAGATGTGGAAGTGGAAAGACAATCTTACATGATTAAGGATTGATTATGATTTCATTGATAATAGATATATTCCCATTTTCGCTCTCGTAAAAAGCAATAATCGTAAAGACTTCACTAAATTTTTTGAATATGAATGCTTACAGTAAGAAAGAGGTATCACTTTTATTCCATATGGGATCTAATCTCCAATCCACTTCATATATAAACTTAACAAATGAAAGAATCTCTTAGTGTTTGTTTGCTTGATATAAAATGATGAAAAAATATCTTTTGTAAATTAATCTTTTATATATTGTGCTACAATAGACTATTTGATCGCTTTTTCTCCGAGGAGAAATGCTTAAAATAAGACATTTTTTTTTATATCTATTTTATATCCTTTGTTTGGTTTTTTCAGTTATATTAATTATAGTTCTGTATTCTAAAAACTCTCAAAAGGATTATGAATTGCTCTTGTTCTCGATTATAACAAGATTCCGCTATATGTACACTATTAGCATACAGCTCAATAATAGTAAAAAGATATCTACAAATTCTATTTAGAATTTCTTTTGGTTTTTCTATTAATGATATATTGTTATTGAATGAACTTCTATTTTTCTACCAATTATATTGATGAAGGTGACTATGTATAATAAGTTCTGAGGCCTTATATCAGATGTGATCGTAAATAAAAAACACAATAAAAATAATATAATAAAAAAACAAAACTATGCTGATTGTATATGATTGTAAATATAGGTGGTTGGATAATAAATGACATAAAGTATTATAAAGCTCGTTGTTGGTATATGGAGAAAAAAACTAATATTAGCCTTTTCTATATAAAGGAATGATTTGGTTTTCTAGTCAAAGGATTTGAGCTAATTTGAATTCCGGATGTGCCAATGATAGAAACTCTCACAGTATAGCAACACACCCTTAAAGATGTCATGAATCTCAAAATATTTCAAAAGGGGAGATGTCAACATGGTCGTTCATTATGTTTTATAGTTATAAAGTGTGTCCACATTTTTCTGCCTGGACCTCATTATAGAAATATCTAAATATTACTCTTGTAGGTTGGCATCTTAGGTGTCACATAAAAATACAAACTTGACTTTGTTTAAAGTCACTAAAATTCAACATGGTTGTTAGTATTAAAGTATAGATCAATTTTTGAATAAACTTTTAGTCGATTAAATTTTGATGTGGGTAACCTAATTACCCTTATATGACATCCACTCACCAAGTTTACAATAGATTGTATGGCCACCACTCTGACGACTCTCTCTTCTGGTGTTAGTTATGCCATTTGTAAAGAGCGCTGTATGTTATACTTTTTGAAATGGAGATGTGAATTTCTTGTTCATGTGTTCTTTGTTTTGGCTTGGGCAAAGATAGTACCCGACAAGCTCGAATTTGGTTGTAAGTGGAATTTCGTGGGTTGTCAATGAGTCTTTTATTGACTAAAGAAAGCAGTGGCATATTGTTTTAGTAAGTTAATATTTTTTGTTATTACATGCAATTTTTAGGTTATTGCTTTGAAAAAAAAAAAATTTAAGCTAGATGTATATAGTTTTGTGAGATTTTCCCTTATAATAAATTTAAAAAAAAAAAAAAAAAAAAAAAAACAAAACTATGGAGTATATGATTTAATGTTGATAATTGCAAAGCTTAGCGTGGGAAGGAAAAACTAATTAGCTTCTTAAAGGAAGATGGTCATAGATGCAAATTGCCATGCCATAGAACCAAGAAGCCACCAAGACAGAACCATATCATGGAGATCACAGCCATGTTTGTTGGTTCCCTGCCGACCTATAAATCAATTCTCTGTGTTGTCTTGTCCATAATAATGACTTTTTAAGCACAATCAAGTGTGTAGTATATATCATAACTTAGCGTTATTTATGGGTACCTTTTGACTCACCAGTCATAATTGTTGGCCACATCGCATCTCTCCTGGTCTTAGCCATTTAAGCGATGTATAGAAATGGGATGGTGAATGCACTCGCTTTTTGGGCAAATATCCCATGTTGGATTCTTGTTCTGAGCTATCAACATTGGCAATGTTATTATTGTTTCAATTTTGCTTGAAAAAAAAAAAAATTAAGTATAGATTGGAGATTTCTTTATTTCAGCCTAGTTGTAATTTTGATATTGTGCTCCCTTCTTTCCATAATTTTGGTTTTAAATTTAGCTTTTTTACACATGTTAAGAAAATTCAGTTAACATAGTTAAATTATAATTTTTATTTAGTTTTGTTTCTATTATAAAAAGTTCAAGTTAATTTTTTTAAATTTAATTTATTTCTATTATGAATAAATTACTCATACTAAATTATTCTTGAAATAAAAAAAAAATCATATTATGGAATCGCTATATTTATAGAAACAATAATATCTTTGTAATAGAAATATGGTACAACGATAATTAAAGACGGAAATACACATTAAAAACTTAAAAAAAATTTTATTGCAAAAAAGTAAGACAGAAATTAAGGACGGAGAGAATATCTATTAGTACAACCATAATACCTAAACTTTAATCCTAAATTAGATGGAGTAACATATGAATCATTTCATTATGTTTTGGTACTAATGGCAAAAAATAGTAGGTTTTTTAGGACAACTTCTTATGTGGTTCTAGATAAGATACTCTAGCCAAAGCATGTGCAGCCTTGTTCGCTGACCTCCTAACTCAACTAACAGTAACATTATTACTGTTATGACATAAATCAACACAATCAGCTACAATAACATGTCATTCCAACAAATCACAAGAGGGCTGTTGCATTTCTTTATAAACCAGCTGAGCATCAATCTCAACTTGCACATTAGAAAGCTGATGAGCCTTAATCCATGTAACAATCTCTCGCAATCCCATTAGTTCTGCCATCTAAGGATCACAGTTGCCCATAAACGTGCCCGACATGCCATAAAGCAAAGAACCAGCAGAATCTCAAAAGATTGCCCCATAGACAACCCTGTTACTGTTAGGGAAAAGAGCTGCATCCAAGTTACACTTTACCTAGCCAAGAGGGGGGTGACACCAACGTTCAACATGTTGCACCACGTGCTGAGACTGTCGAAACAACCCAGCATCGCCTTCTCTCGCACATGTCCAGTCCTGCAGATAACATTTAGCAAGAAGAACTGTAGTAGCAGCAGCAAAATGCTCCCCACTCCACAACAGTGCATTACGATGAGCCCAAATATACCAAATTATGACACAACGACAAAAACGGTCCTTCCCATGTAGTTGTAACAGATTCACAAACCAGGGAAGTAAACCTTGCACTGGTAACTCCGAAGTATCAACCCCAACAGATTGCCAACAAACCATAGCATGGGGACACAAAAACAAGACATGACTAATGTCATCAACCCCATGACAGTACAAGCATGTCGTTGACATAGGAACACCTCTCTCCACCAATTCAGCTTTTGTGGACAGAATATTCTGACACACACATGATGGGAAGTAACACAACAATAACTTCAGAATAAAAAAAAACTTCCCCACTTTGAATGAATCTATTAGGAGTAACAATGAGTAACAAATTCAAGTAACACAAGCTGCCAAGAATCATGCATAATCAAAAATAACACTCACCACACGAACACAAATCTTTTTACGTGGAAAGGAAATTCCCTCCGGTGTGAAGGATAAAAAACCGCGGGATCTTCTCTGGTTTTTATCCATCGGTGTGAAAGGATAAAAACCGCGGGACCTCTCCTCCGGTCCAAGGAAATAAAGTTCACTATCAAATATTGTCTTAAATAACCAAATTACAGAGCTACAACACAAAATGTAGCTATTAACCGCAAACTGTGTGCAAAAATGGAAGTGATCAACAAAACACAGCTGTTGTTTTAAATACATTTAAAAATTTTGTTCTACTCCATCAAAAAAATTAAACTAATCAGCCAGAAATTCAAAATTGGATGTTAGGAACATGCTCACCAAAAATCAGCTCAATCCGACAAAGGGTGACTGCCGAAACGCTGAAGAAGATGAAGCTATGTAGAGCTGGAAGTAGAACAGGACAGCTTCGGATTCAGAGCCATGACTCAATCTCTGAACCTCCAAATGAAAATCCCTTCGGTGAGAATCAAGAACAGAGAGTAAAGAACAACATACCAAAATATCACAAAGATCCAACGGTTTGAACTCCGGCAATCTCCAGAACACAATGGCTGGTGCTGGATGGGGCTGTGCAGAAAAAATCCCTCTCCTCTCCTCTTCTTTTCTGTTTTTCTCACACGGTTTTGGATGTGTGATTGTGAATTAATCAAATAGCCCCAAAATATCCATAAATATAAATATGGCTGTTAGTTGAGGGGCAAAATTGTAAAACAGTAATTAGTTTAATGGACTTCAAAATATGGGCTTTTACCACATAGGAAGGGAACCCAGACCCAACAACACGCTAGACAAAGTTGCGAACCTTCAGTGGAATCTTGAGCTGCCAAAGAGTCTGCCAAAACACACTAAAAAACGCACTTGTATTAATATTAGCCAATCTCAAAGCACAAAAATAAGCTGACTTATAAACACCTTTTTAAGATAGGTGCCAGACATAGCGGTCGTCCATATTCCTTAAACTCAATGGGTACTGGAGACCTAATTCAGCCTTACCAGGATGAAACAAACCTCTAACAAGATCCTTATTCCATCTCCTAGACTCATGATTAATTAAATCAGAGACTCTACAATCCTCAAAACCAACCAGAGTAGGAGATTGGACAAAAAAAGAGTTATCATGATTCAACCATGGCTGGGACCAAATATTAATGTGCACACCATTCCCTATTCTCCATTTAAGTCCTTCCTTCAGCACACTATGAGCCGACAAAAGACTCCTTCATGTAAAACTTGGGTTATTCCCTAAAACAACATTATAAAAATCATTATTAGTAAAATATTTAGCTTTGAGAATCCGGTGAAGAAGGGTACACGGTTTAGTTAACAAATGCCAACCTTGTTTGCCCAAGAGTGCCAAATTAAAACTATGGAGATGTCGAAAACCCATATGACCTTCTTTTTTACTAGCACAAAATTCATTCCTATGATAGCCAATGAAAACTATGTCTTGCATCCCTCTTTACACCCCGCCAAAACGAATTCATCATTCTCTCTAATTCCACACAAGTTTAAAGAGGGACTAAAAACACACTCATGCAAAAAGCAGGCAAAGACTGGGCTACCGACTTAAGAAGAGCTTCCTTGCCAGCTTTAGATAAAAAACGCCCCTCCCAACATTGCAATTTTTTCCACAACCTATCTCGAATAAAACCAAACATTGCATTTTTATTCCTAGCAACAAGTGAAGGAAGGCCTAGATATCTACCATGATTTAGGGGAGCATGCACAAGAAGAACATCAGAAATAGCAGTACGCAAATCAACAGAAACATTCGGACTAAAGAAAATACCTGACTTTTGCAGATTAACTGCCTGTTCATAGACTTGTAAGATATTTTGCACACAATCTACTTCTCTACCATTGGCGCAAAAAAATAAAAATCTATCATCCGCGAAAAGGAGGTGTGATATACTCGGGGTGCCTTAATTAATTTTGCAACCATGGATATCCCCTACAGCTTCTGCAAGACGAAATAAGGCTGACAACCCCTCTACACAAATAAGAAATAAATTTATGGGAAAGAGGGTCCCCCTGCCGCAGACCTCTACTAGGAACCATCGGCCCAACATCTACACTATTTAGTTGTACCATATAGCTAATTGCTCAAGCAAGCACGCCTTTGCATTGATGTCCTCTTTTGGCACGGGTGTGCCAAATAGCATGGCTGGGGCGTGCTAGGCTCTGAGTCTCTACTTGATTTTCCTTGAATTCAACACGGGCGTGTTTGATATGCACGGGCAGAGCGTGCTAGAGCCTGAGTGTTTTGCCTTATTTTGCTCTTTTCTGTGCCAAAATCCTACAAATTTCCTTAAGATCAAGCAAATTATGTTTCAAGGAAGCTTTCGCTGCCCTACGAGCGCCCTCCGAGTGCTTTGCCTAATTTCTGCTCTTTCCTGTGCCAACCCCTAATCCCTAACAATATTTACCTAAAAGTCATCAACGCCAACTTCATCGCCTCTTCCCACAGGAAAGCTCGAACCGCAAAGAACATAAATACCCCCACTAACATAAACTAATACAACAGCTAAACTTAAAACACTAAAAACAATCCATACATAACCAACAATCACTTCTACAAAACCACACTTACAACAATTCCCCCTTCAAAGCTAAACCATTTCCCAGCTTGTCCCTCAGCAACAAAACTAAACAGAAACACTACAGAAACAGCACAACTAAACAAAGCTATTAATATGATGGTCTGGATAAGGTATTCACAATGTTCAAAAGTAACGCAAAGAATCATTAACATGCAGAATCACGAGATCACAGTGTTCTCTCCTAACCTGCCTAATTTATAATTCTCACCCGCCAACAACAATTCACACTTTTTAAATAAAACACATCCCTTAATTAAACATAAGTTAATGAGACTTCAACACCAAAAAAAAATTCAATTTTAAATAAAACACATTCCTTAATTTAAACATAAGTTAATGAGATTTTCAACACCAATAATTACTCAACCTATGACAAATAAAATATGATTTTTCACAAAAAATTATTTAACCTTTCAATAAGATGTTTTAATATAAGTTTAACATTCCCATAGGCAGAACTACTCATCCCTTCTCCATAATTGAAATGCATACATTTAAAAAAAGATCAAAAGGTCTTTACTTTTGGTTGTAATGGGGTTTTAGACGAATAATTTTAGCCAAACAAAGGAAAATGATAAAAAGATAGACAAAAAGCACATAGAATGCATAATATCAAGATTTTTCATTTATATCAAAACAAATTTTCATTTGTAAAGGGAGATTAATCTTGAAGGTCCTTCACTAGCTCAAAAATTAGAGTTACTTTGGCAAGGTATTTTTCATAATACTTTCATAATTTCTTCCTTACTTTAATTCCTCAAACTTGAATTCTTAATTGATTACTTCTTTTATGGGGTGTTTCTCCTTGAGTTTTCTACTTTCTTCACTTGCTAGTATTTAATGAAATTTTCTCCCTTTTGTTGCTATGTTTTGATAAAAATCAAATCCTTTGATTATACATCATTGCACTTAGGGTAGGAAATTAAATTGGGTTAATGGCTAGGATTAATAAGGGTGAACAATAAAATTTAACTATAGGCTTCAAATTGGTTGCAAAGATCATACTTTAACTTAGGTGGCCTAGGCTAAGTATGCAAACGAGTACGACAACTAATATTGAAACTATACAAGAGGTCGCCTTCTGTCTTCAGAGTAGAAACGGTTATCAACAGAAGCACGTACCATCCGCCCTGGAAGATCAGCCTCAAATGTTAAGCATTTAAAAATTATTGTTCAAACAGGATTCTAATCTGTTACACAGAATCGCTCAACGTTCAACTAAAGACCTCTTTGATTAAAACACCACCTATAATCCATCATCACCTAAAACTTCCATCCAAAAATCAGTGTGTCCAGATTCCCACCAACTGCTTAAAAAACAAATGGCTATCCAATCCAAAAATTAGTTACGCTACAAAAATTCAAACATCTTACAGCTTTAAATAAATACCAACCACGCCATCTCCGGAACCAATTCTAACTAATCTCCATCGTACGTTCAAAATGACTTACTGCATCTCCCGCAACCGCCTCTCGCTCCAACCTAATCTACCTTCCACACCACCACCCATAAACACAAGCCGAGATCGACACCACAAGACATTTAAACATCTCCAACTAAACATTCCCTCCCCAACCTACATCAGCCACACATCGCTCCCTACTGAGCTAAATAATCCAACACTCCCTCCCACAACTTCACTCCATTAGCCTTATCACATGAACAATCACGTAAACGTTGAAGAGCGAGGGTATTCGTCGAGATGTGTGCAGTCAGGAATGAATCCCACGATACCATGACGACACAGATTCGGTTAATGTCGAATAGAAAGTTAATAGTCAAGAGACTAATCGATGATATGGAAGGGCATAAGAAGTCTAGTCAGGATAAGCCCAGGGGGTCTATGTCGGAAATAGCGCCAACACTCTCGATGAGCACAGAAAGAAACACACTAAAAACAAAAAAACTAATACTCCACAAAAATACTCGAAGACACAACTCTATTATACAGGATGAAAAAGTAAAACTCAACAAAGCCGCCGACCCGAAAAAAGAACCAAAAAAAAATAATTCAATCTTCAGGCTGCGTTCCGGACGTGGAGTGGCTCGTAGCAACTTGCAATCACTGTTTCGGAAGCTTGGCTAGCAAAATCTCCCCCACCATAGTGGCCCTTGCATGGTGGTCTATACGAGAGTCCTTGCTCCCCAGCATAAACTCTATTTGAACTCGAACCGATCAGCACTTCATGCTCACCATTTCCATAAGGCGAAGCCCCAACGCAAGACAATGTCCCCATATCCGGACTCCACACGCCATGAAACCACTTCATTGTTGACAAGTCAGCACCCCTCTAAAAAGCACGCCATCAGATCTACCCAGCTTACATCCACCACAAGACGAAGTACCAAGTCATCGGAAAGATTCAGATTAACACCTCCCTCCATACTCTAAGTCGCACCACTCCCTCCCCTTCCGCCTGCCTCCATCCATCCAAGAACTCCTTCCTTCTCGCACCCCACAATAAACGGAAGCCAATCCCCGCTGTCTTTTCTACCAACTTACCATATGCACAATGACATCTAAGTCTAGCCACGGTAGCCCTTACTCCTCTCCACCCTATCCACACTGCGCCCAAGTGGCTCCAAAACTCAAATACAGATGCAACTTCGGAGTCACAGAACCCCATCACCAATCAGCTTTTTTATCTACCTGCGCATCTACCCGCCATACGTAAGCACAACCAATAGCCAACATTAACGTAATATACTCCTGCATCTAATTGCCCAGCAAAATATAATTCATTTTGACCCAACACTCCATCACATCTCACTTCCGCCCAAAGTTAGATCAAAAATTATAAATCATACTATCCGCTAGACATCATTCTCAATTAAAGCAAGCTTTGAAAATCTATGCATCATTAATACAGGTGAATCAGCCGCAATCCCCCCACTAGTCCAAAGTGTACCCATGTGCTTACGTTTAACAAATCTGCCCCTGGGGTATTATTCAAGGAGCGTGGGTATTTGATTAAGGGCATTTTCAGTGTGGAAACCAAAGATGTGATTAACCTCATTTACCAAAAGCTCATAATTTCTCCCAAAAAGCCTGAATGTAATTTTGTTAGGGAATTCAACAGGCAACAGACGAATAAGAGTAGAATATGAACTTAAAAATTCTAAGATCATAGGGGCATAAATAAGGTCTTTCATGACAATAAACTGTTCCCACCCAATACGCTTAAGAGGTTCTAAAATAGCATCTCTAAGCCTTACTTGTGCTAACGCAGATTCATCAATAAAATGATTTGGCAAAATAGGGCGAAGAGAGAGTTTATTGTACCTTTCCTGTTGTTCTGGTGAGTCGATCTCAAACGGAGGAGGCGCAGGAGGAGGAACGATTGGAGGAGGAGCAATTGGAGGAGGAGTGGTTGGAGGACGGGCGATTGGCTGAGTTCTTGCAGCCACTGAAGAGGCAGACCTGCTGCATTTGTACCTTGGAGGCATGGGGAAAGAAGGAGAAAAGAGAAGAAAAATGGGTTTTGCTAAGCTTGTGGGTTGAGAGAAAAAGTGTAAAAAAGATGAAAAAGAAGGAGAGAGGAGGGGGCGTGCTTGAGATGAAGCGAAAAAAAATGAGAAGGATGGCTTGGGCGTGCGCTTTAAGTAGATAGGGATGCGCGGTAACCGAAAAGGCGCCCTTTAAAATCGCAGATCTGAAACGTGGCACGGCTGTGCTACATAGCACGGTCAAGGTGTGCTAGCCTCTGAGTCTTTTGAGGCGGCGGCTGGCACGGGCGTGCTAAATTGCATGGCTTGTGTAACACCCCTTCCCGGTCCACCCGTTAACCCGAATGAACCGAGCCGAGACGCTACAATCTGGTTGCACTTATATCTTGTCATGTTGATGGCGGCGGCCTGGCACGAAGGGTTTATTTTTCGGCCGCGGAGGCACCTCAGATATCATGCATGGCTTGTAACACCACCCCTCCGGTCAGACCCCGTCACGCTCCCAATAACCCACCGGGAAGCCGAGACGCTACAATACTCGGTGCCAGCTTACTATCTCTGTCCCTGCATACGCATCACTGACCGCCAAAATATGAAATAAACACTCCCAATTTAACCTCTAACACTTTCAAACATCTTCCAAAATCATCAAAACAAATAACCTTTATATAAATCACCTCTTTACATAATTCATACTAAATCCTAAAAGCCATCTAATATCTAGCAATTAATTCATTCACGCAATCTATATCAACTTTTCAACCTCCATCATATCAACTATTACTAACACTATTTCATCTTCCCCATCATTCATAAATATATTCTTACACCAACTATTACACCAAATATAATTGACCTACATTTGATCACTTAATCTCTTAACAATCACATAACTCTAACAAGTGCAAAGAAATTAGACCATGCCATCGAAACCTTCAATCATCCATGCCACTCAATCTTAATTCTACATCTCTCAATCCCTATTGACACAAATCAAGTCAACTTCTGCTTGATAGTAATCTCCTCTATCTTCCCAAGTAACAACCACGTCTTCAACCTGCCTGATAAAAATCACGCGCTGAGTAAAAAACCAGTGGTTTTAATACATCCATACTAAACAACAACAGTGCGACTGGCAACCTAACTCTCAAATACCAATTTCATAAAGCCCACTTGACTCACTCATCACAGACACTAGCTAAACCTTTCTTAACCACTATTCTTCTTTACTACGCAACCGAATGATACGTCTAACTCATAACCGTAATTCAACCACTTCTCTTCATAACTCCTTACACTAACCCTTCCATATTTCAACACAACCCAACTAACTGTCACAACATGCTCCTTACCGTTGCGTGTCGGAGGACATCATTAATTGATTGAGTATTGGATCATCGAATCATCAACTGAAACTAGATATAGTGATACAACGAGGGAGAAGGATAGCCCGAAGAGCTAAGTGCGATGCACGATGCTTAGATGCATGTCAGTCTTGTCTGACTTGGAGCCTACTCAATATTAACCGATCCCTGCTACTTAGTGTACATAGCGAGCTTTGTAGCTTAATGCCGGTATGTATATGAATGCAACAGATCTCATAGATTCAGATTTGTAGCAGGGATTAAAGACTTGCCTACCTATCAATGACTCGTGACGATGGCTTCTTAAGAAAATTAAATCAAATAAACCTTGTGAAGCATATCATACAAATTACACTTTCGCATATCTTACCTGAGTGTTCTCTTTATGCTCGTACGTCCGAACCTCTCGCCACACTTTTTGACTTAGAACACTCAGTGAATATCATCAAAGAACTGAAAAGAAACACGTATTAAGCCACCATACATATGTGGAAATAAATACCACAATTTACTCCGCATAGGAAGTAAAGCCCACACATATGCATGATACTGTCATGTTTCCTTGATGATACCTTTTCTTGCAGCTGTCATAGTAAATACTGTATGACTTATCATCGCATGATGTTAACCTGTTCACACAGACACCTTGTACCTGCTGCCATAACGTTCTACCGGTGAAACCGAAAGCTGAATAGATAATACTGTAATGAAATACTGTAGAAGGCTATAGGCCTCGAACCGGATCGCCTATGCACTGTATGATCTAGTGGATACTGTCCGCCTTGGTGCCCCTAACCGGATTGCACCGCATGCGGTATTAATCAATATCACCAACGGCCTGTAGCCGGAGTGTCCGAAACTGTACGTGCGGCGCAGATATGCTATTCTTACTCTCGGCGACATTGCCTTATCTACATGGTTTCTGCCCTAACCTCAATGGAGCTTATTATGTACATGATCAATAATATACACACCCATACATACAATAAACTTGGTTCATAACTTCATAGTTTCACCTCATTGATTGTTGATTTCACACCATGATTATCAATGCTACATGTTTGTTTTAATCCATGTTCTTATGTTGTTATTTTTGCTTGTTTTACAATGATTGGATGCATGCATGATGAGCAAAGGAAGTTAATTGCATAGGAAATGAAGACAAAAAGAATGTCAAAGCATCAGTCGCGAGCGCGACCTGCCAAGTCGCGAGCGCGAGTTACACTGAAGAGGTAAGTCGCGAGCGCGCTTTTGAAAGTCGCGAGCGTGAGAATGTCAAATGAGAGTCAGAGAGTTTCTGGCTCAAAGTCGCGACCGCGCAACCTTAGTCGCGAGCGCGAGACCAAGTCGCGAGCTCGTCTTCAAACCTCGCGAGCGCGAGATGTACCATTTGAGAGTCAGAGAGGTTTCTGGCTCAAGTCGCGACCGCGCAACACAAGTCGCGACAAACGTCCACCCGACGCGCATTGAACCAGTCGCGCGACCGCACCGCGCCTGGGTAGAGTCGCCAAACTGAGCCAGTCAGTGACAAGCCTCCGCGACCATATTTCATGCAAGCTTCGCCGGCGGCCTCCGCTTACCGCGCCGCTTTCCCACTCCTGCCCAGTCTGCTATCTTCTTGGCCATAATCTCCAATATACAACTCCAAATTGAGTGATTCAAGCCCACGTAAAGCTAACCAGCACTAGACGGAGCAATAACTTCTTCTACTTGACACTTCCTAACTTCCATCATCTTAATAAGGTCAAAATCAAGAGAAGCTCGCCTCCGATAAACCTTCTCCAGCAAACTCCTGTTCCACTTCAATATATTACATGCCCTGTTTCACATCCTTCGCCCCACTCCTTTCATCCAAACAACTAATCAACCACATGTAATCTCATGATACAACACTACCAATCAATTCTTTACATGCAAAGAACATGGCGCAATTACACAAAGCAGATACTCAAACCCTTGTCTTCAACAAATGCTGGGACTCCTGTTTTAGCTTCTCTTTTCTCGCTACTCTTTGAACTCTTCCTCTCCTATCACAGATATGTTCCTCATAATTGCATCCCCATTATAGACAGAATTAAAGAGGAATAACATAAACACTTGCAGGAAGGCAATCTAAGCTTTACTTGGAGCTTTGGACGTTAATGCTTAACTCCACGTTGAAAATGACAGAAAAGGGCGGGCACAAGTAAGAAGAGTAATGACAAACCATGAAAATAGGAAAGCTAAAACGGTCTGAAAGAACGGGTGAATTATCTAGAAGAAGTGCAGTCTGGCCTGCTGTAACATAATCTACATCTGTACCCTATCAATGGTACAAAGGCTACAGTCACTACCAACTGCTGTATGCTTTCTTAATGGCAAGCAATCCTCAACTTCTCACATTCACATGAATCCACTTATACTCTCATTCTACCCAATACAAGAATAAAATGGTCTTACCTGGCACGGGTGTGCTAATGAGCATGGGAAGGGCGTGCTAGGCTCTGACCTTCAAAGTAGTTTTCACCTTTTTGAAACACAGGCATGCTAAATGGCACGGCTTGGGCATGCTAGGCTCTGACCTACAAGAATAAAATGGTCTTACCTGGCACGGGTGTGCTAATGAGCATGGGAAGGGCGTGCTAGGCTCTGACCTTCAAAGTAGTTTTCACCTTTTTGAAACACAGGCATGCTAAATGGCACGGCTTGGGCATGCTAGGCTCTGACCTACAAGAATAAAATGGTCTTACCTGGTCGACATATTGAGGAGCATGGGAAGGGCGTGCTCGGCTCTAACCTTCAAAGCAATTTTCACCTTTTTGAAACACGGGCGTGCTAAATGGCACGACTTGGGCGTCCTAGAGCTTGTGCCTCAATTTTTACCTGAAAGAACTTAACTGAAAATAGGAGAACAAACATGAGGAAAATTTTTGGAGAATGATAAGAAAAATAACAAAAATACATCAAAAAAGAAGAGTGAAGGAAAAGAATATGGGTTGTCTCCAATAAGCGCTTTTGTTTAACATCGTTAAGCTCGACGCACTAGACCCAATTCAGGCAAGATTAAGCAAGGCTTATAACGGTTTTGATTGGATTAAAATCTCCACTTTGGTAAACTTTTAACCATTGAGCATTGACCTTGAAACTTCGGTTTCCATCCACTATTTCAACTGCTCCATATGGAAAGATTTCCTTGATCGTGAATGGTCCAGACCACCTAGATCTCAATTTACCTGGAAAAAGATGGAGTCTAGAGTTATAGAGTAATACCTGTTGGCCTACCTTCAGATCCCTCAGAATAATATGCTTATCATGCCACTGTTGGGTGCGGTCTTTATAGATTTTGGCATTCTCATCAGCATGGATCCTCATTTCATCCATCATATTCAATTGAAGCAACCTCTTTTGACCAACCTCTTTAGCATTAAAGTTAAGAAACTAGATTGCCCAATATGCCTTGTGTTCTAACTGATCCTTCATTCTCCATTCCACTCATACTTCAAGCCTTCAGCAAGCCTCTTTTGAACCAACCTTCCTTTCGCACTTCAAAGTCTAAGAAAACCTAGATTGCCCAAATATGCTCTTGGTGTTCTAACTTAATAGGCGCAGGGTGGCACACAGCCTCCTACCTAATAGACCCATTCCGATATGTAGACATAATCTCCTTCATACCCCAACCCTCCGGTGTTTTACAATGCAGTTCTACGTAGAGGCTCAACAGAGCATAATCCGAGTGCTCCTCTAGACCCGCTACTTCCCTCTGACCTTGGCCCAACCCTGTGGTCTCCAATATCTCTTTGATTTCCCTATTTTGTGACCTCCACATTGGTCCCAACTTGTGTTACCGTGGTGATATGGGGTACCTACGTACGATGCGTAAACCCAAAACACCCCTGATATTCGAACAGAAGAGAATCTAAGTATTTGCGTTGCAAAAGTGCTTACCTTTCAGTGATTATGCTCTAGATTCACTATGATGATGAAAATATATTTCTTGATGAGTTTCATCCACACTTTTGCGCATCATTGTTTGGGAAGCGCGCAACCAGCTTCCACCCATCTTCGAACAAATTAATCCCACTCGCTACCACAATGTTCATTCGGCGTCTGGCAATCAAGGAAGATCGGAGTCCGGTCCCACTGAACCATCGAAAGCCCCAAACAACTCAAAGATTCCACTTCAAGGATATCTCGTCCCCAAACATCAAAGATCTCCACTTCAAGATATTGTTTAATGGCATCTCATGTCTCTTAGAAATATTATCTAACCTTTGACAACGATCACAAAGACGAACAAAGTTAAAAGCATCTTTGAATAAGTTAGGCCAATACAAATCGCTTTTTAAAATAAGTGCTGTTGTCTTGCTTGCTCCAAAATATCCTCTACATTCCATTGAATGACAGAAACTAAGGATGCTTTGCATCTCTTCTTCCGGCACACATTGTCTGAAGAGTTGGTCACTACAATACTTAAACAAGAAAGGCTCCTCCCAATAGTAATATTTAAGATCATGGAAAAATTTTTCTTTTATTGATAAGAAAGATTGGGAGGATTAGTCTTGCAAGCAAGGTAGTTAACTATGTGGGCATACTATGGAGCTTGGAGATTTGCTAGAAGAAGAAGATGTTCATGGGGGAAGTCTTCATTAATTTGCAACTCTACTTACTCTTCTTCCCCCAACTCAAGCCTGGATAAGTGATCAGCTACAAGGTTCTTGGTCCCCTTTTTGTCACGAATCTCCAATCAAACTCCTGCAAAAGAACAATCCAATGAATTAATCTAGGCTTTACATCTTTCTTTTCTAACAAATATTTAATAGCTGAGTGATCAGTGTAAACTATTGTTTTAACTCTAATCAAATATGCTCTAAATTTATCAAAAGCAAAAACAATAGCTAGAAGCTCTTTTTCAGTGGTGGCATAATTCAATTGTGCATCATTCAATGTTTGCATCATTCAATGTGCGACTAGCATAATAAATGGACATGCACTTTTTTTTTTTCTCTTGACCTAAGAAACAGGCTCCATATAGCGTGTATCACCTTGCATCACACATGAGTTCAAAAGGTAGGCTCCAATCTGTGTGGTTAATAAATAATAGGAGCTGAAATCAATTCTTTCTTCAATCTGTTAAAAGCATTCAAACAGTCTTCGTTAAAATCAAAAGGAACATCCTTAATTAATAAATTACAAAGAGGTTTTGTGATTTAGGAGAAATCCTTGATAAATCTCTTATAGAACACTGAATGATCAAGAAAACTCCTTACTCCCTTTATTGTATTTAGAGGTGGTAGCTTTTCAATCACCTCTATCTTGGCCTTGTCTACTTCAATCCCCTTTTCTGAGATTTTGTGCCCTAAAACAATACCTTCACCAACCATAAAATGACATTTTTCCCAATTCAAAACAAGTTAGTGTCCTCACATCGCGTCATTACTAAAAAGAGGTTATATAGAAAGAATCAAAAGAGAACCAAACATTGAAAAATCAATCCATAAATATTTCAATGAACTTCTCAACATGTCAGAAAATATATGGACATCAATGGCACCTTTTGAAAAGTCGCAGGAGCATTGCACAATCCAAAAGGCATTGTTCTTAAGCAAAGGTGTTCATAAGGGCAAGAAAAGTGTCATAAGGGCAAGTGAAAGTGGTCTTCTCTTGATCCTCAGGAGCTATAGGTATTTGAAAATACCCTGAATAACCATCTAAAAAGCAATAGTATGGGTAACCTGCAAGTCTCTCAAGCATTTGATCAATAAAAGGTAAAGGGAAGTGATATTTGCATATTACTTTGTTCAATTTTCTATAATCAATATACACGCACCAACCTGTGACAGTTCTAGTAGGAATTAACTCATTATTTTTGTTAGAAATAATTGTCATACCTCCTTTCTTTGGAATAACTTGAACGGGACTTACCTAACTGTTATTAGAAATTGGATAGATAAAGCCAGCATCCAAAAGCTTTATGATCTCAGCCTTGACTACTTCTTTCATGTTTGGGTTCAACCTTTTTTTATGCTCAATTGAAGGTTTGTAGTCTTCCTTCTTGTGCATGCACACACTTGGACTTATTCCGGACTTATTCCCTGCAAATCTGAAATTGACCATCCTATGGCTTTTTTATGCTTTCCTAGAACCTGTAACAACCTTTCCTCTTGATCAAGTGTTAAGTGAGAAGAAATAATAATATGAAAAGAATTATTTTCACCTAAAAATGCATATTTCAAATGAGATGGAAGTTGTTTTAACTCTCGCTTTGGCACTTCACTCGCTTTCTCATCTTTGATGTTTTGATTGTTAATGTCACCTTTGTTAGAGTCCAATTTATTTTTTACATTCAAGCTGTCAATGTCCTTCACACATTCATCAATAATATCAATCCTAAAGCAGTCATTATAATCCATAGGAAGCGTGCAATATTTAAGAACATCAAAAACAACTTCCCCTTGACCTACCCTCAAAGTTAATTTAACTTCATACACATCAATCAATGCTCTTGCAGTTGCAAGGAAAGGTCTTCTAAGGATTAAGGATCCTTCTTTATCTTCATCAATGTCAAGAATAACAAAATCAACAAGAATGATAAATTTACCTACCTTGACGAGCACATCTTCTACAATCCCTCTTGGGTATTTTATTGATCGATCTGCCGACTGTAGAGACATTCTTTTTGGTTTTAGCTCTCCTATCCCTAGCATCTTAAAAACTTCATACATAAGATTAATGCTAGCTCCTAAATCTGCTAAAGCTTTTTCAAAAAAACAAGAATTGATAAATTACCTACTTGCGAGGACATCTTCTACATTCCTCTTGGGTATTTTATTGATCGATTCTGCCGATGTAGAGACAGTTCTGTTTTGTTTTAGCTCTCCTATCCCCTAGCATCTTTAAAAACTTCATTACATAGATTAATTGCTAGCTCCTAAATCTGCTAAAGCTTTTTTCGAAAATCAAGATTTCCCAATGTTCAAGGGATTAGAAAAACTCCTGGATCTTTTAATTTTGGAGGCAATTTATTTATTGAATGATTGCACTACACTCCTCTATTACATTACCGTTCCTTGATCATCGATCTTCCTTTTCTGTGCTCAGGATCTCCCTTCAAGAACGTTGCATAACTTTGCATAACTGGGCATTTGAGCAAGGGCTTCAGCAAAAGGGATGTTGATTTGAAGCTTTTTGAAGACATCAAGAAACTTGAGGAAACTCTTGTCATCTTTTGTTTTCTTTAACCTTTGAGGAAAAGGAACTGGTGGAACATACGATTTTACTTCCTCCATCTCTTCAAGGTTAATGATGGGGATCTTTTTCTGCTCTTCCTTCTCTTTCTCCTTTCTGGTTGAATCTTCGAATTGTTTGCCACTCCTCAAGGTTATAGCTTGTACCTGTTCTTAGGATTTTTCTTAGTATTACTAGGTAACGTACCTTGGGGTTGGGAAGCCATCATATTTGCAAACTGTCCTAATTGAATCTCCAAGTTCCTTATTGCAGCGTATTGGATTTTATTGTTTTCTCGAGTTTCATTCATGAAGTCCATATGAGATTTAGAGAGGGCAGTAAGGAGAGTTAGAATATGGGTAATTCTTCCTTCCTTGATTCATCAAATAGTTTACTTGCTCCAAGGTTTGCGAATTTAACGAATCTAACATGCATTCTCCAATCCTATATTGCCCATTACACGTATCACATGCTTGCATAATAGAATTAACCGGGTTAGTAGTCAATAAGTCCAACTTCCTTACCATATTATCTACCTTGGCATTGAGTCTCATAAACTCCTGCAGTCTTCTTTCTTTCGAAGTTGCTTTGATAATGGGTATTGCTTGCCATCTCTTCTATCAAGTCATATGCCTCGTCAATTTCTTTTCTTTCAAAAGATCCCCCTGCAGCTGCGTCTAGAGTAATCTTTATGTTAGGAGACAATGCCTTATAAAAAGTTTGTACTTGTAACCACTTGGGCAAACTATGATGTGGGCACTTTCTAAGTAAGTCATTGAATCTCTCCCAAGCTTAATACAAACTCTCTTAGGCATGGTGGACAAAGGTCATTATCTCATTGCGCAACTTTGTGGTCTTTAAAGATGGAAAAAATTTTGCCAAAAATTTCTGAGCTAATTCCTCCCATGTTGTAAAACTTCCAGTAGGGCATGATTGTAACCAAGAATGTGCTTTATCCCTTAGAGTGAGTGAAAGAAAGGATTCTTAATTTATCGGCATCTTCAGGAAAGAAACTTCATTTTTGTTTTGAAAGTATCACAAATCTCTAGAAATGGTGTAATATGGGCATTAGATCTTCGCTGGGCAGACCTCCATATTTGAATTGAGGTGGAAATGGAAAGCATTTGGATAATAGCAGGTTTAATCTCAAAATTGTTAGCCTCCACCCTAGGCCTAGTGATACTTGAGGTAGCTCCATTGAGAGAAGGGGTTGTGTAGTCTCGCAAGGTGCGGACATGAGATTGAGGTCCGTCCTCTAGGTTGACTTCATCAGCCATGTTTGCTTGCTATCCAAGTTTGCTTTCACATGCTCTTCTAGCACCGTTGTTCCTACGACAAGTCTTTTCGATTTCTAGATAAAAAATTAAGGGCTCAGTTCTACTTTATCTTCTTTGCATAAACACCTGAAATAATTTTCTAGAAAAATTAAAAAAAAAAGAACAAATGTCCAAATGTCTAAATTAATAATAGGGTAATTAGTATTAATATTAGTAACGTCAATCCCCAGCAACGGCGCCAAAAACTTGACAGTGATTTTCGCAAGTGTACGAAATTTCAACAAGGAATATAAAATGAAAAGAGTATCGTTTCCACAGGGATTGTATACCAAGTACCAAAATTATGTTAACCTACTATTATTTAGACGGAAATAAAGGGAATTATATTTAAGAACTAACTTTAATAAATAAAAGAGAATAAGAAGAAATCAAGCAAGGCAATTTTTTATAAGAATCAAGGATTAAAAACTATTAGGGATTTTGACTTCACTTAATTCTATCCAATTTATTTTATTAGTTCGTTAATCAATTTTAATTAGTAGAACGACCCTAACATCACTAACAAGGCTCTCCCAATGGTATTTTATTTTTAACCCGTCTAATTACCTATCTTCCCAATAGCGGCGCAATCAAACATGAATTAAATCATTAAGTTTTATGGTTTGTTTTGTGAATTCATAACCTAAGGTCATTAACTTATGAAAACCCCCCATAAGTAAAACCATATAGCTTCCGCATCAAGTTATTATTATCATGCAATTTATTACCTTTTTCATATCAAAAACCCTCTCCCGATAGTGATTAATGAAATAAATCAATCCATGAGGGAAATTCTGCCTAAAAGCATTAAGTTCAATAAGAAATTATACCTTGAACAAAGAAAAACAAATCTAATATTATAAATTGGAAAAGAAATTAAGCTACATCAAAACCCTAGTATGAGAGTTTAGTTTGACATAGTAATGAAATAAAACTCAATTGAAGTTGAAAATAACTCCATAATCAATGTGAATAATGAAAAGTAAAAACAAGATTAAGAATTTAGAGATAAAAACTAGTCAACAAATAATGTGGATGGCTTCCTTGAATCTTCACACAAATCTTGAATGCTTGAAGTCTTAGAGAGAGAGAAAATAATAGAATAAAAGAAATCTTGAATGCTTGAAGTCTTAGAGAGAGAGAAAATAATAGAATAAAAGATGGTAGAACCAGAGATCTCTCTACAATGAATTTGTTCCCTCTTTATATAGACCTCCTGGGAGAAAATCCAACTTCGTTTAGGAAATAGAGTCTTCATTAAGTAAGAAATCTTTTGGAAATAGGAAAACATTTAGGCTTTGGATTTCTTCTCAATTAGGATTCTCTCATGTGCCTAAATAGGATTAAAACTTGATTTGTACATTAGGAAAATATCTCAGGTAGGCCTATGCAAGTGGTGGGGACTAACTGGCATTTTCGACTCAAAACAGCACTTGATTTTTGGCATGGGCGTGCTGGGGCTTGATTCTAAGGATGGTTCAGCACGAGTCGTGCTCAGGGGCACGTTTAGAGAGAAATCTGTGGCACGGGCGTGCGATATAGCACGGCTAGGGCGTGCTAGGCTCTGAGTCTCCAAGATAGAATGCAGCATGGACTGTGCTCAGGCAAGCACACCTTTGGATTGATGTCCTCTTTTGGCATGGGTGTGCTAGATAGCACGGCTGGGGCATGCTCGGCTCTAAGTCTCTACTTGATTTTCCTTGAATCTAGCACAGGCGTGCTAGAGCCTGAGTGTTTTGCCTTATTTTGCTCTTTTCTTGCCAAAATCCTACAAATTTCCTTAAGATCAAGTTCTGAACAAAAACATGAATAATACTAAATAAAAACTAATAAAAGTAATTAAAACTACCAAAAAATCCTAATAAAAACTATATAAAAATTACTCTAAAAATACCCTTATCACTATTCGAAGAAATGCATAGCATAATCAAATCAACCCATCGCCTATCAAAATCCAATTTCAACATAACTGCATTTAGAAAACTCAATCAACTCTATAGTAGGCCTTGCTAATATCAACCTTTAACGCTGCCAAGCCCTGCTTCCTGTGGTCTTTCTCTTCATAAAATGAATAAGCACAAAAGCAACAAGAATATTATATGTGATGAGTCTGCCAAGAACAAAAGCAGACTGTGAAACAAAAATAATTTTATCAAGAACTTTTTTGAGCCTATTAGCCAAGACCTTCACAACAATTTTGTAGACAACATTTCAGAGAGATATAGGCCTGAAATCTTAGGAATAAGAACAATGGAAGTATTATTAAGATATTCCAGAAAAACACAAGTAACAAGCCATTCCTTACAACTTCTGATAATATCACCACTAACTATACCCTAAAATTTTTAGTAAAAGCATAGATTCATACCGTCAGAACCTGTGCCTTGTCAGGATGCATTTGAAAGAGAGCATCCTTAATCTCCTCATCCGAATAGGGGGCTAATAATAGCAAGTTATCTTCAGCCGAGAGGGCTGGATTCATAAGATTTACTACTGGATCATGATAAGTAATAAAGGCAGTAAACAAGTTAGAAAAGTAAGAAGTAATAATAACACTCATCTCCTGCTGGTCTTCACAAAAAATGCCATCATGATTAAATAACCCAGACATATTATTTATACAACTTTGAGTCGATGTTGCAGCATGAAAGAATTGAGTGTTTTCATCATCACTTTAGAGCCAAAAAAGTTCCGCTCGCTGTTGCCAAAAAATCTCCTCTTGCTGTAATAAATAATTAAGGTCCAACTTCAATTGCGAACACTTGGAAATCGAATCAGGGACATCTTTTCTCGTGACTACAATATCCTTACGAAATTTGTGTTTCAATTGTCTACCCCAACTTGTAAGAGTTTTACCATAAAAGTTTATTTTCTGCAACAGATCAACATTGCCATTATCCTGCCAACCTTATGAAACAACATCAATAATACTTGGGTCACACAACCAAGCGTTTTCAAACCAAAAAATATATTGCCGCTGATTCCTGCAAATATCAGATATCCAAAGAATGATACGAGCATGATCAGACATAGCAGCCATAACGTTCTGAAGCCAAGTACTCAAAAACTTCTCCAGCCATCCCTCGTTCACAAAAACATAATCCAACCTTTTCTTAATCCACCCCACTTTCCTTGCGTTACACAAAATAAAGCAGCAACCCGCCATAGGCATTTCCAAAAGATGAAAAGCTGCCAGTGTGTCACGAAACTTAGTAAGAGGAGAGCTAGAAACCACTACACCACCTTTCTTATCAGCTTCATACAAAATCTGATTAAAGTTCCCTATACACACCCAAGCAAGAGGAGAGAGACTCGCTAGTCATCGAAGAGCAGTCCAAGAATCATGACGGTGAATATGTTGAGCATGCCCATAAAAACCTGTAACTCGATAGACTGCAACATTATTTTTATAGATATGAGAATCAATAAAGTGAGTGTTATAGTTCACTACTCGCACATCCAGGCCTTCTTTCCATGAAAGTGCAAAACCCCTAGAATGCCTAGTAGCATCAACAAATAAACAATGATAAAAACTCACCTTCCTCCGAACCTCGTCCATTTTATTTGCATTCACAAGCGTTTCACACAAGAAAATCATACTCGGCTTATAAGAGCGTACAAGCTACTTTAAAGCAAGAATTGCACGGGTATTGCCAAGACCCCTGTAGTTCCAACTAAGGTACGTCATCTTCTTGGCCAATTTGAGAATCCCCCTTAGGACTTACATCAAGTTGTTCCGAAACATTAAGTTGGGTTTCCTGTTTTTGGTCTCGATGTACCCTTTTCTTCCCTTCTTGCAAAGCCTTTCTATATCCTCAGAATCCACCTCAACAGGCTTAGTATCTCCAATACCCATTTGGCCCACAATAATATTTTTCAAATTATCCTCCCGCCCACTAATAGAACCATTAGAGGAGTTTGTTTCCATATGGACACCGAGATTCACATTAGACAATCTCTACCTCGCCAAACACCTAGCAGGAGATTGCCCATAGACATTTGCTTCCTCACATAACCAATTACCATTGACTACCTAGAACCACCATGATGGACTGCACTGTGGTTGACTTTGCCGCGTTGCCATACGAAGCCTTGCTTAACTGGCCCCTCCGGTAGGTCAAAAAGCCTATCATAGTAACTATCATTATGTACAAGATAGCCACAAATGAAACAAAACACCAACAACTGCTCATATCGAAAATTCACAGTCTTAACCTCACCACCACTACTACGCACTTTTTCCCGGTGCTTCAAGGGTCCACGAACATCAATCCGCACTGCATATAGAAGTGCCACAAATTACTACTATTGTTCCTCGTATCATGCTCTATGTACTCCCCAATGAAGTTTCTAAATTGCTTTGCAATCACTTTGGACATTAAGGACAAGTAGGTGGTTATTGAAAGACCAAGGCCACCATCCCATACACGATTCAAATCGACAACATGAAAAAACTGAAATAAAAACACCTTAAGGAGCACCTCACTAATATAAATACCACATCCTTGCCGATATAACTTAGCTAATAAAGACTTCATCACCTCATAGTTAATCTTATGATCAGTCAACAATCTCCTAACCAAGCACAAGGAATAATTCAACTTGGAGGCACTCACTCCATTATGTTGCTGTAAATCCCACTCCGAATCCTCATCATTCGATAGGTCTAAGCCAACCATCCTCACATCGTTACCAAAAATGTTGTTAGCGACAACCATGATTCACAAGAAAACTTCACATACACTGGGCAAAACACTCACATGTAGTAGGGCAAGACTACATTACACAATAATATTATTATTATCTCTTTTCCTTTTAAGGCCCTCTATAATTAATGTATCGCATTTATATACCAGATCATATAAGCTATATAAGACATGATCAAACTATATCAGAAATCTTTCAATTTTTTTTTAAAATCCCCAACTTGTGCATCTTACAACACAAGTAGGCACCTTAAGGACAAGTAAGTGATTATTGAAAGACCAAGGCCACCATTCGATACACAATTCAAATCGACAACATGTAAAAACTGAAACAAAAAAACCTTAAGGAGCACCTCACTAATATAAATACCACATCCTTCCCGCTATAACTTAGCTAATAAAGACTTCATCACCTCATAGTTAATCTTATGATCAGTCAACAATCTCCTAACCAGGCACAAGGAATAATTCGACTTGGAGGCATTCACTCCATTATGTTGCTGTAAATCCCACTCCGAATCCTCATCATTTGACAGGTCTAAGACAACCATCCTCATATCGTTACCAGAAACGTTGTTAGCGACAACCATGATTCACAAGAAAACTTCACATACACTGGGCAAAACACTCACATGTAGTAGGGCAAGACTACATTACACAATAATATTATTATTATCTCTTTTCCTTTTAAGGCCCTTTATAATTAATGTATCTCATTTATATACCAGATCATATAAGCTATATAAGACATGATCAAACTATATCAGAAATCTTTCAATTTTTTTAAGATCCCAACTTGTGCATCTTACACCCTTTTAATTGAATGTAATTATTTGTAATCTTATGGCCGTAAATCAAGCCCATAGTGATTTTTGCATTTTAATTTTGTGAACATATATTAAGCTTTTGGTCCCAATTTTCATTCTTGTATAATATTGTAGGTCTCATGCCCATTTTATAAAATTTACTTCTCATCATAGCCAGTATCTGTAGAATTCCTCCTCCTTCCTATATTGTTAGTATATGTTTGTTTATTTTCCTTTTATAATGATGAATTGAATCAATTATTTTTTAAAATAATTTGAAACTTAATATGGTGGCTATTATAATTTCATTTTTCTTTCTTTAAAACTTAATTTTTTTTTGCACATAAAAGCATAGTCTAGTGATAAGTGTATATACAACCTGACAATAGATTTAGTTTTAAATCCCTTTCTCTAATACTCAAAAAAAATTAAAAATTTTAAGAGAACTGTGTAATAAAAAAAAACATTGTAAATTGAATCTAATGAAGATTTGGGTCAAAATGAATTGATCTGCAATTTGATTATTAATTTTGCCAATCATTTTAATAGATATGGTCAACCGATCCAAATTTTAAAGTCCTAAAAGCAAAAATTTTTTTTTTTTGAAAACAAGAGAACTCATATATTATCTTTGAGAATAAAACTTAATCAGTACATCCTGAATATCAACCCATAGTTGAAACCTACTATGGCGAATAGAATTACGCGCCAGTAGATGGGCCCACTCATTCTCTTGTCATCTAATCCAAAAAACTTTAATATCTGGTCTAGTAAGAAGCAAGGCCTTACAATCAGACACAATCAACCCAAAATCAGAATTATCCTCACTCATGGATTCCAAAGACAAACATAAAGATTGGCAATCAGTAAAAATGCAACCAGGATCAAGTAAAGAAACAGAGGCATAATGCAAACATCGCCTCAAAGTAAGAGCTTCCGCAATCAACGGATCATCACCACCTTCCTCAAAACTCGAAATAGCTAACGAAAAATGACCTTCATCATCCTTAATAGCCAAGACAAAGCCCACAAAATCCATTGCCCGTAACACTGCACTATCAACATAGGCGAGCCAAGTAGCTTGATGCTCGATATGGGCTGGTTAAGAAGGAGCAGATGCAGCATGTAGGACCGCTGTTGCTTCTTATGATGAAGCGAATGAAGCCCAATAATCATCTAGAAGCAGGCGAGCCGCATGAGAAATTTGCCAAGGATTCGGCCAGGCATTGGACCACAACATAGCGTTCCGAGTAGCCCATAAACTCCATGCAACTGTAGCCATCAACTCGGCACGTTGGTTTCCCTTCGAAGAGATGATATGAAGGAACAATTCCTGAAAGGACAAATTTATATTAGCAAAAATAAAACTAGCCTGCCTCCACACCTCTTTTACAACAGAACACTTGACTAGCACATGATCCCCATTCTCATATTCTTGGCAAAATAAACATTGAAGTGAAGTATTAACACCCCTTTGTGATAAATTTTCTCTAGTGGGGAGCACATTACGACCCATATGCCATATAAAATCCCAGACTTTGGGGGGGAACATCAAGCTTCCATATCTGCTTCTATAATGCATCTTCACCACCACCACCATTTCTAACCAAACGATAAGCTACATGATAAGCAGTTTTGACCGTATAAAAGCCTTTCCGATCAAAATGCCATATGAGTTTGTCATGATGGGGATAAAGGCTAAATGAGATACTCAAAATTTTCCTCATATCATTAACAGTAAAAAGATGAATAATCTTTGAGATATCCCATCTCCTCTCGCCTGCAACAAAGAGATCACACACCCTTAAAGCATCAGGAATAAAAGGAGCACCATCCTCCACAAAGGCATTGTTCTCACGGGGAATCCATGGATCTCGATTCACATATATACTCCTCCCATCTTCTACCCTCCATCTCACTCCCTGCTGCAACACCTGTTTAGAGAACAAGACACTCTTCCAGACAAAGCTACAACCCGATCTAGGAGTAACAGATAGAAAATCCCCTATAGGGAAATATTTAGCTTTGAAAACACTATACATGAGAGTGTTGGTGTCAGTTAATAACCTCCATCATTGTTTCCATAGCAAAGCAGTGTTGAAACATCTTAAATCCTTGAACCCCATCCCATCAACTAAGTTCTTACTACACATGCGATCCCAAGCAATCCACTTAATACCCCTATGTTCCCCCTTACCATTCCACCAATATTTAGTAAACATCACCTGCATCTCATTGCTCATAGATATCGGAAGCAAAAATACATTCATACAATAAGCTGGTATTGCTTGCGCTACAGATTTAATTAAAACTTCATGTCCAGCTCTAGAAAGACAACAGCTATTGTAATATCCTCAATTTTGTAGTTCTTTCTATTTTAGCTTTTTCGATGAATTCGGTTATCCGAATAAAAGGAAAACTTAAAATAATATTGTAATATCGCTCAATTTTGTAGTTCTTTCTATTTTTAGCTTTTTCGATGAATTCGGTTATCCGAATTAAAAGTAAAAACTTAAAAGTTAATGCGCGAAACACACTATAGATTGAGATATTAATATTTAATTAAATTGAAACATTAATTATCTTTACAAATCCCAATGTGAAAGCTTAAAGGAAATCAAAATGAGTTGAAGATGAATGACTTCTCGGTAAGCACGGATTTACCTGAAAAGCCTGAAACGGGTAATTTCCGTACGATTTTTACCAAGTGGCGGTTTAGAATATTAAATACCACTTGGTTTATAACCTAATAGGAACTTAAAGTAAAAAGATTAAAAAGATTAGAGTGCCAAAGGATGAAGGGAAAACAAAAGGGAGGATTATAGTGCAATTTGCATTTAAAGGAACCATGGAAGGAATTTTTAATAAAGTTTATATATAATTTATTGAAGAAGAGGAAAGAACCACGACACTTCACTCCATTGTTGCAGGCCAAAACCGTTCAAGAAGAGAGGAGCGAGGGTTTTTGAGCAAAACCAAGCCAAAGAAGAAGTGAAAAATCCAAAGAATCAAAGAATTTTCAAGTATTTCTTAAGAAAAGGTTAGTTATTTTCACTTCCTCCTTCATTTCTATGGACTACTTTTTGAATTCCATGAACTTTGAAGTGAGGTGCTTGTTTGTGTAATCTGATTTGCTGAAGATGAAGTGATGAGAAGTGATTTTAAGGTGATTTAAGATGATTGAAAGTAGTTATGCATGAATTCAAAGTCTAAGTTGCTTAAGTCACCAAGATGGATGATTTTGAGTTTGTTCTTGATATGCCATGAACTAGGGATTCTGATATTCTTATATTATGATGTTATGACTCTTCGAGAAAAACAACTTTATGCTAAGTTTTCTAAATGTGAATTCTGGTTAGCACAAGTTGCTTTTCTTGGTCATATTGTATCTGCAGAGGGTATTGCAATGGATCCTGGTAAGATTGAGGCTATTTCCAGTTGGAAGCCACCTAAGAATGTTTCCGAGATTCATAGTTTCTTGGGTTTGGCTGGCTATTATCGCAAGTTTGTTAAGAGATTTTCTATCATTGCTCTGCCCTTAACTAAACTATTACGGAAGAACGTTAGATTTGAATGGAATCAGAAGGGAATACATGATCTTGGATTATGAGTGGGCAATCAGGATATAATTTGTTAACAATAACCTCCTGTCCTAATGGACTCGATACAAGCACTTCATACCCCAATCTCAAACAAGGGACAGATGCATAGCAAGAAATCTCAGCACTAATATAAGAGTGAGATGATCCAGGATCAAACAATACATAAACATCATGATTAAATAAAGGAAATATACTAGTCACTACATCAGCTGAATCTGCATCCTGCCTCTGCCTCATAGCATAAACTCTAGCTGGTACACTAATAGGCTCTAGTTGATTCACTGTCCCCTGACTACCCGACATGCTACCTCTACCGCTGCCCCTACCTCTGCTAGAAGACTGAGAAGATCCATAACTAGCAGCTGGTCTTTGAATCGATCCCCCTGTAGCTGTATATGCTGTAGTCGTTCTCGGTTTAGGGCAATCCCTCACAAAGTGTCCAACCTCACCACAGTTAAAACATGCTCCTGTGGTCAACTTGTGGTCAACTTACACACTCCGCCATGATATTTACCACAATGAACACAACTACGAGTAACTGGAGGAGCTCGTGGAGGTGGCAATGGTGGTCTGAACTGTCTCTAGCTCTGTGGCCTCACACTGCTAGATCTAGAAGGAAATGGACTGAAGAATCTCCTCTTTTTACTACTAGAGCTACTAGCCACTGGGAAAGTCCTCCTGACACTCTTCTCCTCTGTAGCCTTTTCTAAATCAACTTTCTTGATTCAGAGCTTGTGATACCAATGCAGAAAAATTCTCATGTTCAAAGCCGATCACATGACTCTTAATACTGGGCTTCAATCCCTGTTCAAATCTTTTGCACCTGTCCCTGCCTGTAACTAACAGACTCCCAGCATAATAGCTCAACCGCGTAAACTCCCTCTCATACTCCACTATAGTCCTATGATCCTGTCTGAGCTGCAGAAACTCCTCTATTCTGGCATCCACATAGGCAGACGGAACATACTTTTTCTTGAACTCCCTCAGGAAGTCTGCCCAAGTCAGAACTGGTGGCTGCACTTTGCTCCTAAGAACTGTCTTCCACCACTCATCACTCATATGCATCTCTGAAGTAAAGGACTGCATAATCGTACTTCTGAGCATCATCACACTGGAGTTAGGAAAACCCTATTCAATCCTCTCTAGCCACTGCTCAGCTACCATCGGTCAGTTGGTTGCCTGAAAACTCTGTGCCCCTACGTTAAACCAACTTATCATACTGTTAACTGGCTGCTGCTGTTGCTGTAAGACCGCCATTTGTCTCAATAACGCAGCCATCTCTGCTATATCTTATATTATGATGTTATTTCAGTAATAGAAGAGTTGGATTGCATGAATTTGTGCTGGAAGTGAGTTGAGAATACTTAAATAAACTTACCATTGTTGGACATGTTACAGTTATGCTGCCTGACATTCAGCTTCTGTAAAATAACACGCTCTCTGTATATTATCACAGAAAACCATGCATCGTATTAGAATATTGTATGATGTAGATATCCAACAATTAACAGGCATTCATATTTGAGCAGATTACATTTCACACATTTATATGCAGTAAAAATGTGATCCAATATGCAATTAAAACTGCTCTGATACCAAAATAAACATGTCACACCTTACCCTACTGTAAGACATGGCATATAAATGCTTACTAAGTATACTACAAGGGACTTAATACTTTTGATTCATTCATTCATATCTTGTAGAAAAGTAAATTTAGTTATTAAATGTAAAGCTCCTTTGGCTCTCTTTCACTGTTTTAAAACAATTTCTTTTTCCGTACTGTACTAGACATATGAAACATAACATCTATTAAGCTCAATATGATTTCTTAAACATATTATCAAACACATAAAATGGTTCCATAACCCATAAGCCCATGGATGATTTAATTACATGATGGAGTCCTTTTCAAACATTAGATACATAATAGAAATTAATTACTTTAATAGACTATAAATTTTCAAATTCATACAATCATAATTTATATGTATCTACTCAAATATACATATATGTTCTGTTAATGTTTTATACATCATACATACTCCAAAAGAAGTCAAATATACAATAGCTACATCAGTAGCATACTATCTACATCAAATAAAAATGATCCTCTCTTGGTTCTTTGGTTGCTTTTCCTCCTTTACCTGCGATAGTAACCAAAAGCAAACTATCGCGTAAGCATATTGCTTTAGTGGGTGTACTAATAAAAAATAATAAGGAAGGGACATTCATAAACCACCATGTAAAGAAAATAAGAAACAAAATAAATCAAATACCATTTAAATCATTCAAGTTCATAATATAGTCTTACAGCTTTTATAGAGTCAATCTGAGGGCCATCAGTGGCTAATGTGCACAATCTAGACCTGCTATCTACAACCTCAGATTCTTGATATGATTTCAACAAAAGAGGAGCAATGCTACAACCTCAACATGGAGGAGAATTTCATATCAATCACTATATCATCTAGTGATGAGTATCGCTGTTCAATCGATCGTAATATCAACTTCAACAAATGAAATGAATTCGGTAATAAACCATATCTATATCAGCTGTAAGACTTTTAAACCATTCCATTTATGTACTAATATCAAAATCAACAATGGGACAACATTTCATTTCCACAACCACTTGTAAAAACATTCAATTCACGGCCACCCCTTCATACTACAGATATCAACTTGGCCAAACGTCCTCCTCTTCACAGTATAAGGAATTCATTTAAAATTCATTTACAATATCATTCGGTCGTATGGCTTTCAAAATAATCTTTTCCTCTTTAAAAACTTATGAATATTTAATTATAATTCATAAAGCAAATCCATTGAAATATTTTGACAAAATCATTTATTTGTTTTCATTTTGTTTAAATAAAAGTAGGAAAGGAATAATAACACTAACCTGAACTAGATGGCTCCCCTAGCCCTTTTCCTCTAGTAATCACCCTCTCCTCAACTCCCTTTCTCTCAGAAGCTGTAGCATGATATTAATACTCACATTAAGATCATACTACACAATGTAAACACATGCACTTCTATAGGAATGTAAATTAAGCATTAGAATGTAGTATCATGCTTTTTCTTTCATTTTCACTATGCTTGTCCAAGTGTTATATGATCTGAGTTTAAGCATGAAACACTTCATATCCAACACTTAACCACACCCTAGACACAGAATAACAACAATGAAAACAATAGAAGTCAATAGCAACAATAGAAGTGAATAGCATGCTAAATTCGTTCAAGGTTTATGACATGCAGAATTTCAGCATTTGAGTAGCTGGTATTGCGTTGACTATATCTTGAATTTCCCTTATTCAATTGCCCTGAATTTTGACAGCATGTTCCCAACATCTTAGGGTACTGTTCTGGAAAATTTCATAATTTTTAAAGCTCATTTTCATTTTTAAATGACATAATTATATAATCTGAAGTTCAGTTTTTCTCATGCTGAGCAGCCTGCATTGATTTACTTATAACTCCATTTGCTTTTATCCAATGGCCTTTAAATTTTAACACGACCTTACCCAACATCTCATGCCTATCTCCATATCAAATTCCATAATTTTGAGTTCATTGCTTAGTCAAATAGGTCATTACGAAGCCTGAGTCAGCAGCATAACTGCTAACATGTCCAACATGATAAGTTTTATTTAATTATTCTCAACTTCACTTCCAGGCACAAATTCATTGCAATCCAACTCTTCTCTTCTATTACTTACATAACATCATAATATAAGAATATCAGAATCCCTAGTTCATGGCATATCAAGAACAAACTCAAAATCATCCATCTTGGTGACTTAAGCAACTTAGACTTTGAATTCATGCATAACTACTTTCAATCATCTTAAATCACCTTAAAATCACTTCTCATCACTTCATCTTCAGCAAATCAGATTACACAAACAAGCACCTCACTTCAAAGTTCATGGAATTCAAAAAGTAGTCCATAGAAATGAAGGAGGAAGTGAAAATAACTAACCTTTTCTTAAGAAATACTTGAAAATTCTTTGTGAGAAATGCTATATCTGTCACAGATCAAAAAGTTTAAAAGTATCTGGTAACTCAAAGGGAGTTGGAATTTGCGACAAGAGACGATTGGCTTGAGTTGATAAAAAGATTATACTGTATTATCGATGATCAGCCAGGAAAGCTTAATGAAGTAGCAGATGCATTGAGCCGTTAAGATATGCTAACCTCAGGACGACAGCGCTGGTATCTCTATGTCCATGGATCATACAGGTCTATAATGATAAGTTTGAGAGGATTTCTGACAGATTGGCGGTTAGCTAATCTTCAGGTGAAGCCTTTATTAGTTGATCAGATTCGAACAGCAATATTGACGATGAATGACTATTCAAAAGATTCTTTCAGAGCACCAAAGATGGTAAACGACCAGATTTTCTGATCATAGGATGATTATTACAATATATCAGGGACCGGTTATAGTTCCGTCAGATTTAGAATTTGATTCAATCTTGTCGAAGGAAGGCACATAATTCTCCCATTTTCTATGCATCCGGGCGGGACCAAGATGTATAGGGATTTGAAGAGGAACTTATTGGTGACTGGTATGAAGAAAGATAATTGCTAATTTGTAGCTAAATGCCTAACGTGTCAACAAGTCAAGGCAGAACATCAACCAGCAGGATTACATTCATTCCACTTCAATTCCAGAATGGAAATGGGAACAGAGTGACTATGGAAGATTTTTAATGGAGACCTTCGATTACCCAGAAGAAACATGATGCAGGTTGGGTTTATTGTAGATTAGATTGAGAAGAGTGCTATTTCCTACCTTAAGATCAGGGACTATAGTTTAGAGAAGTTGGCAGAATGTATATTGGTGAAATGTTAGACTACACTGGGAGTTGCCAGTATCCATTGTTTCTGATAGAGATCCCAAGATTCACATCTAGATTTTGGGCCTAGTTTAGCAGAAAGCCCTGGGACTAGATTGAATTTAGTACGCAGTCCATCCCTCAGGACAGATGGTCAAATCTGAGATGGATATAATTCAAATATTGGAGGATTATGCTTCGACGCTTGTTTTCTTGATTTGAAGAGTAGTTGGATAACTATTTAGCCTTTGATAGGAATTTTGCTTTATAATTGAACATTACCAGACCAGTATAGACCAGTATCGGAATGCCTCCATATGAAGCTTAAAAAAAAAAAAAAAAAAAAGTACAATCAACCAAAGAATTAATTGGCTGCTTTGCATTTAGCTTGTCGGCGCTCTTGAATTTCAAAACATGATTTGCAAGCCAATCCATAGATAAAAAAGAGAGAGAGAGATGATTTAAAAGTTAAAAAATTGATTTGCAAGTTAATTCATAGATAAATATAGATAGGATTATATTTTAAAAGTCCTAATCAATACTTTTTAAACAATAGATGAATAAAAAGGATATATGAATGATTTTATGGTATGAAAATTTATAAAAAAAAGAAAAAGAAAAAGAAAAAAGAAAGATACAACTTAAATTAAGATTTAATTTAATTTAACTAAATTAAAATAATCATATAAAATTAAAAAAAAAATTATAGGAATGCATCAACAAACCAAAGAGGAAACTCTATAATCATAATATAATAGCAATGCAATAAATTACTTATTTTGATGGACTTGGGATTGCAAAGAGAAAAAAATTTCTGCCAAAAAAAAAAAGAAAAGAAAAGTAATTAACATTGATTTGAATTCTGAACTAATGGAAAAAAGAAATTATAAGTATGAGAAAACCTTGAACCGAAAGCTATGTATTATAACCATAAATTAAATCATAGTAATTATAACAAACAACATTACAATATCTACCGTGAAATCAAAGCATAGTTGTAATATCCTCAATTTTGTAGTTCTTTCTATTTTAGCTTTTTCGATGAATTCGGTTATCCGAATAAAAAGAAAATTTAAAATAATGAGAAACACTATAGATTCAGGATATTAATATTAATGAAATGAAACATTAATTGATCTTTACAAATCCATGTGTTTGCAAATCAATGTGAAAGCTTAAAGGAAATCAAAAATGAGTTAAAAGATGAATGACTTCTCGGTAAAGCACGATTTTACCCGAAAAGCTTGAAAAACGGTAATTTCCGTACGATTTTTACCAAGTGGAGTTTAGAATATTAAATACACTTCGTTTATACCTAATAGGACTAAAGTAAAATGATTAAAAAGATTAGAGTGCCAAAGGATGAAGGGAAAACAAAAGGGAGGATTATAGTGCAAATTGCATTTAAAGGACATGGAAGGAATTT
>NW_023590689.1:409679-511075 GCF_014843425.1 Jatropha curcas
AGAAGGAAGAGTTATGATATTAATGGTTGTGGAATAAAAACTCATAACTTCGTCATATTTATACATGTTCTCATTTTATTAGTGTCCCAAATCTGTTCCCTTATAAAATAGAACAAAGTAACAATTATCATTTTTGGATCAATTTAGTTAAATTCAGTAAATGAATATAAGATGAATGAAATTAATAAATGAATTAAAATTTAATTTTACCCAAAAAATAAATAAAAGAAACCACCCTTATTGTACTAACAAAACTATTGTTACACTTCTTTTTTTATACACTTTGAAAAGTTTTTTTTTTATAAATCAACTATTCATGTACCATTTTTTATAAATTAAGTAAAAAAAATGTGTATTTTTTCATCACTTTTTAAAAACTTATTGTACCATTGTAACTTCTCTTCACCATAAATCAAATCAACTAACAAATGTGTAATTTTTTTCACCCCTTTTATAACTATTGTACCATTGTACTTCTCTGTCCCATAAATTCAAATCAACATACAATCAAATCATGTAATCATAATTTTTTTTCATAAAAATTTTTAAGGTTCACAATTTTTTTGTGCCATCCGGTTGGAACCGGACCGGGAACCGCCGGTTCTGGGCGGTTTCGATCTAATTTAAGATTCACATGAACCTTAACCGGCCCTTGAATCCCGATTCCCGGTTTAAAGTTATGAACCGCGGTTTCCGGTTCGTTCGGATTCGTCTACAGCACGGTTCGGCTTCAGTTAGACCGAAACTGGTGGCCATGCTTAGGCTCAAGGGTTCCAATTCTATTCTTGAGATTTGAATGATTATGTTTGATGATTATGCAAAACAAATAAATTTAATATTTTTATTTGTGCTAATATTATTTTATGCAGATTTATTTATTTTTATATATGGAAATTGATAAAGAAGGCAAGTTCCTATAAATCCCAGATTAATTGAAGACCATGAAGACTATTGAAGATAGGATTTACTATAAGATAGAGAGAATATTCTTTTAAAAGCACAAAAATATTTTTTTCTCTCTCTAAAAAATGATGTTCGAAAATTACCTTAAATAATAAAAGTCAAATCATGATCTTTTTGATTTACTTTCCTAAAAGAAAAAGATTTTGTCTTAATTATTTTTATTCTTTCCTAAAAGAAAAAGATTTTGTCTTAATTATTTTTGATAACAAAATATTTGAAAAAGATTTTTATATCTTTTATTTTTGGAAATTATTTTATAAAGGAAGCCCAAAATCTCGTTTTTATTTACTTACATTAAAAGAAAAGATTTTGACTTAAAATATTTTTGGCAACAAAATAAATAAAGATCTCCGTGTAAAATTCAATAACTGTTTTTCACAAAAACTTCAATATTTGTCTAAGCTTTATGAAGTAGTTCTAAACGCAAAAACTTTTCTTCATAAAGTGTTTTTGAAATTGATTAAGATTTGTGAAGTACTTCTAATCAATAGCTGCTTTTTACAAAGTCTTTCTAATCTTACATCAAGCTTTGTGAGGTAGTTCTAAACTTGATAACTAACTCTCACAAGTGCTTTCTAATTCCGCTGCAACAGAATTCTAATTTTGTTTTTGAAAGTTAAATTTTTATTTTTAGAAAATCCAATTCAATCCCCTCTTGGGTTGTGCCATATATATACGGGACCCACACTTTTGGTTCAAGAATCAAGTTTTTTGGGGTGTTCTTGTATTCAATCCTCAAAAACCTTTAGATTCTTTCAAAGAGGTAACTTGTGTGAGCCCTTAAACTCTTCCTTCATCTTTTTATTTTTTTTTTGTTGTGAAAAAACACCTTTTCTTCGATTGGTTGGGAAAGAAATCCATAAACAACTTAAAGCTTGTGACTGTGTCAGAAGTGGTTCATGCCACAGTGCAAGGGGAGCACGCCACTTCTCTCGCAGTTAGAATGCTCTATTTTTTGATTCTATGACACCATGATCTGGGTAAGTACTGAGCACCACTATGTGTGTCGCATGCCCCACTTCGTGTGGCACACAACACTTCGATTCAGGGACTCAGAACACGAAAAATCAATAAAACAGACTCGATTCGGAATTCCAGTGGTTAAGCACCAAACTTTATTGTTTTGGATTGCATTTTTGACCAAAAATGGATTTATTAAACATAAACTAACAAGAAATGGATAGTGACAAGTGTATTTGTTAATCATTCATGATGTACATCAAGGCTTTGAACCCAAATCTTAGTGAAAACTTTAAATTTATTGCATTTAAACTTTAAATTTATTGCTTTATGATCCTTATTGTGCTAACCCATTAGTTATTACTTTATAAACATAACATACACCATATCTGCATTGATTGAATGAATGTATGTTGTGTGATTTTGTGAATGATTACTTCTGCGTTTATTGTATGATTGATTCTTTAATGCTTATTATTTATTATGAGCTCAATGTAAGAGGCCTTAATGGGTCCTATTATTGCTTTTGTGTAATAAATTAAGGGGATTTGGGAAATTTAGAGGGTTAAAGGGTAGATTGTGTTTTAGGAGATGGTTCGTACTCTTTTCTCCTCTCCTCCATTCTTTGGATGATTTACTTTATGTATTGTGTATGAGATTATATGCATGATTACCGTGATTTCCAAAATTGCATTAAAACCAAATTTACATCTCAATTTAAGTTAAACTTATTATTAATCTTTGTGAATTAATGGACTTTACATCTCAATTTAAGTTAAACTTATTATTAATCTTTGTGAATTAATGGACAACAAGGAGGCCGGTTTAACCGGGCGGTTCGGGTGCCTAACACCTTCCTGATATTATACCTAACTCCTTTACCCAGTCTCTGGTTCAAAATCGAGTTAGTCGATTCCAAAGAATTGACTAATTCGAGAATTTTCCCTAAAGAAGGTGACGACTCCAAAAATAAAACTCATACCAAAGTAAGGCCCTTTTCGGAGGATTAATGAATAGGTCTAATAACGAAAATTAATTTCTTAAAATAAAATCAACCAAGCCCGTTCAATTTTCCTTTAGCAAAAAATAAGCGTCCTCAGTTTTTGGTGACTTCTCTGGGGATCGAACCCAGAATCTCTGGGTTTTGATTTTGGGTTCGAGTAAGGAGTTGACTCCAAATGTTGTCCATTTATTCACAATCATTAATAATATTTTTAACTTCCAATTGAGTTTTTACTTTATGTATATATAATTATCATCCATGCATTAATCTCTTCTCAATCTGTTTTCTACCCTAAACCTAAAAGGTGATATTGGGGGATGTGATCCTTTCACTCTACTCGACTATTGAGATCCGTCACTAATATACACCACCCGTAAGTCTAGTACCATTTGGTATATCAAAAGAATTGGCACAACCTGTTATCACCATTGGCTTAGACCGAAAGCTAAATGGGAGGAAATAACTAATTCTCCTTATGGAACCCAAGACTTTTATAACCGGAACGAAGCTCATATACATGACCCTAATTCCTTCCCATAGTGGACTATAATAATTAAATGTTATATCATTCACATAATAAATGTGAGAGACGTTGGTCCAAAATCCCGTGATGGTTTATGGGCCCAACCAATATGTCCTAGGGTTTTAGAAAGACCTTTGACCACGAATCGTGTGTGGGAGATATAAGGGTAGAGGTCATGCATTTCCCAACTCCCGTTCCCCTTTGTTTGCATATACCTATTTTGTTTTGTGTTTCTCTCATACATTACTTAACATGTTTTGTTTTAGCCATATAGGAATATTCTATCATAGGTCATTCTCATCGTTCAAAGCGCCAAAGAGCGAAAGACTTGAGAGAGGTGCTAGAAGTAAAACGAGCCAAGAGAGCTCTTTCAAACATTGACTATAAGGCTGAAGCTCAAGTGACTAAGAGGGAAGCTCCTCTGGTTCCTACACCGACCAATGAAGACCCATTAGAAAAGGCTCATCAACTCTTAAAAATAAAGCAAGTTCAACTCGAGGTTATGATCCTCTTCCAAGGTGAAGAGGCGCGTTTCACGATCATGCATAATATTGCCAACCACCTTGTGGAGATTGGGCATTTCACCTTAGAGGATGCCAAGCCATATTTAGCCTCTTAAGCTTTGGGATTCGAAAGTTGTAAATACTTAGTTAGAGCCAAAAGAACTATCATTATAAAAAGTCACCTTTTGGAAGCGATGAAAGCTAGTCTATTTTCAACTAAATATTTTCAATACCTTATATATAAAAAATATATAATAAAAAAGAGATAGAAAGAAAAATCTCAGAAATGTATATAAATAAGTAACCGAAAATCTCAAATGTATATAAATAAGTAACCCTGCTCAAGAATTTTCGCTTGAGACAACAATACATGCTGTGAATATTTGGCTATAAATAAGCAAAAGATCATTATGAATATTTGGCTATAAAGTAGGGCACGTTTTGATTCTATTAGCTCTGAAGAGCCTTTCCCTAATCTCTGTCTCGAACAGTCATTGTAACACCCCTTCCCGGTCCACCCGTTAACCCGAATGAACCGAGCCGAGACGCTACAATCTGGTTGCACTTATATCTTGTCATGCTGATATCTGGTTTGCAACTTAATATTCTTGTCATGCTGAATTATACTGTATTTGCAAATAAGAATATAAAACACTTCCCATATACATTCTAAACTTCCAACAGATCTCAGAATTCCATCATAACACATAACCCTTTATATAGTATATCTTTCACTAATTGTATAAATCCTCAAAGTATTTTTTATCTAGCAGATTTTAATTTTCATTCAGAATCCTATATCAGTTTTCATGACCTAATCATACCAAACTATTTAGTAAACTATTTCATCTTCAATCATTTCATATATTATTCTTATTCCAACTACTCTACACCAAAATAATTAACATGTTTTCACTTATATTACAATCACATAAGCTCTAACAATAAAAGAAATATATACATGCCATAAATCTTAATACATGCCATAATTCTTAATTATACATTTCTCTCAATCTATTATGACCAAATTAAGCACTTCTGTTTTTGATAGGACTCCTCAAGTCTTCAAGTAGCAACCACTTATCTTTCAACCTGCGCGTGATGAAATCGGACGCGGCTGAGTATAAAACTTAGTTGGTGCTCATTAATTCACATACTAAACAAAGTCTGATGGCCAACTAACTTCAAATACCAATTTCATAATAAGCATTGATACTCATAGAATCAGTAAGATTTTAACAGATGAATAACTCCTTTACATGAACCTTATATTACACATTATGGTACCATCATGGTCTTACCTGCTGTTCATTGTGTTGTCTGCATGAAATCAATAAATACGTAAGAATACATAACAGTATATGTTCATTGTCTTACTTGCTATTCATTCTGCTGTATGACTTATGCCCTTTTAGTCACATCATATAAGTTATGATTAATAACAACTCATGACTGTATGGCTTCTTAAGAATTACATAACTAAACTTGTGAGCATATATAACATTATACTTTCATAATCTTACCTGATGTTCTTTATGCTGTATGAACTCTGCAACTTTGATTAAACTCAGTGAATATCACAATGAATGAAGAGGAACATATAAGCACCATACCATATGTGAAATAAATACAACATTTTACTCGCATATGAATGTAAGCACACATACATGATACTGTTCATGTTTCACTCTGATGATCTTTCTTGCCGTATAGATACTGTTATTTGATTCATGCAATGTTATGTCAAGATTCTGTATGGTTCCATAAGGTATTAGCTGAAACCGAGTGATAAGATAAACTCGTCGATGAATACTGTAGGCTATAGGCCCCGAAACCGGATTCGCCTATTGCGCACATGTATGATTCTAGTGAGATTACTGTCGCTTTTTGGTGCCCGCTAAACCGGATTTGCACCGCACGGTTTTAATCAATTTCCATCAAACGCCTGTAGCCGGAGTTCCAAACTGTATCAAGGCGCAGATCTGCTATTCATATTGTCGCGACATAGCTTATCTACGCATTGGTTTCTCCCTTTAACCTAATGGAGCTTAATTATGTACTGTCAAAATATACACCATAAATACATAATATGGTTGCATAACTTCATATTTCGTCAAATGTTGATTTCGATTTCACACCATATAAATGCTTACATTGTTGTTTTAATCCATGTTCTTATGTTGTATTTTTTGCTTACAATGATTGGAGCAGCATGACATGAGCAAAGGCGAAGTTAATTGATAGAAAAATGAAAAACAAAAAGAATGTCAAAGCATCAGTCGCGAGCGCGACATGCCCAGTCGCAGAGCGCGAGAATGTCAATGAGAGTCAGAGAAGTTTCTGGCTCAAGTCGCGACCGCGCAACACAAGTCGCTGAGCGCGAGATGCTATCCCAAGAGAAGTCGCGACGCAGTCTTCAAACCTCGCGAGCCGCCGAGAAATGCATTTAGAGTTCAGAGGGCTTTCTGGAAGTCGCGACCGCGCATGTGAAAGTCGCGAACCGCGTAGAGTGCAAATGAGAGTCAGTGACAAGTCGCGACCTCATTATGCAATTGCGCGCGCGCGTTTTCCAGGCCTTGCACAGTCTTGATACTCTTTTGGCCATATCTCACAATATACAACTCCAAATTGGTGATATCCAACTTCAAATTGAATGATTCAAAAACCCACGTAAAGCTAACACATAGAGAAACAAATAACTCTTCTATGACACTTCCTAATTCCATCATTGAATAAGGTCAAAATCAAGATGAAGTTGCTGGTAAAATTTCCCGCAAACTCTGTTTCCACTTCATATATTCATCCCCTGTTTTCACTTCCTTCCCACTTCTTTCATTCAACAATAATCAACACATGATCTCATGAACAACACTCCCTACAATTTTTCATGCAAAGAACATGGGAAATAACAAGAGATATCAAACCTTGGTTTCAAAAAGCTGGGACTCTGTTTTAGCTTCTCTTTTCTGCAACTCTTTCATTCTCCTATACACAAGAATTCTCTCATAACTCATCTCCAATATAACTCAATGAAATAGGAAATAACATCACACTTCAAGGAATTTTACTTACTTGCAGTTGACTTAATGCTTAACTATGTTTGAAGAGTGAAAGGAAAAGAGCGGGACAAGTAAGAGGAGAATGATAAACATGAAAATAGAAACTTGAACTGATAAGAACAGGTAGTCTCTAGAAGACGTGAGTTGGCTGTGTAACATAGCTAATTGGTACCTCAAGTATACAAAGGCTACAACTTCATACCCAAGCTGTATGTTTTGATGCAAACAAGTCCAAACTTTACATTCACATAAGTCCACGTCCACTTTTATACTCTCATCACTTATACTCTCATTCTACCCCAACAAGGTTTGATTCAACCCAACTCAACTTACCTCTATGAAATGACTCAACTCAACTCACTAGGATGTTACAGTCGTGGTCAAGCTGTGACAGAATATGACATTAGTTGCATTTCACGATGTCGTGTTGTATGATTAAATTTTTGTATGACATGCCATATCCATGCATTCATGCATACATGCATCATTTTGTGTTTTCTAACCCTTGTTTTGTATAGTCAAGATAGCGCAAAAAGAGAGAATGTTCCGCAAGAAGTCAACTGGTTAAGGATGGACAACCGATTGGTCAGAGTTGAAGAACCTTCAATTCCTTCCCACCTTTCCAAATCAGTTTCTGCTAGTTCATTGGGCTATCGCTTTGAGATAGAGAATTTCCCAATTTAGGCCGATTTTTCAGTCCTACTACTGCTTCTACTTCTGCTTCTCCATCTACTGGCAGTATGGGTGATAATAGCATTCTTGTTTCGAAAATTGAGAAACTGATAGAGAAGATAGTGGCCGCCAGTTTGGAAAAGCTCTTACGATCCGATAAAGGCAAGGACCATGTGGCTATTGAGGACAATGAAGCTAAAGGAGAGACCAAAAAAAAAAAAAAAAAAAAAAAAAAAAAAAAGAGCAAGTAGATGATAGATGGCAAGACGAAGAGTTCTTTGCCCAAAAGGTGACTATCAAGAAGGTTGAGTCCTAATCGGTCGTTTCTAAGAAGTTTGAGAAGCTTGATAAGAAGTTGGAAAAGCTCCATGTCTTTATGAAATCAAAAGGCATGGACAATTATGTTGATATGGATGATGACGACGATGAAGAAGTCAAGCTGAAGAATACTGTTCCCTTGACTTATAAAATGCCTAAGGTCTTAGAGTAGAATGGCACGGGCGATCTGAAGGTCCATGTGATGCAATATAAGTTGTGACCGATTTGGCAAGTCTGTTGTCGAAAGAGATTTTGAAGATATTTTCTATGTCTCTAATATGGTCGGCTCAGACTTGGTACTACGATTTAGAGAAGAAAGTGAGAAAGGACTGGAATGAGCTTACTGCAGTCTTTTTGAAGGAATACACTAATAACGGCGTCAACACCATTGAACAACAATATGGGTCTCAAGTTTCCATTTTCAATCTATTAAAGGATGCATCTTAAAGGGAAAGGAATCCATTTATATTTATGCTCTCTTCTAAGTACCACAAACAGTCCAAAATCATAACAACACCTACTTTTATGGTGTAATGATGATTCCAGCTCATTAATTTCTATGACTCCCCCTAGTTCCTCAAAGAAATAGCTTATTCCTAAGTCTATCTCCTAGGTTCATGTGTGATTCAGTCCAACAAGGGACTTCACCTTCTAGTTCTTCATCCTCTCATTCTTTTCATACAAATATGGAGCTCTTCTATCACGACCTGTTTCCATGGGCTGGACCGGCACTAGGGCCCAAGTAAGCTTAAGGCCCCCGAGGCCCGTAGTAAGCCTGAATCACTAAAATTCAACTATCTCAATATGAATTTCTACCACAATATGAATTTCTACCATTCAGGCCCATATTTACCTGCATCAATAACTCATAATTATTATATTTTCGGCCCCCAAATTTAAACATTTCTACCACATTTCATTAGATCTGAGCCCAATTATAATTCATTACATATTATAATATGGGCTCAAATGAAACATCATTACAACCTATTCACCTATATTAATACACAACTAGAGGTACATAAATCCTACAACTGCGGAGTTCACTAACAGACAAATATAAATAGGTTCTTGTACATATAGTTATATAGCAAAATAATCATTGAAACTAAGAAAAATTTCTTTCTAGCTGTGTGTTGAAGAAACAGAACTTAACCGGAATAAAGAGGAACCTACTTCCTCAAAAGTTAAACAAGACATGTGAGTTTTATAAGGAATAATAATTATTGCACAACACATGCAGTCACACGAGTGTGTAAATATATCAATCTAGTCATCCGACTAGTTATATGATCACGTTGACAGTCACACAAATGGCATAACAACAGCACTCACAATTATTAATAACTTCACATAATCACATCACGTGGAAATTGATCAGTGGCGTCACCAAAACTGATCAGTGGCGTCACCAAAACCCCCGACAAGTTGTCCTCACACATGGCCTGCCCTCTCATCACGTGTGCACTAAGGAGCTGATCCCCATATATGGTCGACCGGTCTCAACCTAACTTGACCAGCCCTCTCATTCATTTTATACTCTCTTTTCTTTCTATACCAACAGGAGGCTACCTGTGGTTTTCCATATAATCCATATCACCAGATGCACAGGGGGACACCGATCTCCTCATACATGGTCGACGATATCGAAGACCGCCCTCACAAGCCCAACAGTGACCCACTTCATCTCAATTCCACACAAACAAGGCATAACAATGTCACAACACAAATAATCAAACATCGCTTTTAAATGCAAGCACATTAATCAATTAAATGTTTTCATATAAGAGTACAAATAAACATCCATATATCGATTCAAATAAACACAAGAGTATTAAATAATAACATACGATATTAATCGGTTCTTAAAAATAAATAAATAAGTAAATAAATAATAATAAAAATAACTAAAGAACTTTATTTAAGAACTTTATTTTAAATATATTAAGGTATAAGATTAATCTAAATAAACATATTAATTTAATTATTATATATAATTAGTCTAGATTCTAGTGAAACTTTGACGAAACCTTCTCTAGAAATTGGGCTAAATCACCCGCTTAAAACTATAATTCAGTAATAAATTATCAAGCTCATCCATCGGATAATTCACAATAACTACCCGTCCACTATAATCATTACTCATTCATCTAAATATTTACTCCATTCTCACAGCCCATTCGTCGAGCAAATCAATCAAATTAACCCATCCGCCTTAAACCATATTTATTAACCACCCCACACACACACACACACACATATATGCACTTAACCATCCTAAAATTCTAACCTCACGTTATTAGCCTATCCAAAATGCTATATAATTACAATAACATAATAATCGATTGACTAGTAGTTCATTTCCTTTTAATTATGAACAGTTTACTAACGTCATCCCATCATTGCACCAAAAGCATCCAAGATCAACTCATCTATAATTGTACCATAGGTTAATACATTCTTTTCTTTAAACTAACAAAACTAAATCATTTTAAGGTATAAACATAACCAGTACTTGTTATTGCTTCATGATTTACACTTAGAGGGTAATAAGGGCCCAATATTCAGTACATATTAAAACTAGCTTCCTTTAACATTTTAATTCACAAACAATAATTCAATTCTAATATAACTTATGTTTATCAATCTTCTAATATAATCAATATTTCTAACGATTGATCTCAGTTCAAATTCTCCTAAAAACTCTAAATATTTTCACAAACTTTCCAAAACCTAATATTTCAAAGTCCTTCTATTACTTTAACAATATTTCAAAGTCCTTCTATTACTTATTTATTTGAAATTAAGTAAATCAACCAATAAATTTAAGTTTAAAATTTTTAACAAAAATGACGAACTAAGTCTCAGAGCGTACCGATTGAGAATCGGACTACGATTCCACGATCCACTCGAAGAGAAGATCATTCTATCTCTTGGGGCCTCACTGGAGACTCGCTGGCCAGTCGCTTGACCGTCGCCGCCGGCGGCCGGAAAATCGATTCTGCCCAGAACTATGCAATTCATAGATCCTTAGACTTGAATTTTCATAGGGAGCTTGATTTTGTTGTCCGTTTGTTGAGCAAGTGGCTAGTTTGGTCGGAATAAGCATCGATAGTCGCTTGGTGTCGCCATTAATGGTGGTTTCACCATTCGAGCATCGTAGTTGGAATTGACAGAGGGGAAATGATCGCATCAGTGAAGGGAGTCGATCGGTTCCCATCCTTCACGTTGAAACTGTCGAAAATGGCGAGAAATCATCAGAGATCGAAAAGCATGGAATGTCGATTAAAATGGGCCCAATTCGCGTCAATGGAGGCCCTTTCCACGTGAGAGGTGGTCGGATACGTGACTAGCAATACTAGACGAGTCGACCGCCACCTCGCTCTTGTCGAGTGTTGGCCGGAAACGAGGAGGGAGGGAGAAAAATGGTGGGGCTGTTGCTGGGCTGCAGAAAGAAGGAGAGAAAGGAGAAAAAATGGGTTTCTAGAGTTTTCTGGGTCATTTCGGTTCGATTCAAATCGATTTGGTCCAATTCAGTGATTTGGGTCAATTTTGCTTGGTTTACGAGTTTTTCACTTGGTTTTCGAAAAAATTCAAACTAGTTTACTGGTCTAGTATGGCAATAAATAAATATTTTCTGCTGAATTCATTGGTTGAAATTTACAATTAAATTTTTTAATGAAAAAAATTTTCAAAAAGATTTTTGGGGTCGTTTCATCTTCATATTCATAAGCATTAAGCACACACACACACGAATCAATAAAACATCCATTTAAATTAAAATAAGGAAAGATGATTACATAATGTTGTCCAAATGGATTTCCACTCAACACTAGCTAAGGGAACTACTCACAAATCATTCTCTAGCTACAAATCACAAGATTAAGAAGAAAAGGTAGCTCTGAAACTATCCTTGTCCATAATGATACGGATCAAGGGAGCAAGATGAAGGATCCTCTAGCTCTACCTGCTGGGCCAATCAAAAGAGCTTGTGCAACCAAGTTACGAGCAGCCTTGAATGCATTTATTCAAGAACAAATCACATTGGAGCTTCAAAATCTTAGTTATGCAAGATGTGAGATTGAACTTGAAGAAGCACCAAAGTTTGTTATGGTGCTTGAGGCGTGCAAAGAGGCTGCCCATTGATGCATTTTAGATGCATTTTAACATGTTCTTACTTAAGAGGCACACATTTAGCGGAGGATGTTATTTCCATATAAGCTTTCATGTATGGGCTGTGTAGGGCCTCTGGCCCATTGTCCTCTTTTGTGTGTAGGGCCTCTGGCCCATTTGTCCTCTTTTGTTTAAATTCTTTTAGTGGACTTAATCCATTAGTGTAAGGTTGGTTGGGCTTATTTTCCAGAGTTGCGCTAGCCCTAGATTAGTTAATATTTAAGTTAGTCTTATTTTAATTAGTTAGCTTGGACTTGTATTTAATTAAGCTCATATAGGCCATATTGGGTTAGGCCTAGGTTAGTTTAATTAAAAGTTAATTAATTTAGCTGTTAGGGTATTTATATTGCTCTTATAAGAGCTGTACGGTAGCCAACTAGATCATCAATTAAAATCAAACGTGATTTTTTTTCTTTCTTTCAAGAGAAAGCCATGCACTTCATTGATTGAATGCACACCAAACTATCCTTAGTAATTAAGATTGTGAGTTCTACAAGATTAATTGCGCCATGGATTCCAGATTTGTTTTCAAGAGTACTTGAAGGTAAGTTTTTGATTCTTGTTTTAAATTCCTTGCTTTCTCTCTTCAAGAGTTCTTGGGGGTTCAGGGATTGATGGGTACTTCCATGATTGCATGCTTTCCGCTAGATTCTCCTTGTTAATTTGCAAGAGTACTTGTTAATTAGCTAGGGTCACATTGTCTGGTATAAGAGCACTGTGGTTGTGGATTTCAATCTATCCTAGGGTTAGAACAGTTTAAAAAAAAATTCCTATTAGTTATAGTGCAAAAGAGATGTGAAAAAAAAAATTTGTTAGTTACAGTGCGAATTGGAAGTGAACAAAAAAAAATTAAAAAAAAAGAATTGAGTACTTGAGAATTATATGTTATACTTGCATAAACTAGTCAACTATATGTTTCGTATCAAGCACTTGAGAATTGATTTGTGTCAACCCAAAATTAAGCACTGAAGTGATTTGACATTCTAGCTTTGCTGTGGTTACAATTTTGTTCTTAGGAAAATTTTCTTAAACTTGCTTTGATAATTAGATTAATTAGGTCCATAGTTAATTTTGCTTTGTAATGAATTAACTTCATTCATCTTGTCCAAAATTATTTATTTGTTGATTCTTGTATTTTGTTATTTGTTTATTTGGAACAATTAGAGCTTTAGTTGATAGAAAATTTTGGATCCTGCACACTCAGGAAGAAGCACGCCCGTGCCATCTTTTAGTAGATAGAAAATTTTGGATCCTGCACATTCAAGAAGAAGCATGCCCGTGCCATCTTCTAGCATGCCCGTGCTAGCCCCTGAAAGTCCAGGCGATTCTGTAGGCTAGGGAGAAGCATGCCCGTGCTGCCCCATAGCACGCTCGTGCTAGCCCCTGGAAGTCTAAGCACGCTTGTGCCAAAAATACCACGCCAATGCTAGACTCCAGAAGTCCAAAACTTGCCCGTGTCGTTCCAGCACACCCGTGCTTTGCCTCTTGACGTTCCTAAAGTGTTACTTGCTTGTTCCTAAAGTGTTACTTGCTTGTTCCTACACTTTAGTTTATTATGTTCCTACCTTTAGTTTATTAAATTTCTAGCCAATACACTTTTCTTGTTCTTGATACTGCCATCTAAAAAAACGTTATTGTTGTTTCTCAACGTTGTGTTTTCTTGCTAGAATTTCTTTTTTGTGCATTATTTGGCTATATTCTTTGATTTCCTAACTTTCTCTTGACTTTTGTAGTAACTTTGGGATTCTGAAGTGCAATTATTCAAGTGGAAAGAGTGGTAAAAGGCTGGAGTGAAACCCATATAATAAGAAAAGCCAAATAAAGAGAGAAACACGCGAGGGAGTGATACACTAACCATCTTTCTTTAGTTTGTGTTTGCTGTTTTTCAAGATATCTGTTTCATCTTGAGACAAGAATGACAGCCCTCTTAAGGTTGAAGACCCAAAACTACAAGCCTTTCTAGATGCTTTCTCTAGAGAGATGGGATGAATCACTAGGCTTATGGAGAGCTTTAATGACAGATCTCTAGAGAGATGGGATGAATCACTAGGCTTATGGAGAGCTTTAATGACAGATTGGAGCTTCAAGAACAAAAGACAGAGAAACATGACCCTAATGCCATAAGGAGGGGTGCAACCACTTCCAAATAGCACTCTAGACAACCTTGGCATGAGGAGTATGATGAAGAAGATGAAGATTGGCATAGAGAGCCTTTTTGGACAATAGGAGGCCGAAACCATAGAGGAAGAGGAAGAGGGATTGCCAGAGGCCGTGTCTATAGAAATGATGCCTTCTATGGGAAGGATGAAGCTGAGGCCAACACACCATTAGATGGTAACTTAGGTAACATTAGACTCAAGGTGCCACCTTTTAAAGGCCGGAATAACGCAAATGAATACTTGGAATGGGAGAGAAAGGTTGAGATGATCTTTGACTGCAACAGATAAACTGAGGAGAAAAAGGTGAAGATTGCAGCCTTAGAGTTCCAAGACTATGCTTTGTTTTGGTGGGATCAAGTTAATCAGAGTAGAAGGGAAGTGGGCAGACGACCTATCAACAATTGGGAAGAAATGAAGGAGGTAATGAGAACATGTTTTCTTCCTGGGTATTATTTCAGGGAGTTGCAACAGAAGCTTTATAAGCTCACTCAAGGAGCCAAATAAATGGAAGACTACCATAAAGACATGGAGATGTGCATGGCTAGAGCACACATAAAGGAGGACGAGGAGATGACTATGGCTAGATTCCTAGGGGGTCTTAACAAGGACATAGCTGATGCAATAGAGCTGTACAGGTATGATTCCATGGAGGAGATGCTGAATATGGCTATGAAGATAGAGAAGCAGAGAAAAGGGAAGAGCATTACCACAAATACGGCTATTAACAACAACTGCAACTCTTGGAGTGCTAGATGACCTAAAGAGTGGAGAAAATGAGTTTCAAGGCTCTACACAAAAGGGGGCAGATTCAGTGTCTAAGGCATTCATGCCTAATGCTCCAACTTATAAGAAGGGATCAAGCACCAATAATCCTAGTAGAGACATCAAGTGTTTCAAGTGTTTTGGGAAGGGCCATATAGCTTCTCAATGCCCTAACAAAGGGTTAATAGTGACTCGGGATGAATACACATATTCTGAATCTAAGGATGAAGAAAACCCAATGCTGCCACTTGAGGATTGCAATGATGATGATGAGGCTAACGAAGATGTTTTACAACCTGAGATGGGTCAATTATTAGTTACCAGGCGAGTTCTCAACATGCAAGTTCAAGAGGAGAGCCTAGAACAGTAAGAGAACATCTTCCATACAATATGCTTGGTACTTGACAAGGTATGCCTTTTGATTATTGATAGTGGAAGTTGCACTAACGTAGCTAGTTTGAGCATGGTGCAAAAATTGGGTTTGGTATGTGACAAGCACCCAAGGCCATATAAACTTCAATAGCTAAATGATATGGGTTCTGTGAGAGTAAATAAGCAAGTAAAGGTGTCATTCTCCATTGGGTGGTACAAGGATGAGATCACCTGTGATGTAGTACCTATGCTAGCTGGGCATATTCTTCTAGGCTGCCCATGGCAATTTGACAGGTGAGTCCAGCATGATGGGTACATCAACCGGTTCTCCTTTGACTAATTAAGTAAACATGTGTTTCTAGCTCCTTTGACACCAAAAGAGGTCTATTTGGACCAAAAGAAGATATTAGAAAGAGAGGGACAGAATTGTATTCAGGGGAAGGGAGAAAATAAAAATAAATAAAAAGGGGAAAAAGAGGCCAAGAGTGAAAAGACATAATTAAATGGCCCATTGGTGAGTGAAAAACCAAGAGAGGGAAGAGAGAAACAAAACATGTATATGAGAGAGAGAGAAATTCGAAGCAGTGTTAGTGAGGGTAGGCCAGAGAGAAACAAAACATGTATATGAGAGAGAGAGAAATTCGAAGCAGTGTTAGTGAGGGTAGGCCAGTCTTGATGATTCGGTTTATGGAAATCTTGCTTAATTTGACTAACATTGACACTTCTTCCTTGCCTTCTAGTTTTGTTTCGTTGTTGTAAGAGTTTTCTGATGTATTTCCTGATGCAATGCCTAGTGCGCTGCCACCCCTAAGAGGCATTGAGCACCAAATAGACTTCGTGCCTAGAGCCACAATTCCTAACAGACCAGTTTACAGGAGCAACCCCATGGAGACTAAGGAGTTGCAGCGCCAAGTTGATGACCTATTGTCTAAGGGTTTTGTGAGGGAAAGTATGAACCCATGCGCAGTTCCTGTTCTATTTGTGCCTAAGAAGGACGGTTCTTGGAGGATGTGTGTTGACTGCCGAGCTGTCAATAAGATCACATTTAAGTATCGCCATCCAATTCCTAGACTAGATGATATGTTAGATGAACTGCATGGTAGTAAGTACTTTTCTAAAATTGACTTAATGAGCGAATATCATAAAATTAGGATGAAGTTAGGTGATGAATGGAAAACTACCTTTAAGACTAAATATGGTTTATATGAGTGGATGCTTATGCCATTTGGTCTAACTAATGCACCTAGTACTTTCATGAGATTAATGAACCATGTCTTACGTGCTTTTTTAGGCAAATTTGTTTTGGTTTATTTTGATGATATATTGATTTATAGCAAATCTATTGATGAGCATATTGAGCATGTTAGGTTAGTATTGATAACTTTGAGAGCTGAAAAGTTTAGTATTGATAACTTTGAGAGCTGAAAAGTTATATGCTAAGCTACAGAAATGCACTTTTTGCATAGATAGGCTTATTTTTCGCGATTTTGTTGTGAGTGCACAAGGGATTGAAGTTGATGAAGAGAAGGTCAAAGCAATTCGAGAATGGCTAGCCCCTAAAACTGTCTCTGAGGTGAGAAGTTTTCATGGCTTGGCAAGTTTTTATAGGAGGTTTGTGAAGGACTTCTCTACTATAGCAACCCCACTTATAGAGGTGGTAAAGAAGGAAGTTGGGTTCAAATGGGGAGAAGCGCAACAAAGGGCGTTTGATACTTTAAAATCCATTCTTTGTTCTGCTCTTATTTTAGTTTTACCTTTTTTAGTTTACTAACTTTGATAAACATTTGAGATTTGAGATGTGACGCCTTCTGTTAGTTTTACCTAACTTTGATAAAACATTTGAGATTGAGTGTGACGCTTCTGGTGTAGGTATTGGTGCAGTGTTGATGCAGGAGAGAAAACCTATTGCCTATTTCAGTAAGAAACTCAATGGAGCGTAGCTCAACTATTCAACCTATGACAAGGAGCTGTATGCTTTGGTAAGAGCATTGGAGGTATGGCAGCATTGCCTTCTATCCAAAGAATTTGTCATACACACTAACCATGAGTCTTTAAAGCACCTCAAGGGACAAGGTAAGTTGAACAAGAGACATGGAAAATGGGTTGAATTCATTGAACAGTTTCCTTTTGTGATTAAATACAAGCAAGGGAAAGAAAACATTGGCTGATGCACTTTCTAGGAGGTATGCTTTAATACTACTCTTACTGCTAAGTTGTTAGGATTTGAGCACATAAAATCCCTGTACGTTGATGATGATGACTTCGGTCTTATTTGGAGTGCATGTGAACATGGGGCTTTTAACAAGTTCTTTAAGAATGAGGGGTATTTATTAAAGGGAAACAAACTTTGTATACCCAAATGTTCTATACGTGAATTGCTTGTGTTAGAATCATATTGTGGGGGACTTATAGGGCATTTTGGGATTCATAAGACATATGATATGCTTGCTGAACATTTCTTTTAGCCACATGTGCGTAGAGATGTAGAAAAATTGTGTGGTGTGTGTATTGCATGTAAGCAAGATAAGCCTAAATCTATGCCTCATGGTCTTTATATGCCTTTACCTGTACCTACTTTAGCTTGGACTGATATTTCTATAGATTTGTGATTGGATTGCCCAAGACAAAGCGTCGTCGGGATAGTATTTTTGTTGTTGTGGATAGGTTTAGTAAGATGGCACATTTCATTGCATGCCATAACAGCGATGACGTTGTCCATGTAGTTGAGTTATTTTTCAGGGAGGTTGTGAGATTGCATGGGTGCCATGCACCATTGTCTTAGATCGTGATGCCAAGTTCCTTTCTCATTTTTGGCATGTTCTATAGAGTAAGCTTGGTACAAAGTTGCTGTACTCCACTACCTGTCATCCCCAGACGGATGGCCAGACTGAGGTAGTCAATAGAACTCTAGGTACTTTACTTCGAGCGGTGTGAGGTAGTCAATAGAACTCTAGGTACTTTACTTCGAGCGGTGGTTGGTAAGAATCTCAAAACCTGGGAGGATTGTTTGCCTTTTATTGAATTTGCTTATAATAGGTCTATACATTCTTCTAGTGGTTATAGTCCATTTGAGCCTGTGAATGGTTTTAATCCTTTGATTGTGCTTGATTTGTCTCCTTTGCCTTTGAATGAAATTGCTAACTTGGATGCTGAAAAGATGAAAAGAAGGCTGAATTAGTCAGGGAGATACATGCTAAGGCCAGGGCTCATATAGACATGAAGAACAAAAGCTATGCTGATCGTGCCAACAAGAGAAGGAGGCGTGTGGTATTTCAACCTAGAGATTGGGTTTGGGTGCACATGAGGAAGGAAAGATTCCCAAACCAATGGAAGGGAAAGCTTACTGCCCGAGGTGATGGACCTTTTCAAGTGTTGGAGAGGATCAATGACAATGCCTACAGGATTGATCTACTAGGTGAGTATGGCGTGTCTACTACCTTTAATGTTTCTGACCTTTCTCCATTTGATTTTGATTCAGATTCATATTTGAGGACAAATCTTTTTGAGGAAGGAAGGAATGATACAGATTAAGGGAGTAAGATGAAGGATCCTCTATCTCTACCTGCCGGGAAGAGCTCGTGCAACCAAGTTACGTGCAGCCTTGAATGCATTTGTTCAAGAACAAATCGCATTGGAGCTTTAAGATCATAGTTATGGAAGATGTGAGATTGAACTTGAAGAAGCACCAAAGTTTGTTATGGTGCTTGAGGCATGCAAAGAGGCTACCTATTGATGCATTTTACATGTTCTATACTTAGGCAAGCCCATTTGTCCATTTTGCTTAAATTCTTTTAGTGGACTTAATTAATTAGTGTAAGGCTGGTTGGGCTTATTTTCCAGAGTTGGGCCAGCCTTAGATTAGTTAATATTTAAGTTACTCTTATTTTAATTAGTTAGCTTGAGCTTTGTATTTAATTAAGCCCATATGGACCATATTGGGTTAGGCCTAGGTTAGTTTAATTAAAAGTTAATTAGGTTTAGCTTTTAGGGTATTTATATTGTTTTTGTAAGAGCTGCACGGTAGCCAACTAGATCATCAATTAAAATCAAACGTGATTTTTTTTTCTTTCTTTCAAGAGAAAGTCGTGCACTTCTTTGATTAAATGCACACCAAACTATCCTTAGTAATTAAGATTGTGAGTTCTACAAGATTAATTGCGCCAAGAATTTTAGATTTGTTTTCAAGAGCACTTGAAGGTAAGTTTCTGATTCTTGTTTTAAATTCCTTGCTTTCTCTCTTCAAGAGTACTTGGGGGTTCAGGGATTGACTAAGTTCCTTGAGCAAAACCCAAGATAAAAAAGAAGGAAGAATAATCTTGACTTCCAGCCGGATCTTTCTTCTAGGGTTTTCAAATTTTTGCTTTTCTTAATCTGAGTAGTTCCTTAGCCTTCTTGATGATGTCTAAATCTTATCTCATTCTTTTTATAGTGCAGGTGATGATATGAGGGCATTCTAGACATTCTCTGACTAAATCTCTTGCTTTTAGTGTCACGGAGGAGATAATACAATCTGTGCCACGGTTGTGCTTTTAGTGCTAGCTCTATGATTTGGCAAATACACGGCCTGACATACAGGCGAACAGATAAAAGAGGTTCTTTAGTTGGAACCCAGCTGAAATAAATGCTCGGTGTCTGTGCCATATATTGGATTTACATGACCGATCGATGTGTTGTGGATTTTGCACTGAGTCTTTTGACTTGTTGGTGGAGAATACACAGCTGGTTGATTAGTCGTGTATTTTATAAGAATGTCTCTGATTCTCAACTGGATAAAGCAGGACCAGTGGACCGGTCATGAATTTCGTCGCTAGACCTTCCCTTTGTAGAATGGTTCAAAATGATTGAAATGCCCATTGCTTTAGGGTTTTCTCCCTTATAAAGGTGGGACCTACACTATAAGACAAAGCAAATGCAAAATATATATAATGCATGCAAAAACTAACTTTAATTTATTAAAAGTCCCTAAAATTGGACTAAACTAGAAGATTAAAGATATAAATATGTAAGCATGAAATGCACACATCAAATGAGTCAACCAAGCATGAATTTGTTTAAAAAATGGAGCTCTCTAATTTGAATACTGACCTCTCTCCACTTCTTCATAAATATCTGGAGCTAAAAAAAGGAATTTTAAAGTGATTTAAATTATGTTAGAAAGTAGACACCTGGAGCTTTCTAGCGATATATCACATGCCCAATTTGAGTGAGAATTAAGGTTTATATAGCGATTTGAAAAGTTTGTTGCTCTAATGCTGAATAAAAGACATGACAGATCAACGGTCATCCATCGAGTCGTGCTTTAGAGCTCGAAGTCAGGAGTTATCATGCAAAAAGCATGGCACCGCAAATGATTGTGCAAAAAGGCATAGGCAGATAAACAATACTTGATCGTAAGCAGCAGCAAAAATGGGCCAACTTGGAATTTTTCAACTAAACTCATCCAAAATAACCCTATCACCTATACAAGAGGGAGAGAATGGCTAAAACAAGAAGGGGAGGCCATTTGCCCCTTTAGGGCCTAGAACTAAGAATCAAAATCCTAGTTTTAAGATTTCAAAGGAGGATTCATCAAGACTTTGAGATCTGAAGGTTTCTTCAACAAGAGGAGGGAGATTGCAGTATCAAGAGGAAATCTTAAGCATCATTTGAGTTTATTCTTACTCCACACTGTCTCTTTATATTGTATCTTGCTTATTTTGTTATGAGTTCCTTTATTCTTCATTTTCTTGTAATGATTCCATGCATATATTAGATTACAACCTTTTTTAGTGTTGGGTTAGCACAAATTAGGTCTAATGCGTTTACAAATGATGTTTTCTTTTATTAATGAATGGTTATACTCTTTGATTCAACTTTGGTGAGCTTAATGCCTATGAATATGATGGATCCCATATTTGTATAATTTTAGATGTGTAGATGATGGATTGAAAGTTGAAATCTAGCATCAGAATGACTAATTGTTGAACCTGAGATTTGAACCTAGAGATAGGCTAGAACTCTTGAGGATTAAAGAGAGCCATAGAGATTAATGGGCTAAAATCATAACTAAAACAAAAAAAGTAGGTAATTTTATATTTATGCACGCTTATGTCGCTCGATGGAGGGTATAGATATTGGAACAACCCTTCTTCAAGATATAGTTATTCTTAATTTTTGAAAGGTCATTGACAAATCATGTTAGGTTAATATAGTACAACCTGACACTAGACTTTTAACATTTATTTAGTTTCTGTAATTTACCAATTATCAATTGTGTTTTTGCACTTCAATTAGTAGTTTATTTCATTTATAAACCCATTTTGAATTCTAGATAATTATAACATAGATGTCAAGTACTCAACAATCTAATCTCTGTGGGATCGATACTGTTTTATATTACTTGCACGACCCGCATACTTGCGGTATGTGAGATCGGGATCAATGACATATCATTTGAAGAACTCTAGTGTTGAAGACAATATGTTACACCAAATATAGTCAATGCGCGATGCAATAGACCCCAAACCCAATTTTATTGATTAATATGCTATAATAAAAAAATTTTATTGGTCGATGCTCAAAGCCTTCATGTAATAACATGCCTTCCAAATAAAAGCAAATCAACTGATTAGCCATCTTAAAATTAACAAATTGTTTGATTTTATAATCTTCACCATGTAAACTTATGATGCATTAAAAACCATGATAATTTACATAGATAAATGGGTTGTATATGGGTCAAAATAGGTGACTTATATAACAAGTATAACTCACTTAGTACATATATCATATGTGAAATTATTTCTTTATCCTTAATTAAATGGGTTAAACGAGTTACGTGAGTCAATTCATGGTACAACTTGTTTAATCTCATATTATATATGAATCATCCATTTATAACACGAACTCATTTAGATCTAATATTAATCTACTTAATTTTCATGCTAAACGAATTACGTTCTCGTATTATGATCCATTTTGACATAATTGGTCATAATCCATTTTGACACTATTGGTCATAGTTATTCTCAAAAATTAGAAGGGACAAATTTAGAAATCTAAATATTTTTACCCTTAATTAATAAGTAGAGTTATCTAATCTTCTCAATTTTATTGGAGTTGGACCTTACAAAATTTAAAATATATATATTTTTAAATATGAGTATCAGATATCCTTTTTTTTCAAAATGAGACTTATCTCACTTGAAAACTCGGTATTGATGTTGCCGTATTCCAAATTGCTGGAGGTGCTTGTGAGATCGGAGTTGCTTGAGTAGCCATTAAACCCACCAAGACAGTTGTAAAATTATTATATGCCTCAGCTAGCATAGCAGTTTTTTCCTTTTTTTTTTTTTTTTTTTTTTTTTTTCATTTTTTTATTCTTAAATTTAACATGTATATCAAAACGATGGTTCGTCTCCAAGCAAAAGTTCCCTAAAAATAACCTCGCACAAGGCCTTCTCATGAATCATCAAATGGCCACCATCTGGAACTTCATGGTATTTGATCCAAGGCAGTTTCTTAACAACAAATCGCTGCAATTCAAACGGTACAAGCTTGTCTTCATGACCTTCCCACAAGTAGACACGAGCCTCATTGGTTGGAAATGGATTCTTCAGCTCCATTGGGTCAAATTCCCATTTCCCAAAATGTACTATCATGTCTCTATGCAGTGATTCATGCACTCCTTGCTGCCGTATCTTATGCTATAATCACAAATAATCAAACCCAAACCTGTCACTACCACATCCAATTGATAATGGAATAAAAATAAATAATATGCCAATACTGGTTAGTAGTCGATAGAGGTGTAAACGAGTCGAGTCGACCTCGAACCCGCCAAATTCGAATTTCGCTCGATAGAATTTAGCTCGGTTCGAAACTTAACTGGTCTAAAAATTTTAGACTCGAGCTGGACTTGAGTTCAACTTGAAAAATCAGAAGAGAAAATGAAAGGATACCTCATCAGGATTTGGTACTTGAGACATTTCTTTTATAATTTCTAAATCTCTTTTGTTTAGTAATATTGGATGTCTTTGCATGATAGAAGAATAAGGGAACAATTTCTGAGTCATCCACCAATACACAAGTCGAGGAAAGTGATGTGCAATTGTCAATTTGACTTGGTCTCTCTTAAGTTGCTTCTTAAAGGCCTCATTTACCAATTTAGGAGGAAAAGAAGGCCACCAGAAATTGATCACTGGAACCACAAGAGTCGCACCAGCTAGTCTGCACCCAGTCTCACAATAAGTTGATTGACATTGAATCTTAAATCATAATATATAATCTTATAATCACATCACAAGGTTAATGGATGAAGATGATGAAATAAGAAAAGAGTGTACTACCTGTGCGGTATATACTTGAGACAAGCCCAAATAGAGTAAGTTCCAATTGAAACTCCAATTACATGAAACTTAGGACCCAATTGCAATTGATCAGCAAGTTCTTGAATGTCAAATGCTTCACTCTTTACTGACCTCCTTGGGTTTGGATCACTTTCTCCATATCCTGCTCTGTCAAAAGTCAGGATATATACGCCTAACTCTTCCATCACCTCCTACATTTATTAAAATAATTAATTATAATTCCTTCAATTATTAAAAAAAAATTAGTTTCGTTTCGATAAATGTTATTATGAAATCAATGTGAACTTAGATTTGCAATTAAATGTAAAATTATAAAAGAGAACATCTATGTCTACACAATAACCCGTTAAATTAATCAAATTAAATTGAATTGATTGATTTAGTTTATTTCAAAATTTTCCATTTAATTATTATTTTAGTAGAAAAAACCGAAATTTTTTTATTCGATTTGAATTTTAGAAAACTTTAAAACAAGCTGCTTTAATTTAAAAAGTAAGTTAAATTCGAAAAATCAAATAAAATGGATGAATTTGATTTGGTTCAATATTATACCCAATTTGATTTGACACAATTTTTTTATACAAAAATCTCATTTATTTAGTTTACCTTGATTCAGCTCAATTTACATCAAATCAACCAAAAAATCAGCCATAATATAGTCTCAAATATATTCTAAATAATCATTCAATCATTTTGAATAATAAACTATTCAAATGAACTCTGGAGAGGCTTCAAATTCTTAATCATATGATTTAGTTTGATTTTAAAATTTTAATTTGATTTAGATTTTAATAGAAATTAAAATTAAAATTTTTTTTTGTTAAACATCCAAAAGCAATACTTTAATTGAAAAAGTAAGTCAATTTTGAAAAAATTAAATAGAACCGATTTGATTTAGTTCAATTCTATATACAAGTGGATTCGATATAGTTTTCTATACTAAAATTTAATTTATTTAATTTGAATTGATTCGATTTGATTTAAATCAATTAACATAATATCTATCCTAAATAATGTCAAATTCTAAACACTCAGTCAAAATCATTTCCAATAATGAACTATTTAATGAACTCTTGAAGAGATTTCAAATTCTTATGCTAAGACAACTTATATTACAATAGAAAAGATTTATCAATAATACACCCAACAAATTTATTAGTGACAAGTATAAACAGTACAGCAAAGTACTTTCCAATTAGAAAATAAAAAAAATAAAAAAAAGAAAAAAAGAAATCCAACGTAGAAGAAGTATAGAAATAATGCTTACTTGAGATAGTGGCAAATAGATGTCCTTGGAACTGTCAAAGCCATGAACAAGAATGACCTTCTGCTTTGCAATCTCTTTTGGAACACCCCTCTCTTTATAGGACAAATACCTTCCATCACTAAGCCTAATTCTTGGTGAAGTAATAAGAGGGCCATTTTCTGACCCACAAATCTTTGGAGGTGGAGGCCTTATTCTTTTGTATCCAAACACTGCAAGACTCACCACTAAGACTGCTGCTGCCACAGCCATCATCTCTGAAATGCACAAGATAATTTTTTTTGACAATAAACCAAAAGAATGATAGAAAGAAAGATGATTATGTGAAGTCTCTGTAGAAACTAATTACCCAGAAAAACTACTTTCTCTATAAAGAAAATTTTTTATGGTTTGATTCACAACCTTTAACTCCTAAAGCTGCTTTAAATGATTATTAGTTGTCTGGTGTTTATGTATCTACAATTCCTATATTTGACTAGTAGTTAGTAATTGCACTAACCTTACCAACTTGTCTTTAGTATGTTTTCCCCAAAGACTTAAAATCTTTTATATTAGTTAATTAATAACTTGAAACTGCAACTGAAATTCCAACTTCTAGCAAATTCAAATAATCAGTTCATTTCTACAAATGCTGCAATTTTTTAAAGTTTATTAGAGTTGATGGGACATCCACCCTTTACCTACCAGCAAGTATTATTGGTTATACGTGTATAACTAATTTTCAAAATGTTGTGACTAACATTTTTCTTTTAAACTATTATTTAGCATTAATGTTGATATGCAATTACTCTTTTCCCTTTTTTTTTCCCAATTTATCCAAGTAAGATTATGATACTTCAATAGTTATTTTAGGTATTAACAGTTATTCAACTGAAATTTCTTAAAGTTGAAAGCTTCATTATACGAGGAATACCAACTGCACTCACATAATCTTAAAAAATAATTACAATTAGTCTGGAAAGGAGGGTGTTGACAATCAACAAGATTGTTACATGACCAAATTTCTATCTGTTATATACAGAAAACAGAAAAATATTGTAACAGAAAGTTTTACTTATTGCATATGGCATCAAAAATTTTTTCAAACATATCTATAATTACAGAAACTACTGTCTCATCCAAGCAAAAGTGATCTGAAAATTTCTTCACATAAATCAGTCCTGAAGATCAATAAATGCCCAGTATCAGGAACCTCATGATATCGAATCCAAGGAAGCTTCTCGACAATGTATCGATTTATTTTATAAGGGATGACTCTGTCTTCATAACCTTGCCAAATGTGGACTGCGCCGTCATTGTTAGGGAAAGGATTACTTATATTTAAAGGATCAAATTCCCACTTGGCATAACCTGCAATTATGTCTCTATGAAGTGATTCGTATTCCCCTTGCTGTCGAACCTTTTCCTGCATCCAGAAATATAACAGATTGTTAGAATATCTGCTGCAAAATCTTAAAAATTAGCTAACATTAAATCCAATAAACTAAGAATGCAGAAAATGTAATTAACTACCTGACCAACACTTGGAGTTTCTGACAACTTTTTAATCATCTCCAAATCTTGGGGGCAAAAGATTGCCATATTTCCTTCCATAATACTTAAAGAAGGAAACCATTTTTGTGTCATCCACCAGTAGAATAACCATGGTGTATGATGTGCAATACTAAATGTCCTCTGATCAGATTTTTGAAGCCTATGGAAAGCATCTCTGGCTATATCTGCAGGAAGACAAGACCACCAATAGTGTACAAATGGAACTACAAGGGCAGCTCCAGCCAATCTGTGAATTTAACAACATTTTGGTATTAATAACTCAAAGACAAGAATTCACAATTTTAAAATAAAAATAAAAGGATGGCAGTTAAAAGTATTATGCCTGTGTGGTATGTATTTTAGGCAACCATATATTGGGTAGGCTCCCATTGAGAGTCCAATTACATAAAATTTTGAACTAATCTGCAATTTGTCTGCTAGTTCTTGAATATCATATGCTTCAGTCTTTACAGAACGTGATGGATATGGATCGCTCTCTCCATAGCCTGCTCTATCGAAGAAAAGGAAATATATTCTCAACTCTTCTATAAGTTCCTGAAAATCAAAGTACAATACTGAATTAATAAAATTCAAAGTATATAATAATAGTGATGTTAAAGAGATACTCATTTAAGAAGCAAATTTATGCAGCTCTCTGTACCTGAGGCACAGGTAAATTCAGATCCTTTGAGCTGTCAAAGCCATGAACGACAATGATTTTGTACTGAGCTTCATCTTTAGGAATTCCCATTTCTCTGTAAGCTATATGCCTACCATCACTGAGTTTGACTCTTGGTGAAGTAATAGGAGGCCCACCCGGTGACCCACATATATTTGGAGGGGGTGGCTTCAGTGACTTATAAGCCAAACCCAGAAGACCTACAGCTACTGCTACTGCTATTGGTACAAGCATTTCTGGATGCAAACAGAAGAAATATGCATTATCTTTCTGTTAACTGCAAAAATTGCAGCTGCGAAACTATACTGAAAGTATCAACCCATCACAAATCTTTCAACCAAAATTATTTCATTTTAATTTTAAACATAAAGCAATCGCAAAGAATCGTTAATCAACAGAGTTGGTAAGAGTGAATTTAAGGACTGATTTGAACTTGAACAATAAATTAATTACTCTCTTTTATACTGATTTTCAAGAAATTTGCACATTCAATACCAGAATCCTCTTATTAGATGTTATTTTGATTATGCCAATACAAATCAATCAAACTCTTCACAGATAGCAAAAACAGATATTCCGAAACAAGCAAATTTACATTGGATGGATTTCCTTATAGTCATCTGTCAAAATACAAAATTTATGCATCTGGTATTAATTCAATTTTGAAATTTACCAGAATATGAATCGAAAAACAGAAATCTTTGCTTTTCACCAAATTAAGATCAAGAAATTCCTTGATCAATACACAAAACACATAAATGAATCAAAAAAATTCTATTCTACTATGTATTTTCATTTTTTTTTTTTTTTTTTTTTTTTTTTTTTTATCTAGCGTGTGCTCTCGCTGAGCAGCTGATGTCTTCTTGACTGTCCATTTACCGTAGTCTATATGCTTATTTTACACTATCATTATCACATACTGCCAAAAGAGAGACACGAACAAAATGACCCATTGAAGAATGTGATCCACATAGTGAGACGGTGAATATTTACACGTACACCTATTGGTGTTTTTTCCCTAAAACTAGATTGAAATCAAAACGTGCACTATTTGAATATCAAATATCATTTGTCGTTGTACCATAGTTGGAAAGAAGCTTGTTAGAGCTTGACCTAGGAGAGTTTGCCGTTTACCAGGGTTGGAAAGAAGCTTGTTAGAGCTTGGCCCGGGTTGCCGCGCATCGAATCAACTTTTAGAAGTTGAAAAGGTAATGATAAACTGGGTGAAAGGTTAGAACTCTGATGCAACTTGCACTTCAATATATGGATGATTTGGATCGCTGCAAACTAAAGAACAAAGGGGCACAGCCGTGCCATATTCAACACGCCCATGCCAGCCTTTGGAAGTCTAGGACGCTAGACAGGCCCAAGCCTAAAAAGCACAAGCACGCCGATGTCACACCCAGCCTGCTCGTGCTAGCCTCTAGAAGTCCAAGCACGCCGATGCCGAAGCCAACGAGTCCAGTTACGTTTCGAGTGCCGGCACGCTTGTGCCACCTACCTTGCTAGGGTTTTGTCCAGTTACGACTTTTGTGTTATTTTTAGGGTTATTATATCTTAGCCTAAATATAAAAATAGGCTATTTTGTTATTTTGGAGGATGACAATTCTTTGATCATTATTCAAATTCAATAAACTTTCTTGGGAGTTTAATTCCTTATTTCTTTCGTCAGATCAAACAACATTGATCAAAACTCCTGACAGAGTATAATCGTTATTTCTCATTCACATAACCGTTCTGCATCAGTTGGTATGAGAGTCGAAAGGCAAAAGTATCTCCATGGCCGACAATCATGAGACACAACTTACCGCCATAGAGGCGAGGTTCGAAGAACTATCCGAACAGATTAGATAGTTGACTCTCGTTATTCAACAAGGCAACCCACAACTTGCAGCTACAACAGCAGCTCCGAATCCACCACAACCAGATTGTGCAAGACGCCAAAATCATTATAATGGAGGCCGAGATTACAGAGGCAATGGCAACAATTTCATGAAGGATACAAGATAAAGGTAGACCTTCAACCCTTCTCAAGATCACTAGACATAGAAAGCACTCTTGACTGGATAGCGGAGGTCGAACGATTTTTTGAGATTATGAATGTCGAGGATGAACATAAAGTTTCCATTGTGGCTTATAAACTGCAAGGTGGTGCAGCAGCATGGTGGCATTCTGTTCAAAATGAATGCCATCGTCGAAGGATTGACCAGTGCGAGATTGAATTTTAATGAAACAGCTGATTAAGCAATGATTTTTGCCCAGAGATCACTTTAAAATTCTGTACAATAAATACCATGATCATTTATAGGGAAGAGTTTTTAAGATTGCAGGCTCGATGTGACAATTGTGAAATTGAATCCCAGCAAGTGGCTCATTATTAGAGGGGATTGAATCATGATATCATATGTATGATGGGTGTATCTGCAATTTTCACTTTGGCAGATGCAATTGAGATGGCCAAACCTACGGAAGATAGAATTAATTGGCAGCCTCGGCAACCACCTAATTGTAACCAGAATTTCAGGCAACCCTATTCATCCGGAACTCAGCAGTTTAGTAGAAATTCCGATGGACAGAACTCAAGAGCAGCCACTCCTACCAATAACTAGAGTTCACAGTAGTTCACAACAGAAGAAAAGAAAGTCTCCCAGGGAAAGGCTCCTATGAAAGACAGAAACAACAAACTGAATCCGTTTCAAAAGCCAATCGGAGATCATTGTTATCGATGTAGAAAAATAGGGGCATACATCTAATATATGTCCAGAACGTAGGGGGCCAATGATGGATGTCGACAGGTGAATGTAGTTGATAAGGTGACTGAGGTTGAAGAGGTAGAAAATGAAGATGATGGATCCCTGTCCAGTTCTGAAGATGGAGAAGTTACATATGTCGTTCAGAAAACTTTGTGTTCTCCAAAACAGGAAAGTGACAATCAACGAAGGAAAATTTTCCAAGCTAAATGTCGGGTTGGTGAAGCGATGTGCCGACTCATTATCGACAGTTGTAGTTGTGAAAATTTGATAGTAAAACAGCTGGTAATTTACCCTCAGAACCACATCCTTCACCATACAAGGTAGGGTGGATTAAAGAGGGTCCAACGATTGAAGTAAACAGGATTTGAAAGGTTCCTATATCAATGGGGAAAGTCATACTCAGACTCCGTTAGTTGTGATGTTGTGGATATGGATGCTTGTGGAGGCACTAGTACCCCCCACCAGTCAAGAAGTTGCTAGATGAGTTTCAAGTTGTAGTTGAAGAACCATCTACACTTCCATCTTTGCAGGATATTCAACATCAGATTGATTTTATCCCTGGATTGAAGATACCAAACCTACCCCATTATAAAATGAATCCAAAGGAGAGCCAGATCCTTCAAGAACAGGTACAAGAATATCCTTGAAGAAAGGACATATCCGGGAGAGCATTAGTCCTTGTGGGGTTCCTGCCTCATTGGTACCAAAGAAGGATGAGACCTGGAGAATGTGTGTGGATAGCAGGACTGTCAATAAGATCATGGTGCAGTATCAATTCCCTATTCCTCGTCTGGAGGACATGTTGGACCAACTGTCAGGATCTATAGTGTTTTCTAAAATAGATCTTCATAGTGGGTATCATCAAATTCAAATTAAAGAGGGAGATGAATGGAAGACTGCCTTCAAGACCACGGAAGGATTATATGAGTGGTTGGTTATGCCGTTTAAGTTGAGTAATGCACCGAGCATGTTCATGCGACTTATGACTTAGGTTTTGCATCCTTTCTTACACAAATTTGTGGTTGTTTATTTTAATAACATCTTAATTTTCAGTTACAGCGAGGAAGAAAACCTTCAACACCTTCAACAGGTGTTGGATGCTTTGCAAAAAAACGAGTTGTACATCAACCTTAAGAAGTGCTGTTTTATGACAGAGCGAATTTTGTTTCTTGGCTATATTGTTAGCTCGGAAGGAATTCATGTTGATAACAGAAAAATTGAGGCCATCCAAAACTGGCCTATTCCCAAGAACATCACTAAAGTTCGCAGCTTTCATGGACTTGCTACTTTCTATAGGTGGTTCATCAGGAACTTTAGTAGCATTATCACTCCTATCATCGATTGTTTGAAGAAAGAGAGAGTTCGTCAGTTTATATGGACCGAAGCTGCAAACAAAAGCTTTGAATAGATTAAAGATAAGCTTACTTCTGCCCCTATTCTTGCTTTACCTGATTTTGATAAATTGTTTGAGGTTGATTGTGATGCTTGTGGGATTGAAATTGGTGGTGTTTTGACTCAATCTGGAAAGCTTATTGCATTCTTTAGTGAGAAATTAAATGAAGTTGGGCAGAAATGGTCCACTTATGAGCAGAATTGTATGCAGTTTTCCGAGCTTTCAAAACTTGGGAACATTACTTATTGGGGCATGAGTTCATTATTTACCCTGATCATCAAGCTTTAACTCATTTTCAAACTCAAAAGAAAGTGAGCAAGATGCATTGGGGGCATGAGTTCATTATTTTACCCTGTTAGATCATCAAGCTTTAACTCATTTTCAAACTCAAAAGGAAAGTGAGCAAGATGCATGCGCATTGGGCAACATATTTTGTGCTTTTCATTAGTGTCATTAAGCACAAATCATTATTTTGGTGCTTTTCATTATGTCATTAAGCACAAATCAAGTACTTGTAATACGGTTGCGGATGCTTTGAGTAGGAGAGCAGCCTTGTTGATCACAATTAGGTAAGACATTATGGGGTTCGAATTTCTTAAAGATCTATATGCCTCGAATGAAGATTTTGCTGACATATGGGCAAAAATTAATGCTAAACAACCTACCGACGGTTTCTTGGTTCATGACGGATATTTATTCAAGGAAAACAGGTTGTGCATCCCTCGGTCTTCCCTATGGGAAAAGTTATTCCGAGAAGTCCATGGTGGGGGATTTAGTGGACACCTGGGGCGAGAAAAAACAATTACGGGGTTAGAGGCTCGTTTCTATTGGCCACAATTAAAGAACGAAGCAGGGAAGTTAGTCTAGAAATGCTCAATTTGCCAGACACAAAAGGGTCATTCTCAAAACACTGGTCTTTACACTCCGTTGACTATTCCGAAACAACCTTGGGAGGACTTATCTATGGATTTTGTGTTGGGTTTACCTCGAACTCAACGCGGTGTTGATTCTATTTTTGTTATTGTTGACAGATTCTCCAAGATGGCACATTTTATTCCTTGCAGACAAACTAATGATGCTTCACACATAGTGAAGTTATTCTTCCAAGAGATTGTTCGGTTGCATGGAATTCCCAAATTAATTAGTGACAGAGGCACTCATTTTTGTAATAGAGCTGTGAAGGCATTATTAAAGCTCTTGGAATTCCAAATCTGCTAAAAATGTTTGACTTGATAAAATCTATAACAGCTTTAGAATCATCAGTTCTGGTGGCTTTAGCTTCCACCCATCACCCATTTAGAAACATAATCAACATAAGCAATTATTATAAGATAAAACCAATAAGAAGAAGGAAAATGGAACCATTGAAATCAATACCCCACACATAAAAAAATCTCACATTACAAGTATTGGGTTTGAATCATTTCATTTTCTACGAAGATTTATACTTCCTTTTCTTAATATTGTTCACAAATTGTGCTGAAAAATTATAAGCATCACGAAATATGGTAGGCTTAATAAAAACCACAATCCAATATCTTCCTACTGTTCTCTTAGGTCCAAAATGGCCTCCACATGCAAATGAATGACAAAAAACCAGAATTGACTTAATTTCATTATCAGGAACACACCTCCTAATAATTTGGTCAGAATAAAATTTCCACAAATATGGTTCATCCCATACATAATAGCTAGACTCACTTTTTAATTTTTCCTTTTTAGATCTATTGAAATCAGAAGGCATATTTTTAGTAACCAAATAATTTACCAAATTAGCGTACCAAGGGATCATACCTTGTAGTTCAAAAAGCTGCTCATCAGGAAATAATTCCTACAAAGGAATTGAATCCTCTTGTGTTACTAACCTGCTTAAATGATCTACTACCAAATTTTCAGCACCTTTCTTATCTTTAATTTGAAGATCAAATTCTTGTCAAATTCTTTGCAAAAATTTGAAGATCAAATTCTTGCAAAAGAAGAATCCATCTAATTAATCTTGGCTTTGCTTCCTTCTTTGCTAAGAGAAACTTTAAAGCTGCATGATTAGAAAACACAATCACTTTAGAACCAAACAAATATGACCGAAATTTATCTAAAGCAAAAACAATAACTAAAAACTCTTTTTCAGTCGTGGAATAATTGCACTGTGCTGAATTTAATGTACTGGATGCATAATAAATCACATGAAAAAGCTTCTCCACACGCTGCCCTAAGATAGCTCCCACTGCATAGTTTCTTGCATCACACATTATTTCAAATGGTTTAGTTCAGTTAGGAGCCTGAATAATAGGAGGTGATGATAATATTAACTTTAGCTTGTCAAAAGCCTCTTTGCATTCTTCACCAAACTCAAATTTAACATCTTTGTGCAAGAGCCTGGATAAAGGTATTATTATCTTAGAAAAATCCTTGATAAACCTTTGGTAGAAACCTGCATGCCAAGAAAAGAGCGCAATTCCCTCACAGTTGTGGGGTAAGGTAAATTCACAATTAAATCAATCTTTGACTTATCTACCTCAATACCCTTATTAGAAACAACATGCCCTAAAACAATTTCTTATTCTACCATAAAATGACACTTTTCATAATTCAAAACAAGATTTTTTTCAATGCATCTCTTAAGAAAAGAAGATAAATTATGCAAACATGCATCAAATGAATCTCCATACACAGCAAAATCATCCATGAACACCTCAATGCAATTATCAATAAAATCTGATAATATGCTAACCATACATCTCTGAAATGTTGCAGGTGCATTACAAAGTCCGGTGCTTACAAAGTCCAATGGAATTTCTTCTAAACGCAAAAGTTCGAAATGGATAAGGTGAAGGTAGTCTTCTTCTTTGTCCTCTTGGTGCTATCACAACTTGATTATATCCGAAAGCCATTCAGAAAAACGAATAAAAACTTTACCTGCTAACCGCTCAAAGCATCTGATCAATGAATGGTAATGCGAAACTGGTCCTTCCTTTGTTGAAGATTTTAACTTTGCGGTATCTATGCACATATTGCCAATCCAACTTTTTTTTTTTGAATCCTTGTTTGGAACAAGCTCATTATCTTCATTATCTTGATTTGCTACAACAGTAACACCTGATTTCTTTGGCACGACTTAAACTGAACTTACCCATTTACTATCTGAAATGGGATAAATAACCCCGGCATCCAATAGCTTTAAAATTTTCTTCTTCACAACTTCCATCATTTGTGGGTTCAACCTCCTTTGAGCTTCTCTATTTGGTTTAGCATCATCTTCTAACAAAATCCTATGCATACACACCGATGGACTTATACGCTTAATGTCAGCTAATGTCCATCCAATAGCTTCTTTGTGAATTCCCAAAACTCTTGTCAATCTTTCTTCTTGAATCTTTGTTAACTTACTCAAGATGATAACTAGAAGTGTCTCATTGTCTCCCAAGTAAATATACTTCAAATGCTCAGGCAACGGTTTGAGTTCAAGAATTGGTGCATCTATAATAGAAGCCAATAATTTTGTGTGATCATGTAAGTCAATCTTGGAAATCTCATACCTTTTTGGAACTAAAGGTAATGACTGCAATGCCATTACTGCATCTTGAACCTCTACACTAAGTGGTTGATTGGTACTATCTTCATGAATTCCTCGACTAATCACCACTTCTAACTCATCCTCCTTGCTTAACTCAAAGACGTCCTGCACAAATGTGCCAATTACATCAATAGAAAAAATAGAATGAACATCGTAGGATACTTCATGGCATCAAAAATATTAAATTTAACAATTTCTTCATCAAACTCCATGGTTAAGGTACCATCATCCACATCAATTTTTGTCTTGGTGCCACCATCCACATCAATCTTTGTCTTGGCAGTTTTCAGGAAAGGTCTTCCAAATAAAATCAAAGCAGAATTTCATGTGGGAACAACATCCCCCATATCCAAAATGTAAAAATCTGCTGGAAAAATTAATTGTCCAACCTGCACCAAAACATCCTCTACTACTCCCATAGGGTAAGCATTAGAACGATCAGCCAATTGAATAATAACACAGGTTTCCTTCAAAGTGTTCAAATTCAAAGTTTGAAAAACTGAATATGACATAACATTAATAGATGCTCCTAAATCTACCATTGCTCGTTCAAATTTAGAATTTGCTCGTTCAAAATTTTAGAATTCACCTATTCTACATGGGATAGAAAACGAACCTTGGATCCTATTACACTTAGGGGTAATTGTCCGTTGTGAATAAATGCTGACCACATTTTCCCTGACACTAACTTTTCATTAGTCCTCAAACTTAGTGCCTTGTATTACACAATTCTTTTAAGGAATTTTGCATACTTGGGGATTTGTTTGATCGCCTTCAAGTAAAGGTATATTAACTCTACTTTTCTTTGGAAAGTTCTCCAAAAATCCTTTATTCTTGTTCTTCTTTTCTTTGTCTTGGCCAACCTTTGTCTTGGCCAACCTACTAGGAAATGGAGGAACATAATTATTAGTATCATTAACTTTAAGTTTATAATTTACCTCAACTTCAGGAACCCCACAATCCTTTGCACCCTGCTGCTTCTTTTTCCTTGACTCATGTACAACTTGAATATCAACTTCTTTTCCACTTTGTAAAAGTACAGCACCTGCATTTTCTTCGGGGTTTATCACTATTTGTGATGGAAACTTACCGGAACCTTGAGCTTCAAGTTTAACCACAAATGAAGCTAACTGACCAATTTGCTTCTCGATGTTCTAAATGCTATTTCTAGTCTCTTGTTGAAATTGTTGTGTATTATTAGCTAAAGCCTTAACAATTTCATTAAGTGACATACCTTGATTTTGGGAAGAGGAAGGCAATTGAGTTACTTGTGGTCTTTGCTGCTGGTATCGATTTTGTACCGGTTGATTCCCATAGCTCAATGTCATGGTTCTCACCATCCTGGATTTTTAAAGAGTTAGAAATAGGTGTCATACCTTGCGTTGTTGCTGTCCAAAAATTAACCTTAACTGCATTTTGGCATGCCTGCACTAATTCATTCCTTTGGAGTTGAGGACACATATCAGGTAGCTGACCCGAGCAGAACCAAATTCCACATTGCCTTACAGTTTAGAATAATTCCTACAACCAAATGTCTCACTAAAGAAGTTAAATCAGAAATTTGTCTCTCAAGATTAGGATGTACTTACCTCATTTAACTCAAGATTAGATGTACTTACCTCATTAACCTTTTTAGGTGTGTGATCCATTCTCATTCCAAACTGTTGAGAATTTGCTGCCATGTTAGTAATCAGCCTCCTTGCATCTTTCGGTGTTTTGTCAACCAAAGCCGCTCCACTAGCAGCATCTATCATGCTACGGTCCATTGGTAGAAGTCCTTCATAGAAATATTAGATCAAAAGTTGCTCACTAATTTGATGATGAGGGTAGCTTGCACAAAGCTTTTGAACCATTCCCAATACTCATACAAACTCTCTTCATTGTATTGTCGAATGCCACAAATTTCTTTTCTTATGTTGGCAACCCTTGAGGCAGGAAAATACTTCTCTAGAAACATTTGCTTCATCTCATTCCATGAGTTGATAGATCCGGAAGGAAGGTAATACAACCAATCCTTAGCTTTGTCTTCCAATGAGAAAGGTAAAGGAAAAGCTCGAAGCTTAATTTGCTCCTCTGAATACTCCCTGCGGTTTCATACTGGAACACACCACGTAAGCTCCTTTTAAATGCTTTATTGTGGTTCTTTCACCTGAAAGGACCATGGGGGGGGAATCACCTGAAAGACCATGGAACTTAGGCAACAAATGGATTAGTCCAGATTTTAATTCAAAAGCAACATCTAAAGTAGGAAATTGAATACACAAAGGTTGCTAATTTAGGTTAGGTGTAGCCAATTCTTTCAAGGTTCTGGCAGCCATGGTATCAATTCCAGAATCTGAATCTGAAATTGATTCCCTCGGAGAATTGTTTGAACTATTAGTAATCGTCCGTTTAGATGAGACTTGACTCAAATTAGCTTGTTTAGCTAATTTTCTCAAACGTTTAGCTGTTTTTTCAACTTCAGGATTAAAAAGAATTTCACCAGATTGAGAACTTCTTCATAAAACCATAATGACTTTTCAATTCTCCTTCAATCCTTCAATTCTACAAATTTTACCACAAACTTGAAACCACAACACTACACAAAGGTAAGAACACTATTTTAACAAAATAAAAACACAAAATATAATAATCTTGCAGTCCCCAGCAACGGCGCCAAAATTTTGATGGTTGTCGATTCCACCAAAAATTAATTACTGAATTTTAATTGCAGAAGTGGTGAATTTAGGTCGAACCCTAGAGACTGAAATCTTAAATTTTATGATATTTTGTAAAGAGAAAAAGGAGAGTTGGCTTTTGAAAATTCACTTAAAGAAATCAAAATAAAGCTGACTATTAAACTTAAATTGGAACTCAATCTAATAAACATTCAATTCAAGGCAATTTATAATCCAATGTATAAATTATCACGGACAAATTTTAAATAAATTACTCTTTGAATACTTAACTGAAAGTTACCAACAAGCATGATAAATTTCCTGACTTCCCTATTACAGTTAATTTGAGCCTAGCACCCTTATTAACTCTAATTATTAAATGAGCAGGTATTAAGCAATCCTTTTCAATCTAATAAAAGCATTAAGGACAGGAAGTAGTTAAATTTGAACAATCTAATAAATACAAGCTTATTAAAGGACAGTGAATGTAGTTAGATTTTGAAACATAATTTAAAAGCATAAATCTATTTTAATTTAAAACCTATTGTTTCTCCATAGATCTTCACCGAAACTTGGAACATATATCAGTTAAAACCTAATTGCTACTAACCAACTCAATCTTTCACATAGTTACGGATTATGAAGGATTGAAATCAGCACTTGATCCTACCAGAATTAATTAACTAATAGCCTTTTGCCAAAGATCACCGACTACCCCATAGGAATTAACACACTTAATTGCAAGGAAACAACAGATATTCAGAAGAACAATTATTTTAACATTTAGAACAACAACAGATATTCAAAGAACAATTATTTAAATTAAGAACAAGTCTCACAACTATACATATGGAAATTGAATGCCTTGAACTGAACTAAGAAATTAGTCAATTATATTCATGGATTTCAATCACTAAAACAAAAGAATACGAAACAAAATCTCAAATTAGATGGTGAACTATGTGGGAAGAAAAATGTGCCTCCTTGCTACTCCAGAATTGCAACTATATATATCCTCTCAAAAGACCCAAAGAATCTCTAATCACTTGGGAACTTTAAAAACAGTCAATAGAAATCTTTATTGTTCTGATTTCTCTCCCATTTTTCAGCAACTTCCTTTTCAAATTTGATTCGGACTTCTTCAACAAACTTTCATACCTCCTTCTCACCTTTCTAATGAACTAAGGCTTGCCTAAAACGGACACTCACAGCAAAAGATATGACCTAAAAACCAAATTATGTTGAATTAGATATTTCTGCTCAAAACGTAATATTTGATGGCATTTTTGACAATCAAAATTACCTCACTTCATTTAGTTGTCTTCATAGCAACTATAGGGCCATCTTCTAAGATTCAAATGGGCTTGGGCTGAGCTAATTTTGACTCTTGGAGCTCCAGATATGTCTTAAACAATAAAACCCTTTTATGCATGTTCATTCATGACATTCATTCTAGATTCAGAGCTCTTTTTTTGATGAATTATGCATGTTTCATTCTATTGGACATTCTATATCTTAGACTTCAGGAGCTTTCTTTTTGAGAGCTCTTTTTTTGATGAATTTCAAGGCTGAATTGAATCATGCCTCCTCTTAGAAATTTGTAGAGCTCCTTTCTATCTTTCCAACGAATCACAAATAATCAATTTGAACATCTATACATTTAGTTATGCCTGAAGAAGGAAACAATGGTCAAAATATTAACAATGCTGAAAATTCCTCAATTAAATGGTATTATTCAAAAAAATAACTTAGATCATGTCTAATTGATAAAAATTGTTCAACCAACTTATTTAAGCTTGAAAAAAACTCAAAAAACACCAAAATATTAAGAATAAAAGTGACAATTTATGCACACATCACTGACCGAGACACAAAGTTTCTAACTCACTTTTGGACAACTTTATGGAAAAGATCACTTTTTGGAAACAACTTTATGGCAAAAGATCAACCAGCTCAAACACCTTCACTACGGCAGTAGTACCCGCTCACCCCCAAACTGCTTGATTAAAACTGAAGTGAGTGAACCTGGACTCTCGATATATCTCCTTAGGTGCATTTGCAGGCTGAGTAGAAGAAGAAGATATGGGAATCTTGCCCTTTACCCATGAGAATTATAACTCTATAACAGTATCTTATTCCATAGGCTCTACAAGATTGTCACCTTTCTGCATATTGTCTTACTTAAAAGATACCAGCCCGATTAAATCCTCTTGATCTTCTCTCCCTTATCCAACAGGATGTTGTCACCTTTTGCAATTGTCTACTAAAAGATACCAGCCCATACTCTTGATCTTCTCTCCCTTCCAACAGGTGTCACCTTTTGCAATTGTCTACTAAAAGATACCAGCCCATACTCTTGATCTTCTCTCCCTTCCAACAGGTGTCACCTTTTGCAATTGTCTACTAAAAGATACCAGCCCATACTCTTGATCTTCTCTCCCTTCCAACAGGTGTGGAGAAGAGTATTGCAGCTAAAAACTTGGCTACTGAGCACATGGAGGTATTCAAGCAAGTGCAGCAATTCATCGTTGCTGCCAATGAAAAATATAAAGTTGCAGCTGATAAACACCGGTGTTATAAATCTTTTACCGTGGGTGATTGCGCTATGGTGTATCTTTGCAAAGAGCGTTGCAGAGGACAGAAGAAACTTAATTCAAAAAAGATTGGGCATTTCAGGTACTTAAGGAGATCAATGATAATGCTATATGCTTGACTTGCCCAAAGACATGAAGATTTCCAAGACTTTCAATGTTGCTGATTTATTCCTTTTCTACCCCAATGATGATCACTCAAGGTCGAGTTCTTTTAAAGTGGGGAGGATTGATGCAGAGCAACTTGCACTTCAATATATGGATGATTTGGATCGCTGCAAACCAAAGAAAAAGGGGAGGGCCGTGCCATATCCAGCACGCTCGTGCCAGCCTCTAGAAGTCCAGGACGCGAGACATGCCCAAACTTAAGAAGCACAAGCATGCCTGTGTCATAGCCAGCCTGTGTGTGCTAACCTCTAGAAGTCCAAGCACGCCCGCGCCAAGTTAAACACACCCGTGCTGAAGCCGACAAATCTAGTTACGTTTCGAGTGCTGGCACGCCCGTGTCATATCAAGCATGCTCGTGCTAGCCCCTGGAAGTCCAGGCACACCCGTGTCATGCCTGGCACGCCCGTACCAACGACCTTGCTAGGGTTTTGTCTAGTTACAACTTTTGTGTTATTTTTAAGGTTTTTATGTTTTAGCCTAAACATATAAATAGGCTATTTTGTTATTTTGGACGACAACAATTCTTTTATCATTATTCAAATTCAATAAACTTTGTTGAGAGTTTAATTCCCTATTTCTTTCGTCAGATTAAATGACATTGATCAAAACTCCTTACGGAGTATAATCGTTATTTCTCATTTAAGTATCCGTTCTGCGTCAAACTCATGAGGTGAGAATCCATTATTAGACGTTGAAAAGGTTAAAACCCATGAGGTGAGTAGAAGTTGAAACCCATTATTGGAAGTTGCAAGAGTAGTGGTGAACTCGGTGAAAAGTTAGAACCCGTGAAAGGTTAGAACCCATATAAGCTTACTTGGGCTTGGGCAACTCAAATAATGCTAAAAGATTAGTAACCATTAGCTAACTATTATATGCCCTTTATGGGTTTGCTACTTAGTCGATGTGGGTTTTTTTTTTTTTTTTTTTTTAGCCCCCCTTTATGGTCCCGCTTTGCTCACTAGTCGATGTGGTTTTCTTTTTTTTTTTTTTGTAAACTTAAAGAAACTTTTACCCCTTCAAGCCTGCAAACCAAGGAGCCGTTTCGCCCGTTGACACTTCGCAATCCTCCCCCTGCAAATTTTTTTTTTTTTTTTTTTTTGTACTTAAGACTTCCCCTCAAGTGCAACCAAGAGGTTCGGTTGACACTTGAATCCTCCCCCTGAAATTGAATTTGGATTTTTGCCCTTTGAAATTGAATGGGCCTCGTTGAGGACTGGACATCCAGACAAGAGCCTAAAGCGCAGCGGCAACACCGGTGAGCTAACTTACTCTGATACCATATTAGAAGTTGAAAGGGTAGAGGTGAAAATATATGATATGAGTTTACTTAGGCTTAGGCTGACAAATGCTAAAAGATTAGTATTAACTAATTAACTAGCTAGCTTTTCACCTTTATATACCTTTTGTGAATTTGCTATTTAGTCGAATGTGGATTTCTTAACATCCATGACGTAAGTCATGATAATTGACCCTGCAAGTTTCTCACTGAATAATCCCATTCAGAATAATTTATTTTTCTCATATCAAATAAAGAAAAAGATAAAATTTTCATTTCTTATATGATCCAACTGGACATATTTATGAGCGAATTGCATTACAATATTTAAAAAATTCATAAAATTAACTTCATATCAAATATATATGCAAATTTAATATTTATACTTAATATTAAATATAATAATGTTACGGAAAAATCAATGTTCAAGAAACAATTTGTATGTTTTACCCTTTTTAGCAAGTTAAACATTAACTACTAACATGTGTGATTTGTGATTGAAGTCCATAACCCATTAACCTATCATAATGGACAAGTTGTATAGTTAGGCCCATTAAAATCAAATGTGGGGAGATGGTTATATGGAATTTGCCCGCCGAATACATAAATTCACCCATAATTTTGCAATTTTAAAGTTTTTGGCTTTCATCTGTAAAATATCGATTTGAAATGTAATTAGAATGACTTTTGTAGTAATAATTTTCATAAATTTCAACTTTTTAATGAGTATTTAATTAATTTATTTTTGCAAGTTGAAGTATTCAATAAAATAAATTTAAAAATTAAAATATTTTTTTCGCAAGTTGAAGTATTCAATACAACATAAATTTTAAAAAACGATTCAAAATATTTAATTGGTATAACTTTTATAAGCTTGAAAAATGTTTGATTAAGTCAAAATAAACAAGGTGAGTTTTTTTTCATAAATTTCAACTTTTTAATGAGTATTTAATTAATTTATTTTTGCAAGTTGAAGTATTCAATAAAATAAATTTAAAAATTAAAATATTTAATTGGTATAATTTTATAAGTTGAAATGTTTGATAAGTCAAAATAAAAGGTGAGTATTCCACAAAATTAAGGTAAAAAAGTTAGAGGGTGAATTTATGTATTAAGCACGTTTATAATTCTCAACCTTCCTATTCAAGAGGAGTTTTTGTTATGATATATTCTATAACACATTTAAATACATTCCCTGCAAAATTATTATATTACTGCATTGTTATTATTTATATCATATTTTACTTTTTGTGGGTTTATATTTGGATTTGGATTATGAATTTAATAATATTTAATTCATTGACTTTAAAATATTGAAGGCTATGATTAATTAATTAATTAGATAAACATTATAGACAATTAGCAAGACATAAACACCATCTGAACAATGCATGATGAACAGCAGTTATAAATAAGCTAAACAATTATTTGAGCAGTTGAGATATCGTACGCGTGGATTTAATAACCTCATGGTGCTCTATAAAAATCACGCTCAAACACATACGAGGGTTCTATGAATCAACGCCAGAAAACCAATCAATTAAACTCAATTAATTTAAGTGCAACAAAATCTTAAACAATTTTAGTTTTAGTTTTTTTTTTCAGTTCAAAATTATGGTGATTTACAATTTCAAGTCTTATAAATATAATCATTTTCAATTTCAAAGCAATCTCTATTTTTTGTACATAGCCCTCCAACAATTTCCATTTTCTGTACTTGTTTATTTAATTTCAATGGTCAATAAAGTGTTTTGTGGTAGAGCCAAGCTACAGTGCGAACAATTAATGGCACTCTTAATGGAACACCAGTGTTCCTATTTCCAAATTCTCTTTGTTTTCTTTTTCTTTTTTTTTTTTTTACATATGAAGTGACCGTTGATCATTATATTTGCTATAGGAGTTTAGATATAAAAGCTGTTATTTTGTAATAACATGCATTAGGCATCAACAGTGGAACATAAATATACAATGCTGCTATATTTCAAGAATCGGCTTTGAAATTTGGAAGCGGCTTTTTAATGATCACTATAGTTGATAAAGCAGGAACTTGATCACTTCAAACAAATTGCCATCGATACTTATTATTTTAATCAACTTTTTTATTTGTGAAAAAACACACTTTTAGACAAAGGGATATAAATAGCTTAAAAAAGCTGAAACTCCAATATAGATCAATTTATGTACTAAAAAGGAAAGATGAAATAGTAATTAGTAAATATTTATTCAAAATATTAATAAATGAAACCGTAAATAAAATCAAAATATTATCTATATGTACAAAAGTAGTAGTGTATAGTACACTTAATTTATCCCTTCTTGTAGAACTCAAATTATTATGCTACATCATGTTAAATTATTGTCAAAAACAAGGATTAAAAAATCAAAACTTTTTTCAAAAATTTATAATTAATACCCAAATTATCTATAATAGATTATTTCAACTTTACTTTTAAAATTAGAATGACAAAAAAAAAAAAAAATATCAATTGACTCTATGAAATTTTTTTTTAACATAGTTGACTTCAATGTCTCAATAGATTGATGTGCAAGTACTATTTTATCCTTAAAAAATTATTTAATTTTCCATAAAGACTCAAGTTCTCAATAAACAAGCAGCAAGCTTCAACTAATTCATTCTTCTTTCCCATTTTTTTTTTTAGAATTTTAGAATTCTTTATTTCATTATCACAACTTATTCAATTATCACAACTTATTCAATTATCACAATTATGATTTAAATAAAATGTGAAATTCTTGATTAGGCTACTTCCTTCGAATGATGAATTCCCATTACCCTTAGAATTCATAAGGGATTTACTTGTCTATGTCTCTTTTTATTCAGTCTTTTGGGTTCTGAAGTCACCTTTATGATTATGCCATAAGCCATCGAAGCCTGTATGTGATGTGTAGACTTCTGGAACTATAACATATTTGTCTACTTGAGTATAAATAGTTTCTTTTATTTCAAAAAAAAAAAAAGAATGATTAATTTCCCAAAAGCATAAGAAAGAAGCGAGTTTTCATGAGATATAACTAGGAATTTCTATTTATTTGTTTCTGCATCGTTCGACGACCAATTCCTCTTTTATTAGGGATATTAAATACACTCATAATTATGAGTTTCATGTTATTCCTTTCAGGCAATATGTCAAGCAAGGTCCCAATTAAAATGGGATGACAATTTGTCATTCCAAAACTGTAAAATCAAAATTTCGATCAAATCACACATCGCAGTATATTAGGCCTCTAATTCTTTAAGAAGTTCATCTAAAAGATTTGTGATATAACTAGAAAAACGTTTTAAATACCACACATGAGTTATTGACATGCCTGTTTGATGTAGCCTATTTGTTATCTTCGTATCTGAGAATAAACAAACTCGACTCTGCATTGTTCACAAAATTTTGGATCTTTAGGCCTTAATTTGGATAAAAAATTTTAATTTAATTTGGAGATTTTCATCGAACAAGCTATTTGAAATACAATAATTTCTAAACATAGGAATCTAGGTACCTACAACATATAGAAATGGAAACCTAAAAGCAGAACCATGAAATTCAATTGATGAGATTTTCTCCCATAAAAGATTAAGCATAAATATAAACTTGATAAAATCAATGGCCCTGATGAGTTGGGGCTACTACTACTTAAAGATAAATATCTTACAATATCATTTCAATTTGGTCATTACAATATATTTTTATATTGGTTTTAATCTGATTATAATATTACAGTACAAATTAGATAGTAGCAGTAATATGTAGCTCTATAATAACATACATTTACAAAAAGTAGAATATTTTATATTTAACTTATTGTTAACTTTTTTTCATTAACTAATGCATAATAAATATTTAATCACTATATACACATATTAATTATTGGTATGACTAATAAAATTTAATTATGTAAATTGAGATCCCTAACAAAGGGACCAAATCACAAAGAAACTAAATCATGATGGGCAGCACTTATAAATAAATAAGCGAATCATCCATCCAATATCATATAGTCTTTTCATTGTCCGATTAGGACAAGACCGACACATCTCCAATTTAGAAAGAAATAACTATTAATTGGAAAACTAGTCTTGCAAAGATTACTATTATCTCAAGTCTCATTATTCCTAAATTATTTACTACCTACTACATGTTCCTTGGTGCTGAGGACATCCCCAAGAGTAGGGGATTTGATGACATTTCTGACAGGCCTTTTCGTAAGTGTATGCAATCGTAAATAAGTAAGAAAAAGTGAATAGAGTATTATCCATGATGATTTTTTACCAAAAATAAAAATTATGTTAATCTACTATTATTTAAACGACAAAAAGGGGAATAGATTGAAAAATAAAATAAAACAATGAATAACAAATCAAACAAGAATATTTGATGAAAAGAGATCAAGGATTAAAAGTTACTAAGGATTTTGACTTCACTTGATTCTATTCAATTTATTCTATTAGTTTGACAATCAATTTTAATTGTTAAAATAGGGGAAACAAGCCTAAAATCACTAACAAGCTCTCCCGATATATTCTTAGCTATTTTAATCTGCTCTAATTACCTATCTTCCAATAGCGCAATCAAACATGAATTAAATCATTAAGTTTTATGGTTTGTTTATGAATTCATAACATAAGGTCGTTAACTTATGAAAATCACTCATGAGTCGAACCGTATAGCTTCTGCATCAAGTTATTATTCTCATGTAATTTATTACCTTTTTCATATCAAAAACCCTTCTCCCAATAGTGATTAATGAAATAGCGCAAATCCAAACATCGAATTACAATCATTAAGGTTTTATTGGTTTGTTATGCAATCATAAACATAAGGTCTGTTAACTTATTTGGAAAATCACTCATGAGGCTCGAACCGTATTAGCCTTCTGCCATCAAGTATTGCATTCTCAATGTAATTATACCTTTCTTCATATCAAAAACCCTTCTCCCAATAGTCTGATTAATGAAACATAAATCAAATCCCAGCAAGAGAACTCTGTCCCTGGAAGCATTAAGTTCAATAAATAAATTATACTTTGAAAACCAAAGAAAACGCACACATTCCTAATCATTATACACATTGAAATTTTGAAATTAAGCTACATTAACACCCTTAATATGAGAGTTTAGTTCACTATTAGTAATTAAAAATACATCAAGTTATTATTCTCATGTAATTTATTACCTTTTTCATATCAAAAACCCTTCTCCCAATAGTGATTAATGAAATAAATCAATCCAGAAGAGAACTCTGTCTGGAAGCATTAAGTTCAATAATAAATTATACTTTGAACAAAGAAAAGCAAATCTAATATTATAAATTGAAATTGAAATTAAGCTACATTAAACCCTAATATGAGAGTTTAGTTTCATATAGTAATTAAATAAAACTCAATTAAACTTGTAAATAATCCCATAAAGAATAATAAACAAGAAGAAAGTTTAGAAATAAAAACTAGTCAACGATGAGCTTGAGCGGTTTCCTTAAATCTTGACACCAATCTTGAGCATTTGAAGTCTTAAAGAGGGAAAACTATATAGAAAATAATAAAATCAGAGATGGAATATACAATAAATGGACCGACCCCCAATCATGGCTAGTCTTTCTCTTTATATAGACTTTCTGGAATATCTTCGTGTTTGTTCAGGAAAGTAAATCTCTATTGAGGAAGAAATATTTTGGAGATAGAAAACTATTTAGGTTTTGTATTTCTTCCCAATTAGGACTCTCCCTGCGTCTAAATAGGACTTCAGCTTTAATAAGGTACTTTTTACAATATCTTCATGTGGGCAGCACAGGCTTAATATGAAATTTTAGTCCAAGTTGTAACTCTGTAGAGTAGCACGATGGTGCTGGTAGCACGCCCTAGAGTGCTACTTGCTGGAAGTGTTTGACATTTGATCTTCTCTTACATTTTTGGCTGCTTTCCTATAAAAATCTTGCAAAATTCCTCAAGATCAATTAAAATATGATTCAAGGAAACTTATTAAAAAACATAAACAAAACTAAATAAAAACTAATTAGAGTAATTAAAAATACTAAAAATCCTAATAAACACTATATTAAAAATACTATAAATATAAACCTATCAGTTTCTAATTGGCTATCTTATGTTTCTATAAGTTGTTTAATTGTTGGCATGTTGAGTAAGTATATATAAGTATTAGACTAGTTGTAGGCTAACCCTTTGATAGCAACAAAATATGCATATAATTTACCATTCATTTTTATTAAATTTAGTTGCATTTTAGTTATAAAAATTTGGAATAAAATCCAATTTTGCATTCTTTTCTCTCTTTGATTCACTTACCCTCTTGGTAATATCAAATGCTTCGATATGAGCAAAAATCGATGAATCTATAGTCCAATTGATGCTCTCATCAACTCAAGAAGAAGACTCTTAAAGCCAACAATTTTTTAAAACCTAAAACATGCCCAAACCAGAAAAGCCTAACTAGGAGGAGATTAGCAAATCGGAAGCCCAAAACATGTAGCCCAAAAAAAAGAAAAGAAGTTATGTGGAAGAATTTGGACCTGAAGCAACAATCTCTATGAAATGATCTTTTGACAAATCATCTGGATCAAAACTGCACCTTTTTTAGAGAAGCAATGCATCTGGTTTTGGATGTAACTCCCCTTTTATTATTTTATCATTTCTTTTGCATGACATGGGTAGTAGAGACCAACTTTTCAGACCAGGTTGTGAAAGTGGGTGAAGTGGACCAATCCTAACTAAGCAAGATGCTCTATATAAAAAGAAACAAAGAGAAGATTGAAGGGTTGGAGTCTCTTGGCACCTAGTTGTGCCGCACATGCAAAGATAGAAGGAGATGAGAGAGCCAATCAAAAGTAGGCAACCACAAAAAGAGAGACAACAGCTGATAGTGTTATTGCAACATAAAAGAAAGCAACGGGAGAGTGGCTAAGTGCCAAAACATGGACATGGTACACACAAGAGCAGCCAAGCAAGAAATCCAATGTTTGTTTTATTATGCCTTTTATTTCTTTTATATATTTTATTTTGGTTGATTTATTTGTAATAATGCTAGGCTAAATATCTAGATCTAGTTATGAGATTTTTCTATTAGTTTGAAATGCAACCTTGAATAGTTTGATTTATATTTTGTATGCCTATATTTTCTTGATTTAATGCGTGTGAGCTTAATACCTATGGATAAGATGGCCACATATTTGCATGATATTAGACTGACTCATATAATTGGAAAATTAACTTGTTCGTCAGATCTCATGGGTTAAACGTAAAAAATTAAAGCTATGGAAGGGTTAGAAAATTAGATCTCATGACTTTTTCTATGCTCAATTAAGTATCCAAAATTGTGTAGAGAAGGGTTTTTGGGGATCATATACATAGGCAAGAGATTAGAGGGGAAAAAAAGAGCATTTTGATGTAGGATTGGGGTTTGATTGCCCATGGTCAATGGTCAACCATCTGTTAAGTGGTTAACAACTTGGGGTGGGCATTGACCACCTGTTTGACAGTCAACTGCGGTTAGCCTTGGTCTAGTTAGGTTTGGGTCGATCTAAGGTGCTTTGTTTAGTCTTTTTGATTTAGATAGTACGGGGTCCAATTCAACTTGGATTTTGCCCCATAATATAAAGTTGGGAAGCTCTAGATTTCTAGTTTCCAATCCTATTTTAATCACTCAAAAATTTTATCTCTATCTTAAGATATGATCAAAAGAGTGGATAGAGGTCATTTTTCAAAGTTCTTTTGATATGCAATGAATTTGTGCCCTCGGTTCAAAGCTTTTAACCTTAAATTTTAGCCCATAATATGCCATTGTAAAGTTATTTCTACCTAATTTCCAATAGTATAAATTTTATGCTAAAATTCTACTTTTAAGAAAATTTATGACAAAAAAAGTTAGGAAACGTCACTTTTGTCTATTTAAGTCAACCTCTTATTTTTTAGTGATTCACTATCTATTTGAACTGCACCATTTGTAACTGATTTGTACTGTATGAGAGTGTGAAATACATGTGTCTATAATTGGATAACTACTTTCTAAAATATATCTATTAGGTAACCATCATCCTTAAACAAACTCATATCTATAGGTAATCTCCACTTTAAATAGACCTTTATCTTTTGGGTAACGATTGTTTTAAATAGACCCACACCTATTGAGTGATCCCTATCTCTAACATACCCTTATCCTTTGTGTAACCTTAATCTTAAACATACCATTTCAGTAACTTTTATCATAGACAGGCTCACATCCATTAGGTAACTATTTATCATACACAAATCCCAACTTTTGGGTTACTTTTATCTTAAACTAATTTTCATCTTTTAGATAACCACTACTCTAAATGGGGACCTGCCTTTTTGGGTATTTCTTATAACCTCTTGAGACCTATGGTATTTTCCATCATTTGGGTATTCTATAAATGGATAAGATCTTTTTTAAATAGTCCCTCATCCTCTAGGATAACTTCTGCCTTTAAGCATTTTTTTTTTTTCTTTTCAACATACCTTGATCTTTAGGCAACAATATATAAACTTGTAACCTTTAGGTAATTTTGTCCTACACTTTGGAAAAACCTTCCCTAAACATAGGAAACCCCCTACCTTACACGTGGTCTTGGCATTAAAACTTAAATACTCCAAATCATTTAACATCCTTTTTGGGTAACCTTCATCCTATATGTTAGGAAGCGTTTCTTCGATAATTCTATATCCTACATATATGGTCAGCCATAAAAGTAAAACCTTTACCTTTTAGGTAACTTTAGCAAAATCTATACTTTTTAAGCCTTAACGTCATACGCAGCCTTCTTTTCAAACCCTCACATTTTGAAATCAAATACTTCAAGCCTTTACATCCTAAGTACTGCCGGTTTTAGTTATAAAAAGTGAAATTGGAACTAAATCGCTTTTAGACGGTTTTGGAACTGTTGGTCTCAACCTTTTTAAGGTTTTAAATTGAAATTAAATAATATATTTTAAAACTTTTTAAAATATTTTTAAAGATTTATAGCTTGAATAAATACATCCCTAAAGTACTGCCGGTTAGTTATAAAAAAGTGGAAATTTGGAAACTCAAATCGCTTTCTAGACGGTTTTGGCACACTGTTTGGCTCCTTCAACCTTTTTTCCAAGGTTTACAATTCGAAATTAACATAAGTATATTTTCAAAAATTAAATTGAAATTAAATAATATATTTTAAAACTTTTTAAAATATTTTTAAAGATTTATAGCTTGAATAAATAATAATAATAAATATTATTGTTAAAAAAACTAAATTAATTTAATAAAAATTCTTAAAAACTACTTTAAAAACTATAATAAAACAAAAAAATATGTTGAGAATTTCTTTAAGAATATGTTTTTCACAGTTTTAAACTGAAACCGCCAGTTTTAAACCAAAACCACCGGTTTTAGTTTTAAAAAATGAAGAACCGAAACCGAACTTAAGTTCATAGTTTCAATTACGGTTTTAGAGCCAGTATTGACCATAGTTTAATGTCAATTTTGACCGATTCGATTTCAGTTTGATTTCGATTTGAAACCGAACCGTGATAATCTCTAATCCTAGGATTACATTACAAGGCATCCTTTTACTTTCACCTCAAACTTGGAAAGCGCTTACATTTTACCTATTTACCTTTGCATACTAAGACATCTTTATTCAATACCAAAAAACCTACATTGATTTGCGTATTTTAATCTGACTTAAACACGGATGTTTTTTTTATTTCTTTTCAGAGGTACCGATGAATTTTATATTTAATAACAACATAAATGTGACGTCTTGCAAGACGCATTCTTATCCCTCCTTAAGAAACAAGATAAACCCTTTCAATCTACCCTTAGCAATTAACAATAGTGTTTGGTCTCTTATACAGTGTTTTCATTTTTTTTATATACTAGCCATAAGGCACGTATTATGCACAATTAGTAAAATATTGAAATAAAATAAAAAAATATATATAAAACCACCATTATTGATGAATTCTACAAGTTAAATTCTTAACTTTATAATAATAAAAAATATGAACAAAGATAGATATGAATAATAGAAAATGCAATCATGATTTTTTAGCTGAGAATAAGAATTAATGAATAGGCATGTTTGAAGAGTTTGTGATCGATAATGATGAAATTTATAAAAATTACGAAAATAAAAATAAAAATGAAAGGTCATTAGTAAAATTCATGAATTTGATTTATTTTGAAATTAATATAAAAAGTAAGACTTCATATAATTAATTATAAAATTTAAATAGTGTATTCATATTATTCAAAGTTGTATTACCTTCAAAAAAAAAAAAATGTTGTATAAATTATCGCCTTAACATATTTATATTTCTATCATTATAATTTTGATAAATTATATTTACACAATTTTACTCACTAAATAAACCATCATAAATTCAATATATTTTCAAGTAATTTATTTTAAAATTAATATAAAAAATAACCGCTCACACTAATAAAATGACATAAATTAAGTAATTTACTCATATCATTAATTAAAAGGTCTATGAATTATATAAATTAATTATAATTAATAAAGAATTAAAAGAGAAAAAAAAAATATTATTTTACTCCTTTCAAAAAAAAAAAAAAATAATGTATTCAAAAAAAAAAAAAAAGTAATTTCAAAAAAAAAAAAAAGTAATTGTTAAATGAACAAGAGCTAATGGCGGAGCAGGACCTTACGGTCAAGGAGAGCACTAATATATAATATATATATTTTTTAGCATAAAAAATTTAAAAATAAATTGAAATATGTAATAAAAATCTACCACTTTCTTTCATAATAAAAAAAACAATTACATGAATTTATTTAAAAAAAAAAAAGCATATTTGCACTCTACATAATTTCATATTTTGAAACCAGCCAAGTATCTTATATTTGATTAGACAATTGATCATTCACAATCTTCATTGCAGAAAATGCTCCCTTTATAGTCGATGTGGCAACAAGTAAAACTAATATTAATTTAATAAGTGAGTGTACTAATGGATAAATAATATGTCTCTCGGTTTCAACTAGCTCTTGGCTCTGGGAAACATCAACTCAATTTTTTTATATATTTAAAAAGACACTCAAACTAATTTAAGAGTATCCACAGATTATAAATATAATGATTTAAGAGGTTTACTTTATGTGGCTTGACAGTGATTTTCGCAAGTGTATAAAATTGCAACAAGTAATATAAAATGAGTAGAGTATCGTGTCCACAGGGATTGTATACCAAGTACCAAAATTATTTTAACCTACTATTATTTAAACGGCAATAAAGGGAGTTATTTTAAGAAATTAAATTCAACGAGTAAAAGAAAATAAAAGAAATAAAGCAAAGCAATTTTTGATTAAAAGAAATCAAGGTTTAAATGCAACTAGGGATTTTGACTTCACTTAATTTTATCCAATTTATTTTATTAGTTCATTAATCAATTTTAATTGTTTAGGTAGGGGAAGCAACCCTAAAATCACTAACAAGCTCTCTCAATGTATTGTTAGCTATTTTAGCCCGATCCAATTATCTATCTTCCAATAGTGCAATCAAACATGAATTAAATCCAAGTGCAATCAAACATGAATTAAATCATTAAAGTTTTAATGGTTTATTTGTGAATTCATAAATCTTAAGGTCATTTTACTTATGAAAAACTCCCCATGAGTCCAAACCATATATGCCTTAACTTATGAAAACTCCCCATGAGTCAAACCATATAGCTTCCCCATCAAGTTATTATTCTCATGTAATTTATTACCTTTTTTCATATCAAGAATCCTTCTCCTGATAGTGATTAATGAAATAAATCAATCCAGGAGAGAAACTCTACCTAAAAGCATTAAGTTTAATAATAAATTATACTTTGAACAAAGAAAAACAAATCTAATATTATAAATTAGAAAAGAAATTAAGCTACATCAAATCTCTCGTATGAGAGCTTAGTTCAACATAGTAATTAAATAAAACTCAATAATACTTGACAAAAATTCCATAATCAATCAGAATAATGAAAGAGTAAAATAAGATTAAGAGTTTAGAGATAAAAACTAGTCAACAATTAATTTTGGACGGCTTCCTTGAATCTTGGCACAAATCTTGAACACTTGAAGTTTTGGAGAGAGAGAAGAACAATAGAACAAAAATAATCAAAACTGGAGATGTCTATACAATGAATGACTCCTCTCTTTTTTATATACTTCCTGAGAACAAATCCGACTTCGTTTAGGAAATAGAGTCCTCATTAAGTAAGAAAGCTTTTTGGAAATAGGAAATTGTTTAGGCTTTGAATTTCTTCTCAATTAGGACTCTTCCATGTGCTTAAATAGGATTAGAACTTGATTTGCACATCAGGAAAGTATCTCGGTGGGTCCATGTAAGTGATAGGGACTGGCTGGCGTTTTCAACTCAAAACAACACTTAACTTTTAGCACAGGCATGCTATGAGACATGGTCTGGGCGTGCCGAAACTTGATTCTACGGAGGATTTAGCACGAGCCGTACTCAAGGGCACGCCTTGGTAAGGATATGTGGCACGGGCGTGCCACGTGGCACGGGCGTGCCACATAGCACGGCTAGGGCGTGCTAGGATCTGAGTCTCCATGATGAAATGCAGCACAAGCTGTGCTTAGGCAAGCACGCCTTTGAGTTGATATCCTCTTTTGGCACGGCTTCGGCATGCTAGAGCCTGAGTGTTTTGCTTTATTTTACTCTTTTTTGTGCCAAAACCCTACAAATTTCCTTAGGACCAAATGAATTATGATTCAAGGAAGCTTTGAACAAAAACATAAATAAAAATAAATAAAAACTAATTAAACTAATTAAAAATACTAAAAATTCTAATAAAAACTATATTAAAAATACCAAAAAATAACACCTATCGAAATTCCCCAAACTTAAACCATTGCTTGTCCTCAAGCAACAAAACTAAAAACTAAAAAGAAAAAAAATACAAGCTAACAAACTAACAAAGCTAGCTTAATATGGTTGGGGATAATTATTCACAATTTCAAAAGTATAAAAAATCTTTAACATGAAAATAAATCAAGTGTTTCCTATGCTAATTATATTCTAAATAAATCAAAGTTTGTTTTCCTATGCTAATTATATTCTAAGTCCAAAATTCAATTTTCAATAAATACAAATTCCTTAATTTAAACATAAGTTAAATAAGATTTTTTTAACACCAATAATTATTTAATCTAATGAAAATAGAATATGAAATTTCCAACCAAAAGATGTAACCTTTAAATTTTAACCTTTAAATAAGATGTTTAACAATAAAAGTTCAACATTCCATAGGCAAAATTAGTCATTTCTTCTCCACAATTGAAATGCATACAATTTAAAAGATCAAAAGGTCTTTATTTTAGGTTATAATGGGGTTTCAGGGAAATAATCTTAGCTAAACAAAGAAAAAGGATATCATGGTAGACAAAAGCACAAAGAATGCATAATATCAAGATTTTCATTTATATTAAAAACAAATTTTTATTTGTAAAGGGAGATTAACTTGAAGTTCTTCACAGCTTAAAATTAGAGATACTTTCGGCAAGGTCTCTTTATTACACTTTTGATAATTTCTTCCTTGCTTTAATTCCCCAAACTTGAATTCTTGATTGATTGCTTCTTTTATGGGGTGTTTGTTTTCTTTTGAGTTTTTCTACTTTGCTTTGCATTGCCTGGTATTAATGAAAATTTCCTCCTGTTGTTGCTAGTTTTAATAAAATCAAATCCATCAACTATATAGTTATTTGCACTGTAGGGTAGAAAATTAAGTTGGTTTAATGACTAGGTTTTTAATAAGGGTGAACAATAAAAATTTTGGATATAGGCTTCAAAATTGGTTGGCAAAGGTTCATACTTTAAACTAAGGTGGCCTAGGCTAAAATATGAAGTTTAACAAAGAATGCCTAAAAGTCATTTCTTTCTAAATGTAAGCATTTAAAAATTTTTTGTCTTGAAGAAAAATCTAATTTGTTCTAGAAATACCAAGGTTAAATAAAACTTTGATTAAAACACAATCTATATATCATAGAATTCAACAAAAAAATTAGTGTTTTAATCTTAAAACAAATAGTTAAAATCAAAGGATCATGTTAAGTTCAAAAAATTAGAAATTTAAGCTAGAAATAATTAAACTTCGAAGAACAACTAAATTCATCGCAAGTCAATGAATTAAATGATAATTTTAACTTGTCACAATTATTCCCAACCATATTAAACAATGAAACAAAAGAAAAATAAAAATTTTAACTAAATTTCCCTCCATCCCCCAAACTTGAATCTAGCACATTATCCCCAATAAGCTTAAAGCAAATTCTCCAAACTTTATTATCAATAATGTAACAAAAGAATAAGAAAGGTGTAGGAACCATTACCATCATTGTGTTGAAAAATACAATAAGATTGAAGGAAAAATATGATAAGAGCCGAGTGCTGGAAATTATCAAAGCTATAAAATAGAAAACACTAAAAACAAGAAAATATATCCAAAATACTTAATACACATAAGGAGGAACAAAAATCAAAATAGAAAGTAAAAAGAAAAAGAACCAAAAATAATCAATCTTTAGGTGGCGGAGGTGGATGTGGCTGTAGCAATTGAATCGCTGTTTGGAGTTGACTAGCAATTCCCTGATATTGGCCTTGCATGGTGTCTATACAAGAGTCGAGGCTCCTATGCATAATCTCTATTGACTAGAAATGATAAGCAATCATGGACTCCATTCCATTGAGGTGAGTATCAAACATGTCCATTCGGGACATCATACGTGCAAGAACTTCATCGTTGGACAAGTTTGATGCTTCCTGAAAAGAAGGACTAGCTCCAGACGTACCTGCACCAGAAGAAGTACCAAAACCAGGGAAAGGATTCAGATTACCCTCTTCCATATTAGTGTCATCAGCATCCTCAGCCTCCTCTTCATCAGAACTCATCAGAACTCTCTTCTCGGTTCCAACAATACGGAATGAATCCCCTATCTCTCTACCCAAATACACTTGCATGAATATAAGTCTAGCCTAGTGCCCTTTCCCTCTCCCCACTATCAATGAAACTAGCCGAGCAGGTCCTCCTCCCACACTATCATAAACTAGCCGAGCAGGGTTCCAAACTCTCAAATAAGAGGCAATTTGGGTCACAAAACACCCCATCATAATAGCTCCTTTATATGCCCGTGCAACTCTAGCCCATCATAAACATAACCAATAACCAACATTGAGAAAAATCCCCTGATCGGTCGCCCATACAAAATATAATTCATTGTTGTCACTCTCGCTTCACCCAAAAATAGTGTTAGCTAAGAATTTATGAATATACCTCAAAGATGGGTTTCTTAATTTTGACACTTTTGAAAACCTAGGATTATAGTTATCTTCTCCAGTCAGTATTGTCCACGTGGTTCGATCTCTAAAATCCTTATGTATTTGATTAAGGGTATTTTCAGTTGGGAAACCAAAGATGTGACTAACCTCGTTAACTGAAAGTTAAAAACTTCTCCTAAAAAGCTTAAATTTAATTTTACTAGGAAACTCAACTGGCAACAGTAGAATAAGAGAAGAATATGAACTCTAAAACTCCAAAGTCGTAGGCGCATAAACAAGGTCTTTCATTGCAATAAACTGTTCCTACCCAATACGCTTAAGGTGTTCTAAAACAGCATCTTTAAGCCCTACTTGTGCTAACACAGATTCATCAATAAAATGATTTGGCAAAATAGGGCGAAGAGAAAGTTTATTGTACCTTTTCCCTCGAAGCAATTTCCCCTCGAAGCAATAAAACGATTTGGCAAACGGTCAAGGCGTGCTAAAGTCTAACCCTCAAAGCAATTTCCCCTTTTTGAAGCATGGGCGTGTTGATGAGCACCACAAGGGTGTGCTAGAGCCTGTACCTCAACTTGTACCTGAGAGAACTTGACTGAAAATAGAGGAACAGACATGGTGAAAAATTTGGGAATAATTATAACAAAAATAAACTAAAATAAGAAGGTTAAGGAAAAGAATATGTTGTCTCCTACAAGCGCTTTTGTATAATGTCGTTAAGCTCGATTCACTAAACCCGATTTAGGCTAAGCATGACTTATAGTGGTTTTGAATGGATCAAAGTCTCCATTTTGGTAAACTTTTAAGCGTTGAGCATTGACTTTGAAACTTCGGTCACCACCACTATTTCAACTGTCCCATGTGGAAAAATTTCTTTGAAGATCATTCAGATTAAGGAAATTTTGATTTTAATTTAAGTACTAATCTTAGTTAAGGAAATTTGATTTTTAATTTAAGTACTAATCTTAGGCTGATGAATCTACATAACATATGCATTCCAACATTATTTCTAATGTAGCCTTAAAATTTGCCGGGGCAGCCTGTACATGTTTCACAAATTCTAGCATAACTCTTTCTTCTTAAGTCCAATTTAGGTCATTGTAAATTATATGGTTAGCTAACACATTAGGGTACAAATATGTCTTCTATCACCTCTTTGAAATATGTTGCTAAAGTAGTCAAATATTGAATTAAAGTAGCAGCTTCCAGTCTGCCCAGCTGTTGGTTTTCAGCCTGCACAGTTTGTACCATTTTGGTCATATCTCTCAAGTTATAAGGCCAATTTAGGTGATTCTACATTCCATTTAGGTGATTCTACTTCTATGGTTAGCTAAACATATAAGGGTACAATATTTTTTGTCTATCACCTTCTGAATATGTTGGTAAGTAGTCAATATTGAAGTAAAAGTAAGCAACTTCTAGTTTTGCCCAGCTGTGGGTTTCCAGCCTGCACAGTTTGTACCATTTTGGTCATATCTGTACCATTTTGGTCATATCTCTCAATTTATAAGGCCAATTTAGGTGATTCTAAATTATATGGTTAGCTAACACATTAAGGTACAAATATTTCTTCTATGACCTCTCTAAAATATGTTGGTAAAGTAGTCAAATATTGAGCTAAAGTAGCACCCTCTAGTCCGCCTAGATTTTGATTTTTAGCCTGCACAGTTTGTACTATTTTGGGCATATCTTTCAATTTATAAGTCCAATTTAGGTGATTCCAAAGCTCATAGATAGCTAAAACATACAGGAACAAATAACTCTTATATACGACTTCCTAATTTCATCAGTAAATAGGTTCAAATTCAGGTTGAAGTTACTAGTCAGTTCTCCAACAAACCTGTTTCAGCATGAAATCAATATCCAATTCATTTATTTTCAATGCATCTCATGCTTAATCAACATTCTCAAACCTATTACTCAACATTCAGCAACATATTCTTATCATTATCATCACACTACAATATATTCTCAATGCAAGAAAATTTGTTAAACTAAAAGAGATATCAAACCTTCAAAACCAAAAAGATTTTAAACCTTTTCTTAGCTTTCCTTTTTTCTTCTCAACTTTGAGCTCACCTCTCCTAAATATAAAATCTTATTAAATTCATCCAAAATCTCACTAAAATTATGAAATTACAAGAAATTTCAACTTACTTGGAATAGAGGTTATAGGTTGAATTAATGCTTGAAAGGTTGAAAATGGAGGAAGATTTTAGGAAAGATGGAGAAGGTAAGTGAAGGAAGAAGACAAAGGCGAAGATGGAGAAGGTAAAGTGAATGGAAATTTTCGGGTAACCTTTCGGGTAACCTCCAAATATATCTTCTAGTATGTTAAAAAATTACCAAATAGTACCTAAATTTTCAATATTTTACCATTTAATACCTAAACTTGATACTTTATTTCAATTAGGTCCTAATCCTTATACTTTTATTTCGATTGAGTCTACATCTTTATGTTTCATTCAATTAAGTCCAATTTTTTTATTTATTTAATTTAAATCCCATTCTACCCCACTCTGGAATCTAATGGCTCGAACCGGGTTCTGGTTCGTTCTGACTCGACTCGACTCGCTAAATGCAACAACTCGATTCAGTAGGATGTCAAAGATCGTGAATGGTCCAGACCACCTAGAGCGCAATTTACTTGGAAAAAGACAGAGTCTGGAGTTATAGAGCAATACCTGTTGGCCTACCTTTAGATTCCTTAGGATAATATGCTTATCATGCCATTGTTTGGTGCGGTCTTTATGGTCTTGGTGCGGTCTTTATAGATTTTGGCATTCTCATAAGCATGGAGTCTCATTTCATCCATCATATTCAATTGAAGCAACCTTTTTTGACCAACCTCCTTAGCATTAATGTTAAGAAAATGGATTGCCCAATATGCCTTATGCTCTAACTCAACAGGGAGGTGACAAGACTTATCGTAGACCATTCGATATAGAGACATACCAATTGGTGTTTTAAATGCAGTTCTATAGGCCCAAAGAGCATCATCAAGCTTCTTAGACCAGTCTTTCCTTGATTGGTCAACCGTGGTCTCCAGTATCTTCTTGATTTATTTCCCTATTAATGACTTCCACTTCTCCAATTGTTTGAGAGTGATATGGGGTACCTACATGATGAGTAACACCATATTTTGGAAGAAGGGAATCTAATTACTTGTTGCAAAAGTGCTTACCTTCATCTGTGATTATCGCTCTTAGAGTACTATGACGAGTGAAAATATGTTTCTTGATGAAGTTCATCACACTCTTGGCATCATTATTGGGAAGGGCAACAGCTTCCGCCCATTTCAAGACATTATCCACTGCTATTAGAATGTATTGGTTGGAATAAGAGGATGGGAATGGCCCCATGAAATCCAAGCCCCAAACATCAAAGTTCTCCACTTCAAAGATATTGTTTAATGGCATCTCATGTCGCTTGAAAAATTTACCTAATCTTTGACAACAATCACAAAGACGAAGAAAGTTAAAAGCATCCTTAAATAAGTTGGGTCAATACAAACCGCTTTCTAAAATATGTGCTGCCTTCTTGCTTGCTCTAAAGTGTCCTCCACATTCCATTGAATGATAGAATCGAAGGACTTTCCATTTCCTCTTCCGATACACATCGTCGAAAAAGCTGGTCACTACAATAAAAAAGCTGGTCACTACAATAATTGAAGCAAAAAATGCCTCCTCCCAAATAGTAAAATACCCAATAGTAATATTTAAGATCATGAAAAATTTTTTCTTTTGTTGATAAGAAAGATTGGGAGGAGTAATCTTGCAAGCAAGGTAGTTAACTATATCAAAACACCATTGAGCTTGTGCTTTAGCTGGAAGAAGAAGATGTTCATGGGGGAATTCTTCATTGATTTGTAATTCTGCTTACTCTTCTTCCCCCAAATCAAGCCTGGATAAATGATCCGCTATAAAGCTCTCAGTTCCTTTTTTGTCATGAATCTCTAAATCAAATTCCAGTAAAAGAAGAACCCAACGAATTAATCTAGGCTTTGCATCTTTCTTTTCTAATATATACTTAATAGCAGAGTGTTATTTTAGCTAGAATTAAATAAGCCCTAAATTTATCAAAAGCAAAAACAATAGCTAAAAGTTCTTTTTTAGTGGTGGCATAATTCAATTGTGCTTCATGCAATATGCGACTAGCATAATAAATGACATGCAATTTCTTTTCCTTTTTTTCCCCAAGAACAGCTCTAATTTCTTTTCTTTGGGAGCAATAGGTATTTGGAAATACCCTGAATAACCATCTAAAAAGTAATAATAGGGATAACATGCAAGTCTTTCAAGCATTTGATCAATAAAAGGTAAAGGAAAGTAATAAAAGGTAAAGGGGAAGTGATCTTTGCGTGTTGCTTTTGTTTATATTTCCTATAATCAATACACACACAGTTTCAGCCACAATCCTGTGAGCAGTTTTTAGTTGGGAAATTAACTCATTTATTTTTGTTTGGAAATAACTGTCACACCTCCATACTTTGGGACAAAATTGAACAGGACTTACCCAACTGTATCGAAATTAGATAGACAATGCAGCATCTCAAAAGTTTTGATGATCTCTGCTTGTGACTACCTCTTCATGTTTGGTGTTCAATATTCTTTTGATGCTCGCGATTGAAGGTTTATAATCCTTCTTCCCATCAACGAATCTTGTGCATAGCACAACACTTTGGACTTTTATTCCCTGCAAATCTGTAAATTGACGCATCCTAGGGCTTTCTTATGTTTTCGTAGGACTTGCAACAACGCTCTTTCTCTTGATCAAGTGTTAAGTGAGAAGAAATAATAAAGGGAAAAGAATTATTCTCAACTAAGAATGTATGTTTTAAATGAGATGGAAGTTGTTTCAGTTCTTGCTTTGGTGATTCACTTTCTTTTTGATTTATGATGCTTGGATTATTAATGTCATTTTTATCTTTAATATGCTAAGTGTCCTTAACACATTCACCAATAACATCAATCCTAAAACAGTCATTATAATCCATGAGAAGTTTACAAGATTTAAGAACATAAAAAAACAACCTCTTCTTGACCTACCCTCAAGGTTAATTTACCTTCATACACATCAATCAATGCTCTTCCTTCATACACATCAATCAATGCTCTTGCAGTTTCAAGAAAGGGCCTTCCAAGGATTAAGAATCCTTCTCTATCTTCATTAATGTCAAGAATAACAAAATCAATAGGAAAGATAAATTTACTTACCTTGACGAGCACATCTTCTATAATTCCTCTTGGGTATTTGATTGATCAATCTGCCAACTGTAGAGACATCCTTGTTGGTTTTAGCTCTCCATCCCTAGCATCTTAAAACTTCATAAGACATAAGATTAATGCTAGCACCTAAATCTGTGACAGCCTCGCAAAACGGGCAAATCTTGTTATGTTATTTTTATATAAAATTGCATGAATGCAATAATTGCATGAATGCATGATGTTTTTATATATTTTACGTTTGTTCGTGTTGTTTTTTGTTTCAAAGTAATTTTCAGGAACACAGTTGGAGTAAAGGAATGAAAAAGATTGCTTTATACAAAGAAGACCAAAACAAGTTGAAAAAAATGGAAGAAATCCTTAATCCAGCCTTCGCGCCGCAAAGCAAGTCGCAACAAATAAAATGCCCAAAGTCGTGAGCGCTACTTGAGGTCGCTCGCGCAACCTACACCCAGAAAAGACAAGTCACGAGCGCGACATTCACATGCGTGGGCGCGAGAAGCACTCTTGAGAGTCAGAAGGTTTGCAAGCAGAAGTCGCGAGCGCGACATCCATCTGCGCGGGCGCGAAAAGCACTTTTGAGAGGCAGAGACATTTGAAGCAGAAGTCGCGAGTGCGACCTTTATCCTCGCGAGCGCGAGTCGAGATTTCCAGGAGACGTAATTGCTACCTTTTCATCAAAAATACATATCTTTCCATGCAAGGGTCGGGACTCTTCCCAAGAGAAGTCACCTCGAGCACCTTTTGGCCAACCAATCACCACCAAACAACTTTTGGGCCAAACCAAATCACCACCAAACCCATCACTCTCCTCCTCTATGAAATAGCAATCAAAAGTGGAAGCAACGAAGGAGATATAGAAATTGATTCATATTGAGAGTTATGGATTCAAGAAAACAGAAAAAGTTTAAGATTGTAAGTAGGAGAATGTGTGATAGTAAGTACTTAGAACAAGTTTGACGAGAGTCCACTTGTTTATTGGATTGTGCCCAAGAACATCAAGAAGTTCCATCGAGGTGTGGGGGACGGCCCCCGCCCTCCGGAGGCTTTGAGTTAAAGATTACTTTCTTTCTCTATTTTATAGACTTGTTGTATGTTGTTCTTCATAACTCTTCTATGCAAAGCAACAATTTAAAGTTGGTAGGCATTCAAAATAAAATTCCTTAAGTTTCTTTGATCTTTGTTTTAATCAAGGTTACTGAATTATATTTATCAGAAGGAAAATAGTTTAGTAAAAAAGATCAAAAGAGATTTAATTCAATTGAGTTTTGAATTACAATATGGCCATATTTCAACTTATTTCTAGTTAAAGTTAAAATCTGTCTATTGAAATATATCAAAGAATATTTTGAATTAGGTTTAATATTTAACAAGATAGGGTTTTTATTATAAGTAGAAAAATACAATATAATATACCAGATTAGTAATAAATTCTATATGAGAAGTTGAAATTTATCTTTACCAATATGTATTAAAGAATTCTTTATTGTATGTTACAAGCTTTTAACATAAGAAAGGGAAATCTGTGTATGATTAATTATTTCTAAGTATCTTACTTACACACTTATCTTCAGAAGTTAAATTAAACATTAGATTTTAGCATAAATAGAAATTAATCACTTCTGTATTCATATTTCTGTTAAACACATCATTAAGAGTAAAGTAGCAAAGTGAAACTTCACCTGTTCCTGCGTGGGTTTTGATCTTTTTATTACTACGTTGCGATTCGTATACTTGCGAAGAACTCAAAAGGAGACGCACACAAGTTATTTTTGGCGCCGTTGCCGGGGAATCCGGTGTTCTGTCATTTAACGACACATATTTCTTATATGTGATTTGCAGTTTATTTTAATTAAAGATACTTACCTGTTTTTGATTTTCAAAATTTTGCAGTGAACACATAATGTTCACATACAGCCAATATGCCCAAAATACGCAGATCTTCAAAAACAGTGAACTAAGAAGGATTAATCAGCCTTGAGATTAGGAACAGTTCCTTTCACAACAAAAGGAAGAAAAGAAAAGAAGAAATTCAAGAGTTATGGGTTGAATGGAAGAATCTGCCATAGAGGGTTGATGGGCTATGTTACTCCAAGTTTAAAACGGTTCACAAAAAGGAGTAGTACGTCCACAACGGTAAATGCTTAACTATGTTTGAGATTAAACCCTGCTTCCTATATAGATGATCCCAAAAAATAGTGGTTCCAATTTTATGGATTATAACTGAATGAGGATTCCTAACTCGCATATAGCCAGTTTCCTTGAAGATCTGTGAATAACATTTAAAATGACATTTCAGGTAATTGCACTCTTATGTTAACGAGCAGAGGAGTCTAGTAAGTTACGTTTTATTTTCCTTTCACATTGAAAGATAAGGCAAAAGCTTGGTTGATTTCATTACCAAAAAATTCTAGTTCACTAACCCTAGGAGATCAACTAGCCAAGCCTTCCTGTCTAAAATACTTCCCACTAGGCAAAAAACCACTAGCGCTTATCAGAAGAAAATAACCTCAATTTACCCCAACATGAACATGAATCCCTATATGAGGCATGGGATCGCTATAGAAGAACTGCCAATGAGTTTTGCCCACACATGGCCTTCCCAAAATTATATTGATTCAATAACTTCTACTATGGGTAACACCTTCATAAACAAGTTTTACCTTCTACAAGAGGAACTATAGATGCTATGGCAGGGGGATCATTAATGAAGAAGACTACTAATGATGCAATTGAGTTACTAGAAGAGATGGCCAACAATAGTAGCATATGGCCAATCGAAAGGACTCAGGTAAGTCATTCTACTACTAATAATGAGTCTTCATCTTCTTCAAGGAATTCGGTAAAGAAAGTGCATGAATTAGATCCCTTAAATATGATGCAAGCACAGATTTCTGCTCTGTCATATAAAATTGATAATTTAAACATAAATAAATCAACATCTCTTATTTGTGACAATTGCGGTCAAAATGGGCATGTGTCAAATGAATGTAAGTGTCAATGAGAATGATAATTAAGCATCCGGTTATGGAGGAACAAGTGAATTAATGTCCAATGGGACAAGTTCGCTGGCCATATTCGAATACTTTAATGCTGAAAAATCATAATTATCATATATTCTTGTTTGGAGAAACCCATGATAAATCAAGAATAGGGGAATCAAGGGTATGTCCAATCTCAAGATAGCTAAGGAACAATTGGACTAATGAAAATTGATAATTTTTGGAAAGGAATTTAAAAAGATTTGAAGTTAGTCCGCAAGAATGATAGTCTTCTTAAAATTGGTCTAGAATCAAAGTTTTGCAGTTAATTCAAACGCATTCATCATCCATACATTAATTTGGCAGGTACACAGTAGGGCAGCTTGCAAATGCTATTTCCTCACGGTGAAGTCGGGAAATCTCTAGTAATGACAGAAAAAGAATCCTGGGAAAGATGTAAGTGCCATTGCCTTAGCGAAGTAGACAAAATTAGTAGTAAAATATAGTTACCCTTCAGAGTATTGATGGCTAATTGTGTTTGAAATAATATAACTGTGGAGGCCCGGTTTTGGTGAAACCGAGCATTGAGTAATATAGACAGGATCAAGAGAACAGAAAAAGGAAGGACAAGTGAGAAGGATAATGTTAAAAGCTTATCATCTAGGCCACCTTTTCGCAAAAGGCTTAGAAAGCAAAGAGCAAGATTACAGCAGTTCTTTAAATTTCTATTGATAAAATTGAAAAAAATTTGGCATAAATCAACATGTCACTACAGCATGGGAAGCCTTATCAACACAAATTGCCAAGATACGGTAAGTTTCCTAAAGAATTGATCTTGACGAAGAGACGTAGTTGGGAAGAATGTTGTCAACAGTCGTGGTCTGTACTGAGGATTTGTTAGTTTTCAAGTAATCTCAAAGTAAGTTACCTACGTAAAACCTCAAAGATTCCAGGGAAAGTTTCACTATACCAATGCGCAATTAAGGTAAAAGTAGAATTTTCCTAGATTGCCTTTGTGACTTAGGAGCAAGTTATTATTTGATGCATTAATCTTCTCTGTGTAAGAAATTTGGGATTAGAAGATGAAGTTAAGAGGAAACTAATAATTGGTTTTTAATCATACTTGCTGACCAAACACTATTAAAGACCCTATGGTATCATTGAGTGAATGTACTTGTTTTAAGGTTAGACAAATTTATTTTTCCAACTGATTTTTCGTCATAAACTTGATTTTTTTTTATGATAAAAATTGTCCTCTTATTTTTTAAAGAAAATCATTTATGAACACAGGGATGGGGGCATTATTGATGTTTTCAAGTAAAGGAAAAATTAGTTCTTAGGATAGGTGAATGATGTTAGTTGAATTCCATATAGAGACAAAAGCTATGAAATATATCCCTATGGATAGGGAAAATTGCATGAGGATTGACATAGTTGATGCAATGCATACAAGAAATATTTACGCCTGGAAAATAGTGAAAAATATGAGGGAAGAAAAATGTCAAAATTGAAGAAGAGGAGTGTTTATAAATTTAAAGACCTGAAATGGTTACTTAGGGAGCATGAAGCCTTTGGCACCGATCAATTGAAGTCCAGCCCAATAAGTAGACATTAAAGAGTTACGCAAGTCATTTACGAATAATGCTTTCTTTAGGTAAAGATCACACACTTCCCTATAATTTATTTCTAACAAAATTAACTGTAAGGATCAAGAAATGACTTGTAAAATTGTTAGAATAGGATTAAGAAGTAATAGGTGGCAAATTTCTGAACCTTAAAGGGAATAAGTCCAAATCAGAGTCATGCCATTACATCAATCTTGAAAGATGGACATATACTAAGGCAGAAAGACAAAGGAGACTTAATCCTATGAAAGAAGTAGTGAAGAAAAAGACATTATCAAGTTGTTTAGATGTAGGAATAAGTATACCCAATTTCGGATAGCCAATGGGTTACGTCCATTCAATTGTTGTGCCTAAAAAGGGGGAAATGACTGTGGTAAAAAATGAAAATGGTGAACTAATCCCTACTAGTGATTGCACTACAGGTTGGAGGGTCATGTATTGATTATAGAAACTCAATTCAAGACTATAAGAGAAAAATATCATTTTCCATTACATTCATAAGGATCAAATGTTAGAGAAAGAATTGCTGGTCATGCTTTCTATTTGTTTTCTCGATGGATATTCCTGGAATATTTTCAAGATTGTATATGCTTTCCAAATGACGCAAGATATTTTCAGATTTATATCTTTCCAAATGACCAAGAGAAAACCACATTTACTTGTCCATTTGGTACATTTGCATATAGATGCATGCCTTTTGGATTATGCATGCACCTGCAACATTTCAACGTTGCATGACCGCGATTTTTAATGACTACATAGAGGAAATTATGGATGTATTCATAGATGTCTTTTCTATTTATGGTGATTCATTTGAAAGTTGTTTGATAAATTTAGATCTTGTATTGTCAAGATGTGAAAGTGCTAACTTGGTTTTGAATTGTGAGACATGCCACTTTATGGTTGACGAGGGCATTGTTTTAGGGCACAAAATAAGTAAGGAAGGAATCCAGACAGATAGGGCAAAGATAGAAGCCATAGAAAAGTTAAAAGTTACCTCCTCCTATACGGTTAAAGGTATATTAGATCTTTTCTTATGGCCAATGCAGGGTTTTATAGGAAGGTTTATAAAAAATGTATTTTCTATCATTGCTAAACTCTAACTAAACTTACTATGTTAAAGAATGACATCTTTTGATTTTTGTTCTCACAGAATGTTTTTAGGAGCTTTTAATACTTTAAAGAATTCATTAAATAAGTGCACCATTATGGCAAAAACCCAATTGGTTGGAGCTTTTAATACTTTAAAGAATGCATTAATAAGTGCACCTATTATGGCAAAACCCAATTGGGGATTACCATTTGAAATAATGTGTGATGCTAGTGATGTGGCTGTTGGTTGTGTTTTAGGCCAAAGGCATGATAAGAAACTGCATGTGATATACTATGCTAGCCATGTTCTAACTAGTACTTAAATGGATTATACAACTACTGAGAAATAAATGTTGGTTATGGTATATGCATGTGATAAATTCGGATCATATTTGTTAGGAGCCAAAGTCATAATCTATACTAATCATTCTGCATTGAAATACCTATTTTCTAAGAAAGATGCAAAACCACGTCTTATTCGATGGGTTCTATTATTGCAAGAATTTGACATTGAAATTAAGGACAAGAAGGGTTCTGAAAATTTAGTTGCTGATCATTTATCACGTCTGGAAAATGAAGAAGGACCAATAGAAGAATCTACAATTATAAATGAAAGTTTTCTAGATGAGAATTTAATGTTAGTACAACATGTTCACACACCTTGGCATGCTGACATTGCAAATTTTCTAGCTTCTAACATAATACCTCCAGATATGACTTATGCACAAAGGAAGAAGTTCTATGCAGATGCTAAAAATTTCTTATATGGAATGAACGTTCTTTGTTTAAGATATGTCATGGACGCGTATGATTAGAAGGTGTGTAGGGGAAACAGAAAATACAAGATATACTTATGCATTATCACTCCTAGTCGCATATGGAGGGAGAGGGCATCATGGAGCGAATAGAAACTGCTTCAAAAAGTTTTTGGAAAGTTGGGCTTTTTAAATTGGCCTAACTCTATTTTCAAGGATGCACGTATATTTGTCTCTCATTGTGACAGGTGTCAAAGGGTTGGCAACGATAAGTCGGAAAGTATAAATGCCTTTGTCCAACATACTGGAAGTAGAAGAAATATTGTGATGTATGGAGGATGCGACTTTTATGGACAATTCCGCCAATTTCACAAAGTAAAAGTTATATCTTAGTAAGCTATGCTATGTTTCCAATGGGGTGGAAGCCACAAGCTTTGTCACAAAACCAACGCGCAAGTACAGTGGTCAAATCTTAAAGTTACTATTTTACCCAGATTATTGGAGTTCCAAGAAGCAATCATAAGTGACGGAGGTACGACTTTTTAAATAGATCTTTTATGAAAGCCTTTGAGGAATATGGAGTGACACCCAACAAGGTAATCTAACGCCCATATCATCCACAAAACCTTAAGTGGTCAAAGTGGAAATTTCAAATCGTGAGCTTAAGTGGATTTTTGGGAAAAACTGTAAATTCATCCGAAAGGATGGTCACTTAAACTCCGATTATGCACTCTGGGCAATATAGAACAGCCATTTAAGAACACCAATCGGAGATGTTCTCCATACCGTTTTAATTTATGGAAAAGGCTTGTCCATCTACCCTTAGAATTAGAGTATAACAGGCATACTGGGTGAATAAAGTCTTTGATTTTGATTTAAGCAAAGGCTGGTTACAAAAGGGAAACTTCAGTTACATGAACTTGAATGAGTCAGATTATTGAGCATATGAAAATGCCAAGTGTATAAGGAATGAAACTAAGAAATGGCCATGATAATCAGATTCGAATCAAATCAATTTAAAGAAGGAGACAAAGTGTTATTATTTAATTCAAGACTAATACGCCTATTTCCCTGGAAAATTGAAAAGTCAAGATGGAGTGGGAACCATTTGAGGTGATCAAAGTTTCAGATCATGGACATTAGAAGGTTGAAAAATTTGCTCTAATGGTTCCACGTTTATGTACATGGACATTTAGGTGTAAAAGCTTTAATTTGGGTTACTAAAATTAATGATCCACCACAAATGGTAACATTTTGAATCAAAATAAGGTTAGTATCAATATCAATGACTTAATTAATATTACCTTTGTATTATTATACTTATAAATTTGATTATTTTGTTTTTTTTTATAAGTTATCTCTAAAAAAAAAAAAAAAAAAAAAAAAAAAAAAAGGAACTCATCAAAAGTCAAGTGTGCAGGGAATTTATTTTTGCAGGAAACCAAACTCGCGAGCACGAATAAAGAAGGCGCGAGCGCGAATGTTGCAAAAAAGAGACAGAAGCTTTTTAACCAACATTCGCGGCCGCGACAAAATAAAGCGCGAGCGCGAATTCTCCACAATGGAAGTCAGAAGCTTCAAGATCCCCTCTCGCGGTCGCGAAAATATAAAGCGCGAGCGCGAGTTCTCTGCAAAACAAATCAGAAGCATTGAGATCCACTTTCGCGATCGCAATCACATCAAGCACGGGCGCGATTAGGGTACAACAGAGGACAGAAGCACGGAGAGAACCATTCGCGAGCGCGAATTTCAGACGCGATCGCGACTCTAGCAAAATTACTGGCGCGATTCCATAAATTTTTGGCGCAACTTCCCAACGGTCAGAATTCTCAACTGCCCTCTCACATTCAAATTCAATTCTTGCCCTTCCCAAGATATTCAAACCTGCAAAAACTGTAAATACCCTTCCCAAATCCAATCAAAACTCTTCCTTTTCAACTTCCCCATTAACTACTCAACCCTATCATTACTACTCAACCCTATCTTTCCCCTAATTCCATCTATATAAGAAGTTCCCATTCCCTATCTTCACAAACCCACAAGCTTCATCTGTGCAAAAACCCATTCCCTTAAGCAAATCCCCCTTTCTTGTGTGTCTTGAAACGAAATATCTCCATCCACACTCAACCATGCCAATTGCCAAAGCAAAAAAGCCAAGAAGAACAAGGAAGGATCTTCCTCGCTCTGCACCAGCAACGAAGGGATTTGGCCTCCTATGGTATAAGGGCTCCTTTCCCTATATATACTATATAGAGAAGGAGAACGGGCTTCAACCCGCCGTTGCCATGCAATTTCACAGGGTTTATCTTCTTGACGCCTTGCCAAGTGCAATTTCACAGGTATGTATCTTCTTGACCAAACCTTTTTACAGAATACTGGCATTTTAGAGAAAGTGCAGGAATATTTGAAAACTCTGAACTTTGAAGTATTTAGTTAATTACAAATTCCTGAAAGTGCTAAATTAAGTTTAGAATTATTGACTACCATTGATTGGGTAGATGACACAGAAATGGCCATCAAATTTAGAGTGGATGGAGAGGAATTAACTGTGGATTATGATAAAATGCACCAGTGGTTAGGATTTCCCAGAAACGGATGTGCTTCTAAATCGAAAGGTTGGAATGCATCTTCCGTTTGGGAAATGCTGACGGGTCAATCGTCTTTTACTCCTCGGAATGCTGGAAATAAATGGATTAAGGTTGAGAGTATTTTATACCTACATAAATATTTGTGTTATGCTTTGTTTGGACGAGTGGAAGCCTCCAAAGTCCAAACAAGAGACTTGTTTGTGTTGGAATCTATTTTGCAGGGAAAACGAGTGGATATTGCAGGTATGGTGCTCGATACAATATACAACGTCTCTCGTCATCATGGCAAAGTTACTTTAGGAGTCGATAGTACGGCACCTATCTTGGCATATGCTGCTCGTATGCCTATTCCACCTTATCAGCCCCAACCTATAGACATTTTTCGGTATATGGATGGTGCATTCTTAAAAAAGACAGGTTTAGTTAAGGAAGTGAAAACAGGCACCACAGTACTCTATCGTTGGAAGCCATGGGAAAGAAGAGTCGGGCACAGCGATCGCGATGAAGGAACCTCTGAAGCACAAATGCAAAGACAGCGGAAAGGCAAAACCACGCGGAAAGGCAAAGCACCAGTCAGCAATATCATCTTCTCACGCAGAAGAAGAAAGAAGATGAAAGTCGCTGGGATGGAAGACAAAGATGGAAGCAAGTGTTGGGTAAAGTGGAAGCATTACAGCAATCGCAGGAAACTTTGCAAGTCACCGTATTTGACATGGGACAAAAACTGCATACAATCCAAAAAAACCACGATCGGATGGAACGGAAGTGGATGAAATATTTCCACCACCAAAACATCGAATTCACTCCGTCACCTCCAGGTTCTCCGGAGGCCTAAGGTTTTTCTCTCCCTTTTTAATTTTCATTTCTATTTTCAAATGTTCTTGTGTGTTTATGCATGTGTCGTATGTTTTGTTTGCATTTCTCCTCCCACAATGAGGACATTGTGTCTTTTAAGTGTGGGGGAGACCTACAAGTTCTCAGTTCATTTCATTTCATATAAGTTAAAAAAAAAATTGTGACAATTAAAAAAGTCAACTTCTTTGCCTTAGTTCAATGTCTTGATCTCTACATGTTGATTTGTTTGTATTTTGCTTGTGATTTGTTTGTATTTTGCTTGTTGAAATAGAAGTCTTGAATAATATACCATGATTTAAGAGATTTAAATGCTAATATGAACTTAAGTATTAATATATTACATATGACATATTGAAATTTTAAAATAGCAAATTTTAATCTTTAGTTAACTATCTAGACATTATCTTTTGTTTTTGAGAAGCTTGAATCCTAACTTGAATGAAGAATAGGAAGAAAATGGAAATTAAATACTTGTATGTTTCAAGTCAATAAAGGATGAAGGTATGTTAAAGAGAGAAAAATATACGATAGAGGGAATAACAGAAAATCCGTTCCAAAGTGAAGTGGTATGGAGCATAAAATGCAACCACAAAAGAAAAAGAAAAGAAAAAAAAACATACATATATATATATATATATATAAAGATTACCTTGAATAAAAATGATAGCAAAAGACAAAAAAGATAGCAAAAGGAAAAAATGTGGTATGGAGCATAAAAATGCAACCAAAAAGAAAAGAAAAAAAAAAAATATATATATATTACTATATTATATTATAAGCAATGAAGTGGTATGGAGGCATAAAATGCCAACACTTAGTGAGATAGAAATAAGATTATCCTAAAAAATTGCCTTGTAAGAAACAATACATGTATGCTATCTAAAGTACTATCTATTCTTTGCATTCTAAGGATGGAGGATTGCCTATCTCATATCTTGAAATGACTAGATTTCTTATACTTTAGATTTTTGTTTTCTATATTGAAATTTTTACATGTCATATTCATTTACACTACTTTGTTCATAAATACATAAATCTCTTATCTTTGGTAGCTTATTTAAGAAGTCTAAATCAACAAATAAAAACAAACATGATCAACATGAAGTTCAAAAAGAAGGATGAATATTTTGCTTAGGGACAAGCAAAGAGCTAAGTGCAAAGAGCTAAGTGTGGGGGAATTTGATAGCCTCGCAAGCAAGGCAATCCTTGTTATGATTTATTTTCAATATAAAATTGCTTGAAATGCATGATGTTTTATATAATTTTATGTTTGTTGCGTGTTGTTTTTTGTTCAAAGTAATTTTTTAGGAACACAGTTGGAGCAAAAGATTTGTTTTTTATACCAAAGAAGGCCCAAGTTGAAAAAAATGGAAGAAATCCTTAAACCAGCCTTCGCGCCGCAAAGCAAGTCGCAACAAATAAAATGCCCAAAGTCGCGAGCACTACCTGAGGTCGTGTGCGCAACCTACACCCAGAAAAGACAAGTTACGAGCCCGACATTCACATGCGCGGGCGCGAGAAGCACTTCTGAGAGTCAGAAGGTTTGCAAGCAAAAGTCGCGAGCGCGACATCCATCTACGCGGGCGCGAGAAGCACTTCTGAGAGGCAGAGACATTTGAAGCAGAAGTCGCGAGCGCCACCTTTAACCTCGCGAGCGCGAGTCGAGATTTCCAGAAGACGTAATTGCTACCTTTTCATTAGAAATACATATCTTTCCATGCAAGGGTCAGGACTCTTCCATGAGGGTCAGGATCCTTCCCAAGAGAAGTCACCTCAAGCCACTTTTGGCCAACAATCACCACCAAAACCACCAAAATCAACCTCTCCTCACTCTATAAATAGCAATCAAAGTGAAGCAAGAAAGGAGAATATAAAAATTGATTCATATTTTGAGAGTTAGATTCCCAGAAAGCAGAAACTATTTAGATTGTATTTAGAGAAGTGTGATTAGTAGCTAACTTAGGAACACAGTTTGAACGGAGAGTCACTTGTTTATTGATTGTGCCAAGAAACAAAAAAATCAAGAAGTTCCTCGAGGTGTGACGCCCTCCGGATGCTTTGAGTTAGAATTACTTCTTGTCTATCTTTTATAGACTTGTTGTATGTTGTTCTTCATAACCTCTTCTTATGCAAAGCAACAATTTAAAGTTGGTAGCATTCAATAAAAATTCCTTAGTTTTATCTTTTGATCTTTGTTTAATCAAGGTTACTGAATTAATATTCTCACAAAGGAATAGTCTAGTAAAAGATCAAAGAGAATTTAATTCATTGAGTTGAATTTACATATGATAAGTTTCACTTATTTCCCGTTAAAAAGTTTAAATTTGTCTTATTGAAATAATCAAAGAATAAGAATTAGGTTTAATATTTAACGAGATAGGGTTTTTATTATAAGTAGAAATACATATAATAGATAGTATAATTATATACTGAGAAGTTGAATTATATCTTACCATATGTAATTAAAGAATCTTTTATTGTATGTTACAAGCTTTTGCATAGAAAGGGAAAATCCTGTGTATGATTAATTATTCTAAGTATCTTACTACACACTTATCTTTAGAGTTAATTACACATTAGGTTTAGCATAAATAGAAATTACTCACTTCTGTATTCTGTGAACCCCTCCCCCAAAACATAGGCATATGAATGCATGTGACTAAGGGTAGAAATGCATGTGAATGTATGAGTCGCCACCTTGTTTAATTATTGCGTCCGTAAAACTTTGCTGGAACTCAAGGAAATGCAACAATCTGCTAACGCTTTTTTTCAACTCAAGATTTCCAATATTAACAATGGATTTCAAAATCAAGATTTCCAATATTACAATGGATAGAAAAACTTCCTGGATCCTTTAATTTTGGAGGCAATTTATTTTGAATGATTGCACTACACTCCTTTGTCAACATTACCATCCTTTGATCATCAATCTTCCTTTTCTTGCTTAGGATCTCTTTTGGGTAATTTTGTATAACTGGGCATTTGAGCAAGGGCTTTAGCAAAGGTATGTTAATTTGAAGCTTTTTGAAGACATCAAGAAATTTGAGGAAACTCTTGTCATCTTATGTTTTCTTTAACCTTTGTGGGAAAGGAACAGTTGGAACATAGGGCTTTACTTCCTCTTTCTCTGCTAGGTCAATGATGGGGATTTTTTTCTGCTCATCCTTCTCTTTCTCTACCCTGGGTGGATCCTCCAACTATTTGCCACTCCTCAAAGTGATAGCTTGTACTTGTTCTTTAGGATTTTTTATAGTGTTACTAGGAACGTACCTTGGGGTCGGGAGGCCATCATGTTTGCAAACTGCCCTAGTTGAATCTCCAAGTTTCTTATACAGCTTATTGGATTTTGTTGTTTTCTCGGGTTTCATTCATGAAGTCCATGTGCAATTTAGAGAGGGCAGTAAGGAGATCATCATGAGACTTTTTCTCTTGAGGTAGAAAACCTGATGGTGCATTCAAGGCATTGTTTGGATTCCCATATGAAATATTAGGGTGATTCCTCAACTTGTTATCATAAGAGTTAGAGTATGGGTAATTCTTCCTTCCTTGATTCATCACATAGTTTACTTGTTCCAAAGTTTGCGGATTTAAAGAATCTAACATGCAGGCGGATTTAAAGAATCTAACATGCAGTTTGCGGATTTAAAGAATCTAACATGCATTCTCCAATCCCATGTTGTCCATTACACCTGTCACAAGCTTGCACAATAGAATTAACCGAGTTAATAGTCAATAAGTCCAACTTCCTTACCATATTGTCTACCTTGGCATTAAGTGTGGTGATGGCATCAATCTCATGAACTCTTGCAGTCTTCTTCCTTTCGGAGTTGCTTTGATAATGACTATTGCTTGCCATCTCTTCTATCAAGTCATACGCCTCATCAATTTCTTTTCTTTTAAAAGATCCACTTGCAGCTGTATCTAGAGTAATCTTAATGTTAGGAGATAATGCATTATAAAGAGTTTATACCTACAACCACATAGGCAAGCTGTGAGGTGGGAACTTTCTTAATAAGTCCTTGAATCTCTCCCAAGCTTCATTCAAACTCTCTTGATCATGGTAGACAAAGGTCATTATCTTGTTGCGCAGTTTGTGGTCTTTGAAGATGGAAAGAATTTGGCTAAAAATTTTTTGGCTAATTCCTCCCATGTTGTAAAACTTCCAGCAGGGCATGATTGTAACCATGATCGTGCTTTGTCCCTAAGAGTGAAAGGAAAGAGTCTTAATTTTATAGCATCCTCAGAAACTCCATTTTGTTTGAAAGTATCACAAATCTCTAAGAAATTTGTGATATGGGCATTAGGATCTTCGCTAGGTAAACCTCCATATTGAATTGAGGTGGAAAGCATTTGGATAATTGCAAGTTTAATTTCAAAATTGTTAGCTTCCACCCTAGGTCTAGTGATAAATTGAGGTGGCAAGCAGATTTGGATAATTGCACAGTTTTTAATTTCAAAATTGTTAGCTTCCACCCTGAGGTCTAGTGGATACTCGAGGTTGGTGTGCTGTGCCAGGGTTGCAGGGTGAGAAGGCTGGTGATCTTAGGTGTGGTGAGTGGAGCGTGACGGCCGAGAAGGTGGGTCGAGAGCAATATTGGATATGGGAGTGGGTGAGGGTTGTGTTCCGAGTGGGGAAATGTATAGCGTTGGTCCATCCGTGCCGCAGTTGGTGGTGGTGTTCGCGGGTTAAGCGTGTGGGTCTTGCTGGGTGTGGTGTATCCAAGTGCTTGCGTTGTCTAGGGCTCGCTGTTGGGTGGTGTCAGCTACGACAAGGGTTTTGCAGGATTTGCTTGGGAGGAATTCGTGCGGGAAAGATCGCGGAAGGGGAGGTGTCAGGGCTACGCGGTGAATGCTTGCCGGTGTGTACATAATCGGCCGTGAGAGGGGAGAGTAGCGTGGATCTTCTAGGAGGAACGACGTATCCAGTTAAATTAAAAAAAATGAAATGTCTAAATTAATAATTAGGGTAATTACTTATGATATTGGTAACCCCATCCCCCGCAAGGCGCCAACAACGGGCGTTGAGCATTGTATATTGCGCAATGTGTACGAAATTGCAACAAATAATGACTGAGAATGAGTAGGAATGGAATTAGCGTGTCGTCGGCGATATAGGGATTGGTAGAATAGTCAAAGTACAAACATTTAATGGTTGAGACCCTACTATATTATTTAACGGCAAGTAACGGGAGTTACTTTAAAGGAAATCTAAATTCAACAAGTAAAAGAAAATAAAAGATCAAGCAACCGCATATTTTGTTATAACAAGAATAAGGATTTAAAAGGCTACTAACGGATTTTGAACTTACAAGCTTAATGTCTGCGTCAAATTCTATTTCATAGTGTCGTTAATCAATTTTAATTGTTTAAGTAGGGGAAACAACCCTAAAATCAATACAAGCTCTCCCGATGCTATTTGTTTACATATTTTAAACCCGGTCTAATTACCGTATCTTCCCGCAATAGTTGCAATCTAAACATGAATTAAATATAAGTTTTATGGCTTTAATTTTGTGAATTCATGAACCTAAGGTCATTAACGTATGAAAACCCCATGAGTCAAACCATAATAGCTTCCACATCAAGTTATGTATTCCTCATTAATTGTAGTATTCCTATTTGGTTTTTTTTTATAATCAAAGAATCCTTCTGACTCATAGTGGATTATGAAATACAATCAAGCCAGGGGAGAAACTCTGCCTAGAAGCATTAAGTTTAATAATAGAATTATACGTGTGAAAGATTGCAAAGAAAAACAAATTTATATATTATATAATTGGGAAAAGAAATGTTAAGTTACAACATCAAATCCCTAGTATGGCAGAGTTTAGTTCGACATACGAGTAATTAAATAAAACTCAATAATACTTCATACAAAATTTCCAGTGTGTGTGGATATCAAGGTATAAGAGATGAATGAACGAGCTATCAAAACATGATTGTAAGAGTTTTACGGAGATAGTAAAAACGTAGTCAACAAGTTAAATTCTGGAGCGGCTTTCCTTGACAGTTTGACACAAATCTTGAACACCTTGAAGTCTTAGGAGAGAGAGCAAGAACAATAAAAACAAAAAGTTATCAAAACTGGAGATGTTGTATACAATGACTGATAAAAACTAGTCAACAGTTAATTCTGGACGGCTTCCTTGAATCTTGACACAAATCTTGAACACTTGAAGTCTTGGAGAGAGAGAAGAACAATAAAACAAAAATTATCAAAACTGGAGATGTTTATACAATGAATGACTCCTCTCTTTTTATAGACTTACTGAGAGAAAATCCGACTTTGTTTAGGAAATAAAGTCCTCATTAAGTAATAAATCTTTTTGGAAATAAGAAACTGTTTAGGCTTTGAATTTCTTCTCAATTAGGGCTCTTCCATGCGCCTAGATAGGATTAGAACTTGATTTGCATGTCAGGAAAGTATCTCGGTGGGTCCATGTAAGTGATAGGGACTGGCTGGCGTTTTCGACTCAAAACAACACTTGACTTTTAGCACGGGCGTGCTGTGAGGCACGATCTGGGTGTGCCGAAACTTGATTCTACGGAGGGTTCAGCATAGGTCATGCTTAAGGGCACGCCTAGGTAAGGATTTGTGGTACGGGCGTGCCACATAGCACTTCTAGGGCGTGTCACATAGCACTTCTAGGGGGTGCTAGGCTCTAAGTCTCCATGATGAAATGCAGCACGGGCCGTGCTTAGGCAAGCATTCCTTTGGATTGATGTCCTCTTTTGGCACGGGCGTGCCATATAACACGGCTTGGACATGCTAGAGTCTGAGTCTCCACTTGATTTTTTCTTGAATCCAGCACGGATATGCTGATTTGCACGGGCAGGGCGTGCTAAAGCCTGAGTGTTTTGCTTTATTTTGCTTTTTTTCTGCCGAAACCCTACAAATTTCCTTAAAATCAAGTGAATTATAATTCAAGGAAGCTTTGAACAAAAACACAAATAAAATAAAATAAAAGTTAATTAAAGTAATTAAAAATACTAAAAATTCTAATAAAAACTATATTAAAAATATTAAAAAATAACACCTATCAGGGCTCGGCTACCGACAAGGACTACCATACTGCAGTAATCTTGTTTTGGCACTACCTATTTCTAGTAATCCTATTTATCACCATTTAATAAAAACTATATATATATATCAATTGTGAGAGTCATAACGTGAAATATAAAAATAATATTTAGAATATAAATTTAAAGTATTTAATATAATATAATACTTAAAACGTAAAATTTTAAAGAATTATATAAAAATAATAAATTTTCAATGTATAATTATTTACATATGAGTAGTTTTTATTGTGCTAAATATTTGTTTAAATTAATTTCAAATATAAATATTTAGTCAAATATTTATTAATAATTTTAAATGATAATTTATCGATGATAATCATTTATTTAAACTAATTACAATCAATAAAAAACTAAAAGAAAGGAACTATTTAATTCCAACAATCCTACTCAGCAATCTAGTTCTAGGAATCCTAGACTTTTTTTATACATAGATGGGGCAAAAGCCGCTGGAGCTTTGGGGTTCACTCAAAATATATATATTTCTTAATAGAAAAAATTATGTTTTACTCCTTTCAAAATTCAAAATTCACATTTTATTCCCCAAGATTCAGGAATTGCATTTCGCTCCAACTCTAGTTTCTTTTTTCACCCATATAATAATAATAATAATAATAATAAATTATATGCAAGCTCCAATTGTAAAAATGCCTTTTCTAGTTCTAGAAATACATTAATACAAACTAATCTGATCGCTCTTTTTTATTTTTATATATTTTTTTCCCAAATGAAAGTGATTAGAAGTTTCTTATTCTTGTAGGGCGCCAAAAGCATTTCACAGGCACTTCAAGTACTTAATTAACAGAAAGGAATAAAAACTTTCACAATTTCAAAGATTCCCTCTCTATCCAAAGGCAGGCCTTGCTACCATTATTAGTCTGCTTTGATTATATTATTTTTTTAAACATTAATATAAACTGTATGACTAAGTAATCATAATTTATCAGGAAAATATTATGAAAAATAAGAATACGTATATTTGATATGCAAAAGAATGAATCTCTTCTAATGATTAAATTGTTTATCGTCACTCAAAGATAACTTACTTTTTAGGGGTCTTAATCAAACCGCTTAAACTATTCAAATCAATTTCATTCAACCTAAATCGATTCAAAACCGCAGTTTTAAAATATTATCATTTGGTTTGATTTGTAAATTTTAATAATCAGGCTTTTAGTTCGGCTTACTGTTTTGGAGTCAAACCGTCCAACCGAATCATATCGATATACATATATTTGAACTTCTAAGTTTAATTTAACTTTTTTGATTGAAAGATTCATTTGCATTGATTAATTTATATTCGATAGTAAATTATGTGATTAATTTATATTGGATAATAATTGAACATTATTTTTTATTAATTAGATACATTATGTAATTATTTATAAAAGATTCAAATGTTAAAGATTCATATAAAATTAGATTAATATATACGTACAAATTATACGCGAGTATAACTATAGTTTTTTTTATAATTTTTAGTAATAAATGTAAAAGTAAAGCAATATTTAAATTTTGTATTTATAAATTGTTTAATTAATGTGTTACTAAATATATAACATGTCTTATACTATACTAAGAATGAACATATAAAAAATTAATTTAAGAGCTTTTAATAGCTATTTAATATTATGTATATTTTATGGCATAATTTTTATTAATTCATTTTCCATATTTAGTAGAATGTTTTTTTTTTCTTGTTAACTAGATGAATGAGAAAATATAATTTTTTTTATTTCAAACAGCCTAAACTGTCAAACTAAACCAAACCAAACCGCTGCTAAAGGTTTGGTTTGATTTAAAATTTTAATAGTTTGGTTTTATTTTAATATTTTTAAAGCACTACTTTAGATTTCATTCCACTATTGTGTCAAACTGAACCAAACCAATCCACGAATAAGCCTACTTACTTTATAATGCTATAAGATATAGTAATTAAGAATTCAAACCTTGGAAAGTTTGAAGTGAGAAAATTACAGAATTAAAACATTGGAAAGAATTTGTTTTTCTCCTCATATACAGAGTTGCATTTCTTCGAATTAAGGGTTTAAATGCCCCTAACATTCTACAATGGAAGATATATAAATGCTCAATGATACAAATAATAAAATCTAGGCATTGAAAAAGAAAAAAAGCCTAGTCTAAAATCCATGTAATGAATGTGCACAATTCAGCATCAGGAAATATATATAGCAAACGGAGAATCATATAGTCTTGTTTTGGTAATCCCAGCAAAGCACTCACTTCCTCACCAATAGAACAAAATATTCCAAAAGCATGAATTGGCTTTTGAAGTTGAACAATAATGTGAAACAAACCTGATGTGTGCGCAAAAACTGAAAGGAAAAAGAACGTAATATTGGAAAAGCTGCTAGCTAGACACCAAAAAGAGAAGAAAATAAAAAGACAAATTATATAAATTATCAATTGCATCAAATATAGCAAAATAGAGAAAAGGAATTGTTTGAGTTTCCATTTATAGAAAGTTCAAATTCTTTTTCCATTTACCAAATATAGAATAGAAGTGACTCCAATTGAATCTCTTTACATGAAATGACCACAAAGCAATAGCAGTCTCACTTTGTGGGATTATGGAGGTGGAATTTTGCTTTATGCCCCAAGCTCTGTTGTTTTTATTCTTTTGATGAAAAATATTTTCCACATGTAGTATGTTCCTAAGTGAATGGCCAAATTTGGAAAGGTTCTAACAACACCCATTTCAGGAATTTCTGCTTGTTTTACACCTTTAATATGAAAGCCCATGTTTATTGTAGTTCCTAGCTTGAGAATGTCTTAGCAGGATATGCACAAATTCTTTATGTTAAATATCATAGATTTGCAAGTGGCGGAACTGGGTTAATCTAATGACTACAAGAATGGAATTCGAATTTCGTTCAGAGTCAAATTAATCTAAAACAAAAGTCTAAAAGTGGTATCGCCTAAATTTTTGTGTTGTTGCAATTAGAGATTAAGTTCACAAAATTGTTTATATATATATGTATATATTTGCTACTCTTTTTTTTTTTTTTTTTTTTTATTGCTAGCTCTTTGTGTTTTGTTTTTTTTTTGATTCAAACGAGTCAAACTTTTTTTTTTTTTTTTTTTGATCAACGAGTCAATGAGATTCAAACCTAGATCAATTGTCAGATCGTATATATACTTACCACGACTATATTATGCCTTAGTACATAATTTTCTACTCTCATTAGATAAAGAACTACAACAATAGTAACAACTGTGGTAGTTTTTTAATCGGTAAAAATTTCTTTCAATTTCAATTTTCAACTCATTCAAGATTTTGGTATGGTTTTTCCAAAGGAAACCTTTTGCATTATCAAGCTATCTAAATGAATCTATACCAGAGCAATTGAAGAAAAGAAGCGATGGAGGAGATTAAGCATATAAAATTCTTAGTTATCTTCCATTTTTTACTCTTTTTTTTTTTTTTTTTTTTTCTTTCCCTCCATGGTTGCTTCAATTAAGAATCGCACTTCATTCTTAAAATATGGTTTCAGCGAATTACAGTGTGACAACCATAATAGCTAGAGGCTTTTGTTCCATAAAATACAACACATATAAAAAATGCTTGTGATGTTGATAGTTTTTTGTGGAAATCAATTATATATTATCCCTCTTCAAAAACTCTTTATATTGTTGGAATTATTGAGACAAAATTAGGAAAACTTATAATTTAACTAATCATATTAGAATGCAAAAATATTTTGAATCGCGTATTGTTTATGACAATTCGCAAAATTCATGTATTCGTTAAATTGTATTATTGTATAAATTTAAATTATTGAGATTAGACAAGGGAAAAAGCTTAATTTCGATACAAACATATGCTTTCTAATAATAAAATAAATTTGGTTATAATTTTAAAAATCCAACCTATAATATCACTTTGCACTAGATTATTGACAAATGAGAACTAATTATTTTGGTAGTTGAACGCATGGCCATGCTATAATATAGGCTGTGTTCGGCAATAGTTTTTTAAGTATCTTTTAGTATTTTGACCAATCAAAATACTAATCACTATTTTTTATAGTATTTGATAACATATCGTTTCAAACGAGCTTTTAAAAGTTAAGGTAACGTTTTATAAAAATTGAACTCATTTAACATTTAACTTTTTACGTTTTATGAAAAATTACATAAATAACAACTAATAGTTAAACATTATTAGAACAACTAACGGCTACTAAAACAATCAATTTTATCAAAAGGCTCATAGTTTGTGATAGTGGTAGGCACTTGAGGGGTAGATGTCGTCTGATCCCCATGATAAATATTGAGTAAAAATATTTTATTTTAAATTTCTGGTGAAATAATTTAGCTAAATGCATTTGATTCTAAATTTTTAGTAGTTTGGGTATTTTTTTTGTTCAAACTGCACCAAAATAAAAAAAAAAAAAGTTTACACTATAAATATAATTAATAAATTAGATGCTAATCTGAAATTTAATTGGACTGAACTTTTTTTTTAAAAAAAACTTTGTAGCTTTCTCCCCCAATTCTAGTATAAAAGCCGGTCATTTGGCGGTGTAATTGTGATGCATAAATATTAAAGAATAAGCACCACAAAGTGAGAAAGAGAGAAATGCACGTCTAATCATCTTACTTTATTCCAATATAGATTTCTCAATATTTTCCTCTAAATAATGTGTGCATCTCCAAATTACCATTCTTTAAGTTTTAGCTTTCCCATATTTATAACTATTAGACTAATTAATTAGGGGTGCACATCCAATTAGTTAATTTGAGTCAAATTAAATTGAATAAGTCTAAATTTTTTATAAATCAATTTAAAAAAAAAAAAAAAAGAAATCTCATCAAACTAAAATTATGTTTAGAACCAAACTGATTTGAACCAAATCAGTTTAATTTAAATTGATTCAATTCAATTTTTGATTTTTCTGTAGTTTCTAAGAGTTATCAAACTAATATTTTTTTTTTTAACTTTTTCAATACGAATCGAAACTGAACTAAAGAATTTTGAAATCAAATCCATAGAGTTTGGTTGGTTCTGTCCAACCCTAGACATAATCCTACAAAGTGAACTATAAGCAACTTGAACTCCAATTTAAAATTTCCCCTTAGCTTTCCTTTGTCCAAAAGAAATACTCTCCTTCCATCCCACTTTGTTTACATGATTTGACAAAACACGCATATTAAGAATTTAATCAACCAAATATTTTGCCCCTTTTTACCCTTAACTCATTAAGATATTAATAAAAGTATTTCATTTAATGAACAATCATAAGGATTATTATTGAAAAAATAATTATTTAAATATATAAATTTAGAAACATTGCAAATATTTTGTAACATCCAAAAAAGGAATGACAAGCAAATAAAATGGGACAGAGAGAGTAGTTAATATTAATAATTCCACCAAAGGTCTCCGCTAATCTGAACCCCAAAATCAACAAAATCTCTCAGTGTTAAGGAATGATGAAGGTATTGGATTTAGGTTAAGGTTGTATCTCGTGATAGGATTTAGGGTTCTGTAGTTGAACCGAAGCATGAATTTGTTTGGTCAATTGTAATTCCGGTGAAGCAAGAAATAAAGGAGAATCAAGAGGAAGAGGAGAGGCAAAATTAGTATGTCAATATGGGCTATGCGATAGGATTTTCAAAATTATGTGTTATAAATCAAAAAACTGCAAATTGGTCAACAAAAGAAGGAAAAGGGAAGGATGGAAAGAAAAAGAGAGAGAGAGTACTTGTTAAATAAGTTAATTTGTCATCAAAAATTGAAATACTAATAAAAAAAAGGTTGATTTTTGAGTTTTTAAAATCAGACTCAAATTTAGGGAGCATATTACCATTATTTATAATTTTAATGTGCGTCCTTTTATTAATATTAAATAAAAGATTGTCCAAACTCGATTTGTAGGACAATCCATAAACTAAACCAATCCAAATAGTAATATTTGAGCAAGTCAATCCCATAAAAATTGTGTACAAAATCCTTCCTATTTCATCTCCTATCAACCAAAACAAACATAAAAATACAAATAAATTGTCTTTTTTTTTTTTAAGAATTTAAATAAATTGTCTTATGATACCCATTTACCTCAGTCATTATACTCATCAGACTCAATATATTAAATTCACAGTGAATTTTCTAAAAATTTATATTCATTATATAAATTGTAATTCAAATAGCTTACTATTCATCAAGGACTAAGAAAGTCCAATAGGTCCCAGCCAAAGAACATTCCCACAGTAGACAACCAAAACACCAATGATGTATTTATTGACTCTTGTAAGAAACCCCTCCAATCCTAATATACAGTGGGTTCAGTAGCTAGGGCTAATCAACACTATAAATAAGGGGGTTCCACTCTCTTTGCCTTGCAAGAAATATCCTATAGACATTTTCCACAGCAAACAAGAAAATAATAATTAGCTTATTCCAGTCCCAAAATTACATTGTCATCCTTATCTCTTTCTTTTTCTTTCTCTGTCTCTCTCTCTCTCTCTCTCTCTTATATCTCTACCAACTAAGTTACAGTGTTTCTTGGGTAGTCTTTATATGGCAAAAGTGTCAGATCCTCTTGTGGTTGGAAGAGTTATTGGAGATGTGATTGATTATTTCACACCATGTATGAAAATGACTGTTTCTTATAACTCCAACAAGCAAGTTTATAATGGTCATGAGCTTTTCCCTTCTGCTGTAACTCATAAACCTAAAGTGGAAGTGCAAGGAGCTGATATGAGATCCTTTTTCACTCTGGTAACTAAATCAAACTCATATTAATTTATTATTCTATATAGTTCTCCTCTTGATATTATCTCTGTCTGTGTGTGTGTGTATATATATATATAATGGATTTATCTTACCACTTTCATTTCAGGTCATGACAGACCCAGATGTGCCTGGACCAAGTGATCCATACCAGAGGGAGCACTTGCACTGGTATTATTACTAGTGTGTGTTTTTTCTTTTTTAATCTACACATAAACACACACCCACAAATTATCTAGTGAATTTTTTTTCTCTCTCTCTCTCTAAATGAAAATGAAAGATCATGGAAAAAGAAGAGGAAAAAGAAGAAAATGAGTTTATTGATATATATTGCAAGTACAATTATGGCAAAAATAGAAAGCATAATTGATTTTAGCATTTCCAAATTTTCATAAAACTTAAGAAAGTAGAGAAACAAACATAGTAGGGAAAGTACATATTAATATATGCATATTTAGCAACTTATATTCTCTGAAGGACTGAACTTGATTTGACCATTTTACAGGATAGTGACAGACATCCCAGGAACAACAGATGCCACATTTGGTAAGCTTCACTACACATATATGGATATACAATACACACAAACAGAGAGAGAAGATAAATAATTATTTTATGGGTTTTATTTGAAATGATAGATTATTTATAATTAAAAAAAATTGCAGGCAAAGAAGTGGTGAGCTATGAAATGCCAAGGCCAAATATAGGGATCCATAGGTTTGTGTTTATTCTTTTCAAGCAGAAAAGAAGGCAAATGGTGAACACACCAACATCAAGAGATAAATTTAATACAAGAAAATTTGCAGAAGAAAATGAACTTGGCCTGCCTGTTGCTGCTGTCTTCTTTAATGCTCAGAGAGAAACTGCTGCAAGAAGACGCTAAGGGGAAGGAAAAGTACACAAGGAAAAATAAATAAGAAAAAAAATTGCAGTGGAGCCCTTACTATTCCTGCAGCAACTCATCCTTATATTATTCTTATTGAGTAGAGAAATATATGTATGTGTATGTTAGTACCGTATTTGGATCTTAATTAGCCAATGGGGAAGGGAAAAAATTAAATAAAAAAATAGACTGAATAAATCAAATGGGTTGTGGTTTAACTGTTTTTTTTTTTTTTTTTCTTTTTTAATGCCTAGAATAAGCTCTTTGGTTTAGATTATTCTGTAATATTAATTGCAAGCTAATAAAGTATTTATTGTTATTGCTATTTTTACTGTTGTTACTTGCAATGATAAAATGGGTATTAACTAAAAGTAGCAGGTAATACCAAATTATCATATGAAAATAATGGCAAGAAGAAAGATTACAGTATCTTTGTAGGCAGCCTTATTGATTGTTAATGGCAATGTTTGATTTTGATGTTGTTTTTACTCTTTTTTAATATTGTGCAATTCTTTCTTTTATTTTTCTAATGTTCAAATTTAACTGGAAGATATCTAAATTGAAATTCTAAAATTCAAAATTTTTTTTTTACACAAAGGCCCGGTTCAACAATATATTTTAAAGTAGTATTTAGTGTTTTGGTTAAGGTTAAAACATTATTTCTATTATTTACAATGTTCAAGAGTTTGAGAGAGCCGATTATAAAACGTTAGTCTTTTTAAAGTTTTAATAAAATGTTAGTCAAACAGCTGACAACTATATATAACTAAGTAGAACAACATAATTTTACCGATTATGCTTCAATTTTAGCTTGTTTTTAGAAAACAAAATAGCTTTGCAGATTCTTTAACCAGAAAGGTTGTTGAATTATTTAATGATTTTTTAGCTTGGTTTTGATTTTTTAGGCTATTTCAATATTGTGATTTTGATTTTTTTTTTTTTTATCTTTTTATCTCAAAAAGAAATGAATCTTACGTAAGTTGAGGTTTTTAGGTTTTTCTTTACTTAATATTTTTGAGTTAGATTGGTTATATCTGAAGAACGTGATGGTTCAATTTAAAAGCTTAAAAATAATAAATTTTTCCTGAATATAAATTAATAAAATAAAAATATATTGCTGATAAAAAAAGTTTTTATCGAACAAACTTAAAATGTCAAAGTCAGCAGGCTTTTTCAATATACTCAATATAGGATCGGAAAATGCTAAATGAAAAAAACCTGGCAATTAATATCAATTACAAATAAAAGTTGGAGATTCTCCTCCAAGCTCAAATCCTGATCAATAAAGCATGATTAAATTCATTTATCATCTTTTGGTATAAATACAGAGATACTATGGTATTCAACAGAAGACATAGGAATTACAAAGTTCACGTAAGGCAGTCCATTTAATTGTGTAGTAATTAGAACAAGGAGGGAGTGAGGTTTTAAAACCATGACTAAAAGGTCATTAGGAGGATGGTAGGGTTGGCCCGTCTCGAAGTTCATGTAAAATTTGGCAGAAGTATTTAAATTTACATAATGTATGGTTCTGATTACCGTACGTGCTGCCAAAGATTTTATCGATCTTTTAACAGTACATCTTATTATGCACAGAGGAAGGACCTTTGGGTTTTTATTTTTATTTTTATTTTTTTTATTTTTTTTATTTTTTTTGCTATTTTTATTTCACCTCTGTTGGCTATTAGATGTGGCTGGTTTGCAAAACCTAATTCGACGCGCAGTATTAACATTATTTATTTATTTATTTTTATTGTTACTAAAAGTAAGTGAAATACTTAGTTGAAATTAGGACTTAATTATTACTGTTATCGTACTCAAACCGGCTGAAATCGGTCAGACCAGAAAGTGGAACAGCTGCATTTATTTATTCCAAAAAACTGAAAAACCTATATAAAAGCCATGTGGGCTCCCTACAAGAACATTGCCCTATCTATATATTCATACCTGGAGCTGCTAAAAAGTTTCTTAGTACAACTCTTAGCTTCTTTTTTTTGTTTTTTTTATATGTTCATTTATTTTAATGCGACGTGAGAAGAACAGGTTACAACAGCACCTCTAACCAGGCGTGAGCAGTATGCGGTACGGACAGAATAATCAAACTGAAACAATTATTTTTGATTTGATTTGGTCAGAATTTTTAGAGATCGATTACTGATCGGTTAAAAAAATAAAACTGAATGATTTTCAGTTTTCAATTCAGTTCTTTGCACAGCGAATGAAATTGATTTTTACGCCCAAAAAAAATTCTTTAGTTCGGAATAATCAAACCAAATTTGAACCGATCTAGTTCAGTTTGATTCCGAATCAATTTTTCACAATCTCTGGTGCTGTTTCAGTCCAAATTGTCCTTATTGATAAGAGCTAGACTGGGGACTAGTCTTAGTTCAAGGAGAGTTGAAATCAAGAGTAGAATACATGTCAAGATTGTAAATTGGAGAATACATATGCATCCCTGTCTAGTAATTAACACGAATAGTTATAGTAGATGAGCTGATAAGCCGAAACTTTAACACGAATCACTCATATAAAAACATGAGTGTTTTACTGCTAGACTATAATCCAATTCCCATATTATCTATAAGAGTTATTCGTTGATTCAATAAAATGCTTATTTACACATTGGAACTATTTAATGATAAATATAATATTGTAAAAAAAATAAATTAACTCCTAAACTATAATTAAATTAACACATAAAAACTATTTATTTTTCAAAACTTAACTGTGAGCTTCCTAAATTATGATTTTATTAACATCTTCGATCCAAAGAGTAGAGGCATTAAAACAAAGGGATCAAAGTGTTAATGGAAACTATAAGTTAGAGATCTCATATTTAGTTTAAATATAATTTAAGAACTAATTTCTCGTTAATTGATAGTCAAAAGAAGATATTTTGGATAGAAAGACTAAAGTGTCACGGAATCATATATTAAAGATTTTATAGTTTGGTTTTTAAAAAAACAAAAGTCTTTATATGTTAATTTGACTATTATTTAGAAATCAATTTTAATTATTTTTCCATACAATGATTATTGAATAATTATTGGTTGAATATATAAATTCATCTCTAAACTTTGATAAAAAAATATTGTAGGACCTTGTACTTTAATTTTGACCTATTATACTCTTAAAAGTTACAATTTTAATATCATTATATCCTCTGCGTACTAGCAAAGGAGCAAGTATACTTCAAACTCTCTAAAAGCGAGTGAACCGGGAACAAAAGACTACGTGTTATTATCATCATCAATTGCAAGCGTTATTTTTCTTTGCTTTTTTTCTCTCCTATATTGTTTCTTCTACCTCTAGATCTAGTAGCTCCAATTTTTTTTTTTTTTTTAGATTAGATTTCAGTGATTTCGTTCATAAGAGACATCATTTATACAATATCTTGTTATCTTCAAATCCAAATTCCTCATGAATCTGTTTTGATACGAATCCGCCATCACTCATCCATGGAACTCAAGGGAGCAAGGAGAACAATATGAAAAATCCATTAGTGCTACCTAGTGGATCAATTACACTTTGCCTTTTTTTCTCTCCATATTGTTCTTCTACCTCTAGGATCTAGTAGTTCCAATTTTTTTTCTTTTCTTAGATTAGCAATTTTCAGTGATTTCGTTCCATAAGGGACGCATCATTTAACAATCATCTTGTTATCTTCAAAAATCCAAATTCCATCATGAATCTAGTGTGATACGAATCCGCCGTATCACTCATCCATGGAACTTCAAGGGAGCAAGGCGAGAACAATATGAAAAAATCCAATAGTGCTACCTAGTGCGGACTCAATTTTACAAGAAGTCATCTCAAACCGAAATATGCGAGTAACCATGAAGATCAAGAGACATGGACTACCATCAACCTTACTAATTAAGACCTTCGAGGAAGAATCTTTGTCGAGGAAGGATCCAGAGAATAATACGGAATCACTACCATTCAACCATAGATCCTCAAGGTCACAGCATGGAAGAACACCTCAAGGTTTCTCACATTAATGGAAGCAACCTGTTGAGATGCGAATCTAGAAATTCTCCAGCCATGGCAGCCCAGGACCGTGCTATGTTAGCACGGCCGTGCATTGGTGGCACGCCCCAGGCCGTGCCAAACTCTGCACTTCTCGCGTAGGGAGGGTTTTACATTCCGAAGCACGCTCCCTGTGCGCATTGGCCACGCCCCAGACCGTGCAACGTCCCACTGCCCTCTCGCGAAGGAAAATCTATCATTGAAAGCCCTACGCCTCGTGAACGCACTAGAACGCCCTCAGACGTGCACGCCTCTGCCCTCTTTCGCGAAGGAGCCTACTTACATTGACAGCCACCTGCCCCGTAGCGGATCCTGAACACGCCCACAGGACCAGCCCCGCACACTACCTCTTAAAATACTTAGTTAGTTTATTTTGAGTTTTTCGCTTTTCGTTAATGGGTTCGGCCAAACTTGTACGGCCTACCTATAATTCGGGCCACCCTTGGTTATTTTAGCCTTGGTTGTTAGATTTGGTCAATCTTAGTAGATTTGGAATTAGATTATCCACAATCCTTAAGTTGTAAGCATTTGTTAGTATATCCTTAGTTGCGTTTAGAATTTTGCCTAAATCCTAATCCTTAGCTGATTTAAGACTACTATCTCAAAATCCTTTTAACAGGCTGGACCTCTTAGAATTAGTATTAAATAGACTTGTCTATATTTAGTAATAATTCAATATATTCAATACATCATATTAACATAGAGGAATTTCTTCTTCCATGCTTAGGCGTCTTTTTGCTTTAGAAGCAGAGTGGTGAGACTCTCACTCTTCTAATGCATCAAGGAATCAAGGTATACATCGTTATCACAATTCTTTCTTGTGGCCGTTTTATCTTATTCTTTTACTTCTTATGTCATTCGGTCGTTCTTGCCTTCTTTTAAGCTTGGGTGCCATAGAGTGGGTGTTTTCGCTCTTGCTCCCGAGCGATCCGAAAACGTTCCTTTTTTTGATATTGGATGGAAAAGGTGATTTTTATTTTAGGAACCAGTGGTGACAAAACATTTTAGGATCCGATGCTGATAAATATTGGTCTTAAAAACATTTGAGTCCGCCACCCTATTTTTTTCGAGGCATGGGACATTTTCCAATTTTAAAGCTCGACTTTCATTTTAAAACCAATTTTGTTTTTTAAGGCCAATTAGAGAACTGGTCAGGCACACCAAGTGCGGATTTCTGGATAAGGGAATTGTACGTCGGCCCGTTTGGAAGGCCGACGCCCCCCAAAAAGCAGGACCCAGCACTCTTCTATAACCTAGCAATTTCTGAATTTATTTAATTTCAGAAAAAACCAATTTATTTATACCAAACCAAAAACTTAGAATCAAATCGGAACCGAGTCCTATGTCGGAGGAAAAATTATTAATCATCCACAAATGAATTCACTCGTTGTCATATCATGGAATCATTTCAAACCATTTCAAAACCATTCAACCCAAAGCAGTTAAGTCAAAGCTAAACCAAAAGACCCCTCTTCTTGCCTTCTATGGCGTAAAGGCGGCGCCACCAAACCGAACCTAAAATAACATTTCTACCCCAATCTTAAACTCACTAGAAACCCTAAAAACCCGAAAAGCATAACATAGTTATAATACCAATTACCATACTAGACTTGATTAATGCAATCTGCCACGATTGGTGTTCTTGGAATTCATTAAAACAGAAACTTGGAATATTCTAATTTAATTGGCACGAAATATTATTATTTACTTTTTTAAAAAGAACAATAAATTCTTTTTGAAACCTCATGCTATAGGAACAGTCGCATCACGCAGCGTTCTATGTGGAAAGAAACAGTTGCATGACCAGATCCTAAACGCCTCGCGTGACGGCTAAATTGTTCACATAACTCTGAGAACAAATTCTACTTCACCGATTCATCAGTCGGTTCTATTTACATAACCGAAATAACAATATCTCAAACAAAAAATAAACCAGCTGAAACAAAATCCTTAAATTTACGAACAGCTTCCGTCACGCAACTAATCGACGCGGCAACTTATATACTAACTGCTTTTGGGAACACTGAAAAGTCATCCGATCACGCACTTTCTGCCTAGCTGCATTCGACGCAACTATCTCTGGTTTTGTATAAACTACTTTTCAAAAAACCCTTTTACGCTTTTCCTTATTAGAACTTGTTTTAATGGTAAACCCAGAAACATCCACAGAATGGTGCAGCCAGTACCGTTTAATTAAGATCACACTACAAACATCAATAAAAATAAATAATAATGAATAAACAACTAAAAATACCAAGAAAAGTCTTAGATACATTTACCTACCCTCAGATTGAGGCATCACTGTTAAACAATCTAACACCTTAGAAAGAATTGAAGGTTCAGCACGGTCCCAGAAATGCCTTTTGTTCCCAAGTTTCACAACCCCAACCTGCCTTCTCTCTTATTTTTCTCTTATGTTTTCTCTATATTATGATTTTTTCGTTTTTTTGTAAACTCTAATTAATTTTTCTAAAAAGGCTGTCTTTTCTTTCAAGATCAACTCATAGCGAGTTTCTGCAGAAAAAACCTAGCCATCACAATTGTCTTTTTTTTACGCCCTCCGGAAATTTTTTCTTTAAATAAGATAAAAGAAATGCAGTATTTATATAGTAGGGCAAACGCGGGATTAGCTGCGTCACGGCAACTGACCGGCTGCGTGACGTGACCCGATAGCTGCGTGACGCACGGCTCTCTTCTGGACCGTTGCACGTATCCAACCAGAATATAACACCGTTATGTGAGTTTTTCAAGGTGGACGTTCATCTTAAATTGGAGTTGCGTGACGCAACTGTCCAAGTGCCGTCACCGGTACCTTATAGCTGCGTGACGCAAACTTAAACAAATCAGTCACCCTCAAATGGTTTAAAGTCAAATCCGTTGGGTTTAAGACCTCCGGACAACCATTGATCCCTCATTCCGCATCCTCGTATCCTCATCGGTTAGCGGGATAAAGGACACGCGGTTTCAAACAGTTTGCCCCCCACTTATCGATTAATTGTATAAAAAACGATTAATGTTTTTAAATGGTTCCATTTAACGCGCCTTCCAGCTTTGCGCTTTGGACGAAAATGGTTTTTTGATCATCTGGTCGCGTGTAAAGCTTCAGTTTTGATCGGCCTTATTTGGGCTCCAGTCGGATCTACTCAACGGTAACGCGGTAACGATCTCCAAAAACTCGCGTCTAATGCTGTGTTCGAAGATACCTTTGAGGGCTCTCGGTTTGATTGCGCTTAATTGTTCTTGATCAACTTCGAATCACCATCATTGACCAAGAAGAGGAATCTCAAACAGCTTCGTAATACACCATCACTGTCTCGGTGGGAACCTTATTGGCTTCCGAACCAAATAAACCGTTTAGTCATTGAGATTGTCCTGAATCGGGCTTCGCCAATACACCATCACTAATCAGGGATAAGGGATTTGACTCGACAGTGTTTGCAATAACACCATCACTAATCGAGAAAACGATCCAAACAGCCTTCGTTAATACACGATCACTGCTTGGTGGAACCAAACGGCTTTTGAGACAACCATCACCATTGGCCTGAAAAAATTGTTTTAGCAGAAACAAGGAGCATATTCTGTGTGTGCAAACAGATCTTGTCTTTGAATGTGGGCGTCACATGCCCCCCAGCATTAATAATTTCATAAACTTTGAAATTTCTGCATCAGGGGGCAAATAAAAGATGTACTTTCTGCCCAGTCTGGAAATTTCGACCTCAAGACCAAAAAATATTATCTTTTCAGGTAACTCTATTTAATGTTTATTGTAAAATTTGGTCTTTAAAATTAGCAAAAAATTAGGCAAAGAACAATTTTTTAAGCCTGAGATTTCAGTACTACCTTTCCTTGATTTCGTGTTTGAAAGAAAAACTTACCTGAGGGTAATTTAGGCAATTTTGATGATCTACCCCCTTGTGGGGTTGAGTAGTACAAAAATTACTGAAGTATACGAACCGTACACTGACTTCAAATTGCTTGAACGGGCCATAGTGGGCTTTAAAATGACGGCATAACTGGGCTGTTTTGGACTTTGAAGCGGTTAATTGGTCTTGGGCTTAAAGAGTGTTAATGGGCTTGGTCCATTTTTCATTCTAACTATAAGTAAGCTTTCAAACACTTTCATTTTTACTTTTCAAACTCTAAACCTTCCAAACACTCTGAACCTCAGCTAAGATTTTGTCTCAGCTTTCGAGATCCAGCTTCTGCTTACCACTGCCGTGAGATGGACCACCCTGGAGGGCATCCCGGACATTTCGATTTTCGAGGTGTGAGCAAAGTACCGATTAGCCATAATGTCCCTGGACTCTCGGGGACACCAACCCCTTCATCTTCTCCCGTTGCCGGGTTTTTGACGTTCCCAGTTTGACACTGATACCAACGGCGATGCGGCGTTTTCCAGACCGAGGGTGAGTAGCTTTGCACTTGAATTTCTTGCTTTCGGATTGATGCGTGTGGATGAATTATTGCAATTTGTATACTGTTTGCGCTCCGTCGGCAGTTTGCGTCACGTTAGGAAGGAGTTGCGTATGACGCAGCACTTTTCCTGTTTGAACCAGTTGCGTGATCGCAAACCTGTCTCGAAGCCGGCGCGAACCCTAGTGCCTCTGGATCCTTTGAAGTTTGCCCCCTTTTGTATGTGTAATACCTTATTTACTGCCTTAGAGTTGATTCCACTTCCCATGTGACGCATTTAGACCCCTGAAAATGCATAAGAAAATCACAAAATGAATAGACTTGAACATTAGGTTAGTTCTGCGGAAGAACAGTTTCGTTGAACGCGACTGTAGCGCCAAGGAACAGCAGCTTTGAACAGTTGCGTGGCGCAATTGTTGGGTGCCGTTGACGCATCCACAGTTGCGTGACGCAGCTTGTACCTGGCCAGTATGGTAATGCTCAAATTTTTCCTACGATAAAAATAAAAAAATATAACAACTGTTAGATTAATTCTTTATTCTAAATAAAATTGTTTCTTACACAGGTTGAATCTGCGGCAAGGCCCAGTGCTGGTGATCCTTCCACCGACTGCTTCAGCCTTTCTGGGATTTGTTGTGACCCCCCCGATGACCCGGTCCTCCAGAGTCGTTATGCTACTGGTTTCGGCGATTATGCCGCTAGGGCTGCTCCTGACTCAGCCCCGATTTCACTCGCCATGCGCTACGCGGCTGATGGAGAGCTAGAACGACTGCACTCACTCGTCATTTTTGGCTTCTTCGGAGAGATTGAACCATGACTCCAGTCGACTATACTGCTATCACCGGACTCGCGTTCCGGTGCGACACGGTCGCCCCTGTTAAATGCTTCGATACCAGACTGCCGGCCCTCGGTGCTGAGCTTTATGAGCGACCCCTACTTGTGTTCCTACCCGCACCAGGGTACACAGCTCAGGGTACGTCTCCTATGAGTGGTTTACAGATTCTGGGCCGAGCGGATATTCGCGAGATTGGCGCGTTGCGAGAGAGTTACCTGAGGATGTCCGGCCTACAAGCCCCTGGCATACCACCAGAGGAGGAGAGAAGACCAGAGCAGCACGATCTTTCATTTTCTACCTCATCTTCCTAACGCAGCTGTGTTTGACAACGTGGATTTTATGCCTCCACTTGACCCGATGATGATATGAAACAAGGGATAAGGTACCTACGATAAATAAAACGCAGAGTGTTTGAACAAAAATTGAAATCAAACGCGTCAAAGAGAGCCTGACCCGCGTTAGGGTATGCCGTTCCCCACGCTAAGGGCTAGTAAAAAAAAAAAACCTGACCGTGTGATGGCACTTTTAGTCTGCGTCACGCTAGCTCTAACAGGGCTGACACCTCTGGCGCGCGTCCCGTGCAACGGCCTGCATTTTGTTGTATGGATACGCTGGCAACTGTACGAAAAGTAGTCTCGCTCACGCAAGCTTTACAGGGTGCGTTCACGCAGCTTCTACCCGCGTGACGGGGCATCTGCTCTGCTTTGCCCTAACCATATAATACAACATTTTTACAGGCAAAAAACGGGGACTTTTTGGACACTTTGCTCTCATTTCTTTCTAAGGAAAAATCGCATTCTGAGTTTTAAGTTCGTTAGGTTAACGACTTAGGTTCTTCCTTAAGAAATTCAACTGAGCTAAACTTGGGAAGCATCGAGAGTTCATAGATATTTTAGATTTCAAAATCAAATCAAAAAAAAAACAAAAATACAAAAAAATATTAAAAGAGGAGGAAAAAAGAGAGGCGCCAAAGAAAGAAAAAAAGAAAACTATCATTCTGTGAAAGGACTTTGGTGAATACCGCTGTCTAGAATCGTTTGAACAAACAACGACTTCTGAGTTAATCCTCAGTGCCATTGCAATCCATCAAACTGCTGAGCGGCTACGGTAACGATTTCTAACTTTCCTTTTCATTTCTAGCATTTATCTCCTAAAATCTCATTTTTATAAGTGGTTTTAGTGACTTATATGATTAAACATACAGTTTGCCCATTGTTTGAAATCTTCTGGGTTAGATTTTTAAATCACTTATAATTAAAAAGAACACATAGAAAAAGTGTTTGGAACAGGTTAGTTGCGGACCAGAGAAGCCGCGCCACCGCAGCTACTACCCGCGTTGACGCAACTGCTCCTGTCCAAAAGCTCTTAGCCTGGGATTGGACCACCTGCGTTGACGGCAAACTGTTCATGCACGCAGCTGCTTCCATAAGAACAGGTTGCGTGACGCGGGCTAGCTCTAGTCCCAGATTACTCTTATTTATCTTGTCTTAATTTCATTTTTTATTAAATAGATCTTAATCATTAATCCAGAAAAAATGGTATCAACAATGGGTTAAATCGAATTTTAACTCAAAAACCAAGTTCAATTAATCTATTGTGATTGGTAGTTTTTTTTTTATTTTTTTAGATTTAATATTGTTATTCCCTTTTAAGTTTATATTATTTAAATTCCGCGTTTTGCTGCCCGGCCTTTAACCATAAGGCTAAGAGCGGGTCTTTTAATTTTATTTGATATTGTTATGGTGGATGAATCGATGGATGTGATGTTTTAATTATGAATGAATGCAATGATTGAGTTTACTTGGACAATTAAAATAATTTTCCACATAGCGAGCTCGGTTCGATTTATTCGGGTGGACTGTTTTAAATAATTGGCTTTTCTAAAATAAAAATAATTTAGAAATCGTAGCGTTAAAAGAGGCGGTTTTTCGGGCGTCGGCTTCCAACGGGGCCGACGTTACCTAAACTCCCTTACCTAGAACTTCATTGGTTTCCCTGACCAGTTTTCTTTCAAATAATTTGGCCTTAAATAAAAATTGGGTTAAATGACAGTCACTTTTATAAAATATAAAATTGGGAAACGTGTTCCCATTGCCGAGAATAAATGTAGGTGGCGGACTAAAATAAATTTGTAAGACCGACTTTATCGGCCACCAACGCGTACTCCAAAAAAGCGGTTTATCACCTCATTTTTCAAAAACAAAATAATAACAACCCAAAATTAAAACCAACCGATTTTCGTGTTATCGGGAAAAACAGCTGCTGTGCTACCTCCCAGAATAAGGGAGACCCTGCGTGCTGGCCTGTCTGCGGGATTTTGGGCCGTGTGTTAGCTCTTTATCTGGGGTTCTCTCGCCCTTGGCTCACCTCTACCATTGGTCTGGACGTGATGGACCAGGGGTAGTGGTGAGTCTAACTGGCAGTTCCTTCGCAGCCGCTCGCAGGTAAAGACACTTATTTCCATTAACCTTTCTTCCTTTATATTTTTCATTACTCAGATTTATACTTAACTTATTGCGTCGGAATCTTGCTACAGGTGTGGGCTTATGAGTACCGAGATCTATCTCCTAGTGGTCTGGGGGTGATGCTTCTGCCGATGCCTGGCAGGCATTTTCGCGGTACCCTGGCGCACCGCCACCACCAGCTTTCTCTAGCTCTTGAGGATTCACAATTACTGGAGGTTGCTCTTAACGATTAGGACCTTAGCTGCATGTAATACAAGGAACTTCTGAATGCATGTTCCCCTTTCCCCTTTTATTTGCGTATTTACTGACTCTTCTGTTTTGTAGACTCCTTCGGGAGCTCCCCTGAGAAGGAGATGCTTGGGTGAGGGCCTATCCTGCTCATGTCGTAGGCAGAGGCCTTTACACTCGATCCAGGATCCTGCTGCAGGGACTGGGGATTAGAAAATAGTACTTCTTAGGGAGAGGATCTATGAGCTTCAGGTTTGCCACGGCATAGAGCAAGTGCCCGCATGCTCCTCCTCGCCTATGCTGCCTGCTGGAGTGTATGGACCCCGGAGGACCTATTGAGGAGTATGCGGCCTTCTCCTGCGGATTGCCATCTTGACGCTTGGCGATTATGCCTCATACTTCCACCCACCCGGTTACAGGCTAGATTGCCGGAGGTCCAGGAAGTACACTCAGGTGACTCTTTTGGCCTTTTAATTTATGACCTTTCCAGACTGTTTGGCAAGCGACTAAGTTATTTATCTTGATTTGTGTAGGACAGGAGGAGGCATCGGAACCCGCTCACTACAGGGCGCAGGCTGGAGGCAGAGGCGGAGCGGATGCTCTGGGCTGGACCCTATAGGAGCCCGTGCTAGGCGATGTCCCTTTCCCTCCAGGCCATGGGAGGTTGCGCTGGACCCTACTCTGCGCCTCGGCCTCGGCCATGCATCATCCCTGCTGACCTCAGGAGCTCCTCCATCCACTTACAGCTGGGATCCTGAGCATGCCACACACACTAAGTAGAAAAAATGTAATTCAATTAGTCAGAGATTATTTCACCTAGATGATTCCTTATTGAATGTCTTTCTGCTCGCTTGTAGGTGCCTCTCAGAGATATCAAGAGCTATACCAGAAGGTTCGGCTTTGCCCGGTCCTTACATCGGCCCGACTGTATCCTAAGCTCGCGACAGCGAACATCGAACTCTTCCATGAGAGGCGTATGATTCTTCGCATGTGCTTTTCCTTTTGCTTTACATTACTTCCTCTTACCTTTCTCCTTCTGCCTTTTATATTTTCACAGATCTGGAGATTGGGAGGTTGCGAGCACTAGTCCCGCCAGTCCGCGGCGTTACCCGATTCCAGATGGAGGTTGATCGACCTCCGCGGACCAGGCTGGAGGTGGAGGGGATTCCTTGATTGTCTCCGAGGATGAGGAGGATCGATGATGGTGGCCCTCGTCCGATGATGCGCCGCCAACCTCCACCCTCTCATGCGAGGCAGTTGGTCCAGCCCGAAGGCGACGTTAACCGGCCCCTTCTCCCTTCTGATGACATTTTTGTAGCTTGTAGGAGACAATTTTTCAGTGTTTTTACATTTATTTTTACCATATTATTTACATTTCTTCATTACTCAGTATTATAGTTAGTATTATTTACATGTTTATTATTTACAATCTGCGGAAGGCTTTTATTCCTGCATAAGCAAAAATACAAATCAACAAAAAACTTGCAAACATATATGACATAGACACCCCAACTTTACTTGCAAGGAGTGGTTCACCTCATTAGTGCCAACCAATTTATTTTGTAAACAAGAACAGGAAAATAACAATAAGGACTAAGGAAAAATTTAAAAATTAATATAAGATAAGAACGAAATCAGAAACAAAAAAATTTGAAGCGTACTACTACCTGCACAGCGCAGTCCACTATGGTCTCATCTAACTTTTCTTTTCAAAAGGACAATAAAGCAATAAAACAAGAACTTGAAACAACAATCAGGAAAGAGAAAAGGATATAATCCACTCTTGCAAGACATGGTCTGGCTGGTTAATCGGACATAAAGGCTCAACCTACCCTATCTGTAAGAGCTGTCCATCTTATTAACACTAGGTATAAATGTCCAACTACCGGAGTGGTCTAGGCCAAAATGCTCATCCAACCACCATTGACAGAAATACTATTGACTTGATGGTGCTCTCATTCACTGAACCCTTTCCACTCCTATATAGTAGACGCTTCCCTCATGCGTCCTCTTCATTCACCGGCCAGTGCAAAACAACTCCTTTTTCTTGAATAACCCCTTTTCATGGCTTTCAGAAACCCAAGTTTCAATTTTTTCGTCCAATCCATTCCTTGAACGACCTGTGCGGCAGATTCACCCCACTGAACCAAACTCGCCTGGCTGAAAAATATTTCAAAGACTTGCAAGCCTGATCATAGGTTCTTCCTGTCTTGCTCATCACCGTACTTCAAAATCCCCAAACACCATCGGGTTTCTTCAGATTTTTGGAAGAGATTTCTAAAGTAATCCCCGACTCTACGAGGGAAAATGTGTGCTGTTTGATTGGGGTTCATCACCCTGAAACAAGAAATGAAAACTGCCAGCTTTGCCCCCTTGGTTCCGAGGGGACATTGATCTAGCCGAGGATTGCCGGGCCCTATGCCCGGTTTTACCTTCCGTGACGTCAAGACCCCGGATCAAGGGGCCTTCCCTTTAAGGCCTTTTCTGATAGGTTGCTGTCCATGGATGGTGAACCCCGTCTTGGGTTCCGAGCTTGTTTTTCGCTGTTGGTGATCTCTCTCTTT